>CM074724.1:24079757-24529355 GCA_037306005.1 Rhinophrynus dorsalis
TAAGGGCTCATGATGTGCCAGGACCATCATGGCTTAACTTCCCTTAAAGGGATAGTAATACTTCGTTTTATCTTTATTTTATTTTGTAGGCATTAAAAAAACATGTAGAACGATATAAGTCTTATCTCTCAAACCTTTATGGTTTGAGAGATATTCACAAGCAAAGTTTCTGCTCAAAAGGACTCGCAGTCATTGGCTGGGATGTGTGCTTATGCACCTCTCAGCCAATTAGCTTCGAACAGAGGTACTTGAAGCTGATTGACTGGGAGGTGTGTAAGCACACATCCCAGCCCATGGCTGTGAGTCCTTTTGAACAGCAACTGCCCATATATAAAGGCAGTCTCTGTTCAAAGTCCCTTACAATGGAATAGGCATCAACCCGTAAAGTAAAAAGAGAGGGGGGGTTAGCTGCTACTTCCTTTCTCCGCTGCTGCCACCATCATCCACCGAACACAGTGGCTTGTGATTTTATAAACTATTGACCTGCACAACTTAGCATTGATTAACCCTTTGAGTCCCAGAGAGGTACACAAAGCCTTGCTCTGCAATACGTTGCGCACCCCTCCAGCACTCAAGGAGTTAAACTATGCGTAGATGTGCGGGTTCTTTTTAAGCAACATTTTATTTACATCTCTGTTTGTTGTCCAGATAAACTGAGAGAAACCGGAAGAAAGAAGACGGACGAGAAGAAGAAAGAAGAGAGAAGGAAGAAGATGGACAGTAGCTGACCATGGTGCTGAAGACTCCTCTGGACACCAGGATTACTGGTAAGTGTTACTTTTTATGGGCCATTGCTTCATTGTGCAGTCTGATAACCCTATGAGTGCCAGTGGAGTAATATACCCCTCTGACACTCATAGGGTTAATTCTACTAACTTTAGCCACATTTTGGGTGTGCTTTGGATGTATTGATATGGGGCTTAGGGCCTCATATCAATACAAATCAGTACATCCTGCTTCAGCTGTTAAAAGTTGCGGTAAGGGATTCTACGCAAAAAAAAAAAAAATGTGTTGGCTACCTCTCTGGCCCTCAAAGGGTTAATCCATTGAAGGAGAGATTAAATCATTGGGAATGTTAATTTGTTCTCTATGACCCCAAGGTTCAGTCCTGGGCCGCTGTCTCTTTTCAGTCTGCACCTCGTCCCTTGTGAAACTAATAAAATCCTATGGGTTCCACCACCATCTCTATGCTAATGACACCCAAATCGGCCTTTCTTCCCCAGACCTCTCCTGTTCTGTCTTTTCCCTGTATCTAATTGTCTGCCTGCTGTGTCCTCCTGACATCTAGTACTTAACCTAATCAAAACTGAACTTCATTTTCCCTCCCTCTGCAACCAGCCTTATTTCCCTCATTAACACAGCCATCACACCAACCTCCAAAGCTGCCCACTTGGGGATCACCCTGGACTCTGCCCTATCCTTCATTCCCCACATTCAGTCTATCGCTAACTCATGGCACTTGTTACATCACTAGAATTCAGCCTTTTCTTACCCGTAACGCTACCAAAATTATAATAGAAGCAGTAATCATGTCCCTTCTCAACTACTGTAATTCACCCCTAATTTGTCTTGCTCTCGCACCAATTAACCCTTTAACCCCTTAGTGACGGCTGCACGCGCACGCAGCCAGTACTTAACGCCCGCCAAACTTTTTTCCCATTACTTACAATGACTTCCGGGACGTACATGTATGTCCTCTGTCCACCTGGGACATCCGCTCGGGATGTACATGTACATTCTCGGGCGGTAAGGGGTTAAGGACCGGGAATATCTGAGGTCAATTTCACTTAAAGGAGCAGTAAACTTTTTTTATGAAAAAATATGTATTGTAGGGATTTTCCTACTGAGTAAAATAAGGGTACTACCACTGTCGAGAGATTTTTATTGCCAGAATTATTACAGTTTAACCCCTTAAGGACCGGGAAAATCAGAGGTGGATTTGACTTAAGGACCGGAGCAATTCTGACCTTTTTGACTATGTCTTTGTTCAACAGTGTTTTCCCTCTTAGGCTTTTATTCCACCTCCATGAATGATATACTGTTTTTTTACAAACAAATAGGGCTTTCCTTTGATACCCCACTTATATGGATAACCCACCATTTACTTTATTAAAATTAAAGAAAAAGGTAAAAAAAATGTAAAAAAAACCACCATTTTTGTTTTTTCTCTTGGGATCAATTGGGCGCAAAGGGTTAAATTTTTATGGAGACTGCATGAAAGGTATAACCGGTCAGTCATACCTACAAAATGTGCAGTTTAAAGTGGCCACTGTCCCCCCTGGGTGAAAATCCCCATGTCCCTTTTTCCCACCCTATTTTCCCACTTTTTTGTTCATTACATTTGGCGGTGTGTGTAAGTGTATTACATGACTCCACAACAGTCACACTTCTAATTTTGTTTCTTGAGATGTTTTTTTTTTTAAACAAAATATTTTATTTGTAAAAAAAAGTGTGTTGTTTTTATTAAAAAAAAAAAAAAAAAGTGTATTTAGCAGGTCAGAAATTGACCTGCATTTAGCCATCCTCCTGCACCAGCAGTGAAGGGGTTAACACCCCCAGCTGCTGTATTTTGTATTTCCACTAGGTGTCTCCTCCCTGCTTCTGTGTCCCTTACTTTTATGTAAGGGACGCATTGGCAGAGAGGAGACACTAGAGGCAGTAAGTAGCACTGCCTCATTCATTTTTTTAGAATGCCAGTACATGTGATCGCTGACGCAGCGAGTCAGAGACATATAGTTCTCCATAGAATGTGATAGAAACTGCCTGTCACTTCCTGTCAGTTAGAACTATCAGGAAGTAAACATACAGTAAATTCACTTCCTGTCAGTTAGAACTATCAGGAAGTAAACACAGTAAATTCACTTCATGTCAGATCTATCAGGAAGTAATCACAGTAAATTCACTTCCTGATTATTTGAACTGATATAAATTTTGAATAAAACATCTGACAGTGATGGGAGTGACCTTGTTTCATTCAGCAGAAAAAGCTCTATAAAATATGTGTTTTCATAAAAAAAAGTTTACTGCTCCTTTAAGGACCAGAGCAATTCTGACCTTTTTTACTATGTCTATATTCAACAGTGTTTTCCCTCTAAGTACTTTATTTTACCCATGAAAATTATATACAGTTTTTTATGCACAAATAGGGCTTTCTTTTGATACCACACTTATATGGACAGGGATATGAGCGGAAGGAAGTAAGGATTATTTTGAGAGCGGGTTGTGCTGGGGTGGGGGGAGGTATCTGCCAGCACTAATTTGTTTTGGTCACCAAAAACTCTTGTGTATTATATGCACCCCCCCACTTCACATACGATGAAGAGGGGTAAAATAGTGCATATTATACAAAAGATTTTACAGTATGGAATAATAATAAGAACAATTTAGATAAATATAAGTCATACCTAAAACCTTCTTGTCCTAAGGCCCCAGAGAACCACTGTCAGGCCATGTATGGGACTGGCCAAATGATGTAATTTGCATCAACGTGGGTGGACTTTATTCAGTTAGGTAGGGCTGGATGGTTGAAAGGTTGACATGAAATGAATGAGGAAGTGGGCAGGGTGGGGCAGGAGTAGGAGGAGCATATGGTAATGTGGGTGGGGTTATCACTGAACTGACCAAGCTGAAGAATCAGCCTCTGACGCCCCCTTCCCTCCGGAGACCAGGTAATTCAGTCTTAAAACCAAGGTCTCATGGGAAGAGCGGGAGATTTCTGTATATTTATAATTGTATGAACACTTTTTATTATTTGATGATGCGGTCACTTTAAAATATGACAATGTTAAAGGAACAGTAACATTTTTTATGAATGAATATCTGTTTTAGGGCTTTACCTGTTGAGGAAAATAAGGGTACAAACATGCTAGGATATTTTCCTTCAAACCTTATTACAGCTCAAACTCTTTTTTTAAGTTAAGCTGATAGCAACAGTTTCAAATGGTGTCTAAAAGGTCATCATCCTATATAATAATTCACTAGGATGTTTGTCATGTCCCGCATTCGGCCAGTCTCTACTGCGCATGATTGCATCTCGTGAGAGAGGCGATGCACGAATGCATCGCGTGGAGCAGTGAGGTAGTGGCCTCTTAACCCTTTGAGTGCCAGAGGGGTACACAATGAATTGCAAAGCAATGCATTGCATACCACTCTGGCACTCAAAGGTTTAACATTACACAGACCTTTGCCCGTGTACACGGGCTTTTAGATTAGTTTATTTATAATGCACTATATGAGAGAACATGACTGGTTGCCCATAGTAAGTGATAGAAACAACACCACCTGGGGACCTTGGCAGAAAATTGCAGTTTATTGAAAAAAAAATGTTTGGGTTATAATAACTTTTTTATGAAACATCTCTCAGCAGCAGGAGTATCCTTGTATTACTCAACAGAAAAATCATTATATATACATGTTTTATTTTAAAAACCTACTGCTTTTTTAAAACACCAGATTATAGTAAACACACTTCTACCTGACCATTCATAGACAGTCATGGGCAGGAGTGGCGGTGAGACTGTGCTATTGTTTCAGAATTACTGTACTTATACCACCATGCCAGTCTCATCAGCAGATTTCTCTTTGTGGAGGCTGTTAGCAAAGTCTCACTTCTCCTCTCTCTCTCTCTCTCACTCTCCCTCCCCCACTAGCTATGTCCATCCCTGTTATGCCTCATCCCAGTGGAAGTGCTTTTGAGATTAAAGGGATAGTAATGTTTCACAAGTACAGCAGCTCCAATTAATCTTCACAGTATTTGGGCCATGGAAAGTGTTATTTCATTACTGTCAGAGTTATAGTACAAGAGTAATGGAATGATAAAGTACCGTAAAATCTCGGGTATAATACGCACAATTTTACCCCACTTCACCTTATGTAAAGTGGGGGGTGTGTATTATACACGAGAGTTATTTAAAAAAAAAAATTGTGCTGACAGATACCCTCCTGCGACCCAATTCGCTCTCACAATAATGCTTACTTGCTCCCACTGACGTCCCCACTGAAGTCCCCTCTGGCAATGAGGCTTAGCGTAGGTACTTCCTTCCACTGAAGTACCCATCTTCCCTGCGGGCGGCAAGCTTGCATTTGCCGCCCGCTTCCTTCATGGGCTTTCAGGACCTTCCGCTTCCATTACCATTGGCTGGAGTCGGAAGGTCCTGAAAGCCCATGAAGGAAGTGGGCGGCAAATGCAAGCTTGCCGCCCGCAGGGAAGATGGGTACTTCAGTGGAAGGAAGTACCATAAGCCTCATTGTCAGCGCGGACTTCAGTGGGGACGTCAGTGGGAGCAAGTAAGCATTATTGTGAGAGCGAATTGGGCCGCGGGAGGGAAGGGATCTGCCAGCAGTAAAAAAAAATTTAGTAAGGGGGAAAACAAGGGTGCGTATTATACATAGGCACCCTTGTTTTCCCCTAAATCTTAGGTATAATATACCCCTGCATATTACACAGGTGCGTATTATACCTGAGATTTTAAGGTATCCCCCTCCTGCTTCTATTATCTAGTGTAAGCCGCCTCCCCTCAGATGTGGAATCTGGTTCTGGGACCGGACAGCTCACAGCAAGGGACAATCTTCTTACTGTGATCATAAGGAAAGCCTGTCCCCTTGACAGGTTTTTCAGGTTTTCCCTTATGATCACTGAAGATTGTCCCTCTCTGTGATCCATCCGGACAGTCTTGCTGCTCTGAGGTGAGCAGTGTTACATCAGTAAAAGGGGAGGGAGGGGGATACTTTATCATTCAATTACTCTTGTACTACAACTCTGACAGTATTGAAATAACACTCTACATGGCCTAAATACTATGAAGATTAATTGGAGCTGCTTTACTGTGAAACATTACTATCCCTTTAATGACCTGGCTCCATAGAATAACATAGGAATTGGAGAAGTGATATCACTGGAGAAGTTATCTCCACTTTATCACCCACTGCATCTCCCCAATTATTTCTAGAACAAAAGCCCAAGAGCAAAATTCATAGGGGCCATTAGGATTTTCTAGCTATAGTTATAAGAACTTGTTATTAGGAGATGTTAGTTCTGGATTAGAGGATTGAAGTATTAAAGTGATAATCTTCCATTTAGAGTTGACACTGAGTCCGATAACCTGCTGTTTAGGAGGTGACATCTTATTTGAACGTTCTATACACAAGATTATTGTTGTGCTCTAATGCCAGCAAAAATAAATACAGGATATTATTGATTTGATCTGCGGGCAATGCTGCCACAAAAAAGTAATTTAGAAACATCTCTGAGAGGCTGAGCAGCTCCGCTGTAGGCTTCCAGCAATTGGAGGGACTTGAAAGCCACAGTGTGTTTTCAGTAGCAGTAAGAGGCTTTCTAAAGCGGCTTGGTAAATAGGACCCTGTATTTTGGCAACATTTGCTTGGGAATAAGTATCTTTAACCCTTTGAGTGCCAGAGTGGTATCGCTTTGGATACATCTCTGGCACTCAAAGGGTCAAAACAAATCTTATAAGCGACGTAAAATCTGGAGTATAATATGCACTTTGTTTTCCCCATTTCACTTTATGTGACGTGAAGGGTGTGTATTGTATAAAAGTTTAACCCCTTAACGACCCATGACGGTCCTGGACCGTCATGGGTTAAATGATAGAAGCACGCCTCCGTGCACGCTGCTATCATTAATTCCTGGCTGAGACTGAACGTTCCGGGACCGGAGCATTCAGTCTCAGCCACTTTCACAATTGCCAGGTCATGTGATCGCTGCAGCAGCGATTCTATGTACCGGCATTGTGAAAGAATGAATGAAGCAGCGTTACATACTGCGTCTTGCTTCTATCCTCCGCCTGTCTGTCCCTTACATCAAAGTAAGGGACAGAGCAGCAGAGAGGAGACACCTAGTGGACAAGTAAATTGCAGCAGCTGGGGGTATTAATCCCTTCACTGCTGTGCTGGAGGCTGGCTAAATGCAGGTCCATTTTTCACCTGCTAAAATAAACTTTTTTTTTTTTTTTTTTTTTTTTTTAAAAGACACAACGCTTTTTTTTTTTTTAACAAAAATTTTATTTAAAAAAAAAAAACATAACAACAAAAATTGGGAATGTGATTGTTGTGGAGCCATGTAATACATTTATAAACACACCACCAAATGTCATCAATAAAAAAAAGGGAAAATAGGGGGGGGGGCATGGGGTTTTCCACCCGGGGGACAGTGCCCACTTAAAAATGCCCATTTTGTAGGTATGACTGGCCGGTCATACCTTTCATGTAGTCTCCATAAAAATTTAACCCATTGTGCCCAAATGTTCCCAAGAGAAAAAAAATGTTTGTTTTTTTTTTACTTTTTTTTTTTTTTACAGTTTTCTTTAATTGTACTAAAATAATTGGTGGGCTATCCATATAAGTGTGGTATCAAAAGAAAGTCCTATTTGTGTAAAAAAATGGTATATAATTTTCATGGGTAAAATAAAGTACTTAGAGCAGTGCTTTCCAAACTGTGTGTCGCGACACATTAGTATGTCGGCTGCAGTGTGTAGGTGTGTCACAGGCAAAGGTGCTGTTTACACAGCGACTGATTGTCATCCAACCCAAGCACGAGCTACACTGGGAGCTGAGCTAAAACACTACTACTTAATGGTCATATTTACACAGAGGGAGATTGCCTCCGTGTGCTGCATACAGCTGGAACGCTCCACCTGTTACAAATCTTTTGGCAGTTCAGCTGTTAAAATCTTTTGAGATGCCGCCTCCTCTATACCTCTGCCCTCTCTTTGGGCTGCCAGGCTGGAGTGTCCCTGTGCGCCGAGGCTGCCTGTCACATGGCTGCTGCTTCTGCTTGTGGTGCCGATGAGACAGGAAAGTCGGACAGTACTTCTAAAATCAGTTATGCGCTATGTAGTTACTAATGCGACATGAGAATCTTGCCTTATATATAGCGCAACATTCTCATGTTGCCCTTTTAAAAACCACACGACATACTTAATGCCTTCCACAGTATGAATTAAAGGTTTTCATGAGATATGTTGTGTCCCTATACATCTTATTATTGCAATTTATGTATGTGTCTGTATCTCTTATAAGGGATTATTAGTTTAAACTCCGGTTTGTTAGCAAAACGAAATTACTGTGTCACAAAATGAGGCATGCCTAAAAAGTGTGTCACCAACATGAGAAGTTTGGAAAGCTCTGACTTAGAGGGAAAACACTGTTGAACAAAGACATAGTCAAAAAGGTCAGAATTGCTCCAGTCCGTAAGTGAAATCGACCTCAGATTTTCCCGGTCCTTAAGGGGCTTATGACCGGTGACATATCAAGACCATCGCTGGTAAACTTTCCTAAAGGACCAGTGAGAGTCTCAGCATGTCACCTAAATTGTGCTCACAGCGTTCCTGCAGGAGTGCTGTATGCACTAGTGGGGTCCGAAACTGACCACTCTAAGAACAGAGTGGTCTCTCTAAGACCCACATTTGGCACGCTGGTACACATCATAGTCACATGTGCCGGAGCGCTGACATGGATCAATGCAGTCCTTAAAGGGATAGTAATACTTCGTTTTATCTTTATTTTATTTTGTAGGCATTAAAAAAACATGATGAACGATATAAGTCTTATTTCTCAAACCTTTATGGTTTAAGAGATATTCACAAGCAAAGTATCCCCCACCCTGTTCAGCCAGATCAGAAGGGAGGTGCCCAGGTAGACTGCAGAGAGGGACAATCTTCAATTAAGATAAGGGAAAAAGCTGAAAAACTTGTCAAGGGGGGAAGGGCTTTCATTGTTTTTATACAAAGAAGATTGTCCCCTGCTGTTATCTGTCTGGTCTTACAACCAGATTCACATCTGAGAAGAGATGGCTTACACTAGGAAAAAGGGGTGGGAGGGGAACTTTGCTTGTGAATATCTCTTAAACCATAAAGGTTTGAGAGGTAAGACTTATATCATTCTTCATGTTTTTTTAATGCTTACAAAATAAAATAAAGTTAAAACGAAGTATTACTATCCCTTTAAGGAAAGTTCACTTCCCAGACAGCTCCTCGTTAAAGGGATAGTAATACTTTAATATTACTAATCCCCATAGTGTAGCTATTTCAAAAAGAATTCAGTTGTCCCCAGTGTCATCTCTCAAACCTTTATGGTTTGAGAGATAACCGAAACCAAAGTTCCCCCCTCCCCTTCCCTGAAGTCAGTGTTGTACTGACTGCAGGGATATCCGGTCTTATTTGCATCAGGTGGCTCTGCAGCAGAGCCGAGATCGCATTAGTAAAAAAGAATTATTTCACTGAAATGGTCTTCTACTTGTGCTTTCAAACCAAGCACATGTAGAAGACTGTTTCAGTGAAATAATTCTTTATCACTAACGGGATCTCAGCTCAGCTGCAGAGCCACAAGCCTGTCGTACGACAGACTTCCCCTGCAGTCAGTACAACACTGACTTCAGGGAAGGGGGGGGGGGACTTTGGTTACGGTTATCTCTCAAACCATAAAAGTTTGAGAGTTGACACTGGGGGAAATTCAGTTCTTCTTGAAATAGCTACACTATGGGGATTAGTAATATTAAAGTATTACTATCTCTTTAAGTGGTTATAGAAAATAAGTTAAAAAAAAATCACACACAAAAAATCCAAACATTTGCCTTGCATATTCCTTCTTACCCTTCCTTCCCTCCCCCACCTCAAAAATGTGTATCTGAGCCCTCCACTTTCCCTCCCTCTACCCACGTCCACGTTGAAGAGCGATTGAGCACCTGAGGAGGCAGCCAGGGAATCCGTTCAGTGGGTGGCATGCTTGCCTTTACAGCTGGCTACCTCCACTGATGCTCTCCCCTCCAAGATTCTCAGCCAATTGGAAAATGCCTGAGTGCCCTGTCAGGAACATTACAGGGCACTGATTTAATTTCAATGCACAGAGTCTGTGCTTTGAAACCTGAAGGTCCTGACAAAGCACTCAGGCAATTTCTAATGGGTCAAGGATCTTGGAAGGGATAGGGTGATAGAGGATCCTCAAGTTGCCTCCGCAGGGGCTCATTCTGTCATAGAGGAAGATGAATGGATCCTCAGGTTTCCTCTGCAGGGGCTCAGTCTGTCATAGAGGAAGCTAAACGGATCCTCAGGTTTCCTCCGCACGGGCTCAGTCTGTCATAGAGAAAGTTGAACAGATCCTCAGGTTGCCTCCGAAGGGGCTCAGTCTGTCATAGAGGAAGCTGAATGGATCCTCAGGTTGCCTCCGCAGGGGCTCAATCTGTCATAGAGGAAACTGAATGGATCCTCAGGTTGCCCCCACTGGGGCTCAATCTGTCATAGAGGAAGCTGAATGGATCCTCGGGTTGCCTCCGCAGGGGCTCAATCTGTCACAGAGGAAGCTGAACGGATCCTTAGGTTGCCCCCGCTGGGGCTCAATCTGTCATAGAGGAAGCTGAACGGATCCTTAGGTTGCCTCCGCTGGGGCTCAATCTGTCATAGAGGAAGCTGAACGGATCCTCGGGTTGCTTCCGCTGGGGCTCAGTCTGTCATAGAGGAAGCTGAACGGATCCTCGGGTTGCCTCCGCTGGGGCTCAGTCTGTCATAGAGGAAGCTGAATGGATCCTCAGGTTGCCTCCGCAGGGGCTCAATCTGTCATAGAGGAAACTGAATGGATCCTCAGGTTGCCCCCACTGGGGCTCAATCTGTCATAGAGGAAGCTGAATGGATCCTCGGGTTGCCTCCGCAGGGGCTCAATCTGTCACAGAGGAAGCTGAACGGATCCTTAGGTTGCCCCCGCTGGGGCTCAATCTGTCATAGAGGAAGCTGAACGGATCCTTAGGTTGCCTCCGCTGGGGCTCAATCTGTCATAGAGGAAGCTGAACGGATCCTCGGGTTGCTTCCGCTGGGGCTCAGTCTGTCATAGAGGAAGCTGAACGGATCCTCGGGTTGCCTCCGCTGGGGCTCAATCTGTCATAGAGGAAACTGAACGGATCCTCGGGTTGCCTCCGCTGGGGCGCAATCTGTCATAGAGGAAACTGAACGGATCCTCAGGTTGCCCCCACTGGGGCTCAATCTGTCATAGAGGAAGCTGAATGGATCCTCGGGTTGCCTCCGCAGGGGCTCAATCTGTCACAGAGGAAGCTGAACGGATCCTTAGGTTGCCCCCGCTGGGGCTCAATCTGTCATAGAGGAAGCTGAACGGATCCTTAGGTTGCCTCCGCTGGGGCTCAATCTGTCATAGAGGAAGCTGAATGGATCCTCAGGTTGCCTCCGCAGGGGCTCAATCTGTCATAGAGGAAACTGAATGGATCCTCAGGTTGCCCCCACTGGGGCTCAATCTGTCATAGAGGAAGCTGAATGGATCCTCGGGTTGCCTCCGCAGGGGCTCAATCTGTCACAGAGGAAGCTGAACGGATCCTTAGGTTGCCCCCGCTGGGGCTCAATCTGTCATAGAGGAAGCTGAACGGATCCTTAGGTTGCCTCCGCTGGGGCTCAATCTGTCATAGAGGAAGCTGAACGGATCCTCGGGTTGCTTCCGCTGGGGCTCAGTCTGTCATAGAGGAAGCTGAACGGATCCTCGGGTTGCCTCCGCTGGGGCTCAGTCTGTCATAGAGGAAGCTGAATGGATCCTCAGGTTGCCTCCGCAGGGGCTCAATCTGTCATAGAGGAAACTGAATGGATCCTCAGGTTGCCCCCACTGGGGCTCAATCTGTCATAGAGGAAGCTGAATGGATCCTCGGGTTGCCTCCGCAGGGGCTCAATCTGTCACAGAGGAAGCTGAACGGATCCTTAGGTTGCCCCCGCTGGGGCTCAATCTGTCATAGAGGAAGCTGAACGGATCCTTAGGTTGCCTCCGCTGGGGCTCAATCTGTCATAGAGGAAGCTGAACGGATCCTCGGGTTGCTTCCGCTGGGGCTCAGTCTGTCATAGAGGAAGCTGAACGGATCCTCGGGTTGCCTCCGCTGGGGCTCAATCTGTCATAGAGGAAACTGAACGGATCCTCGGGTTGCCTCCGCTGGGGCGCAATCTGTCATAGAGGAAACTGAACGGATCCTCAGGTTGCCCCCACTGGGGCTCAATCTGTCATAGAGGAAGCTGAATGGATCCTCGGGTTGCCTCCGCAGGGGCTCAATCTGTCACAGAGGAAGCTGAACGGATCCTTAGGTTGCCCCCGCTGGGGCTCAATCTGTCATAGAGGAAGCTGAACGGATCCTTAGGTTGCCTCCGCTGGGGCTCAATCTGTCATAGAGGAAGCTGAACGGATCCTCGGGTTGCTTCCGCTGGGGCTCAATCTGTCATAGAGGAAGCTGAACGGATCCTCGGGTTGCCTCCGCTGGGGCTCAATCTGTCATAGAGGAAACTGAACGGATCCTCGGGTTGCCTCCGCTGGGGCTCAATCTGTCATAGAGGAAACTGAACGGATCCTCGGGTTGCCTCCGCTGGGGCGCAATCTGTCATAGAGGAAACTGAACGGATCCTCAGGTTGCCCCCACTGGGGCTCAATCTGTCATAGAGGAAGCTGAATGGATCCTCGGGTTGCCTCCGCAGGGGCTCAATCTGTCACAGAGGAAGCTGAACGGATCCTTAGGTTGCCCCCGCTGGGGCTCAATCTGTCATAGAGGAAGCTGAACGGATCCTCAGGTTGCCTCCGCAGGGACTCAATCTGTCATAGAGGAAGCTGAACCGATCCTCAGATTGCCTCCGAAGGGGCTCAGTCTGTCATAGAGGAAGCTGAACGGATCCTCAGGTTGCCTCCGAAGAGGCTCAGTTTGTCATAGAGGAAGCTGAACGGATCTTTGGGTTGCCTCCGCAGGGGCTCATTCTGTCACTCAGGTTGCCTCCGCAGGGGCTCAGTCTGTCATAGAGGAAGCTGAATGGATCCTCAGGTTGCCTCCGCTGGGGCTCAATCTGTCAGAGAGGAAGCTGAACGGATCCTCAGGTTGCCTCCGAAGGGGCTCAGTCTGTCATAGAGGAAGCTGAACGGATCCTCAGTTTTCTTCCGCTGGGGCTCAGTCTGTCATAGAGGTTTCCTCCGCAGGGGCTCAGTCTGTCATAGAGGAAGCTGAATGGATCCTCAGGTTTCCTCCGCAGGGGCTCAGTCTGTCATAGAGGAAGCTGAACGGATCCTCAGGTTTCCACCACAGGGGCTCAGACTGTCATAGAGGAAGCTGAACGGATCCTCAGATTTCCTCCGCAGGGGCTCAATCTGTCATAGAGGAAGCTGAACGGATCCTCAGGTTGCCTCCGCATGGGCTCTGTCTGTCATAGAGGAAGCTGAACGGATCATCGGGTTGCCTCCGCAGCGGCTCAGTCTGTCATAGAAGAAGCTGAACTGATCCTCAGGTTGCCCCTGCTGGGGCTCAGTCTCTCTCCAGCATGGAGCTGGCTAAAGGAGGAAAAGTGGGGGGCTCAGATACACATTTTTGAGGTGGAGAGGACAGGAAGGGGAAAAGGGATCAAGGGGAGGCAAACATTTGGATTTTTATTTTGTGCAGAAAGGGGGTGAGTGTTATACATAGGTACTTTTATTTTCTGCAAAATCTTGGGTTTAATTTCCACCTGCGTATTATATACAAGTCTGTATTTTACCTGACATTTTACGGTATTTTTTCTTTTACTGGGGCAATTCTAGAGCAAACCAGCTGCATCATACAAATTCCCTTTGATTTCAAAGGTGTTTCTGACCACTTGAATGCCAGACAAACCTTCAAAACGTCTTGCAATATGATGGAGACCTCTAGCATTCAGCGGGTAAATGCCCAATTTAAATCAGTGGAAATCTTTATAAATCTCCTATGATACAGTTGGTTTGCTCCAGTCTTTCTTCACTTCTATTAGTACCTCGGCACACCTGGAAACTATCCAGTCCTGACCCAAAGAATCCAGGATCCACATTGAATTACTGGGTCCCCAGGGACAGAGGTTGCTTATCCTGTGACTTAGTGAGTTGAGCTGTATCCCAACACATTTCTAGTCTGTTCTGTCAGAGACTTTGTCCTGGGGGACCATACAGGGTTAATTCTAAATTCTAGGAATTAGCTGAAATTTTGTTTAAAATGTGTTCAAATTACATCATATGTGAACAATTAGCCATTAGTCCAAGGTAGGGAGGAAAAAATATACAATGTCAGTTTAATGGCAGATGGATAGTCAGTTGGAGCCAAGGTGGATGAGAGAGACGGACTCCCTTATGTGTAAGACATAGCAAAATGACATATTTAGGAGGTTTTTGATAACCCTTTTGACCTTTCTCAGTTTTGACGAAAGCCACATGATCTGACATAAAACTGATTATAGGTAAAATTCTAAAGTAGAGTAAGAGCTCCACCTAGAGTCTTGAGAGCATTATGACTGGGATATCCGCATTCCTTGAATAATTAGGGATATATTAATATCCAATCAGGGCAGACCGGTGATGTCACGGTATAATGAGATGGATCTTTATCCAATCATTAGAAAAAGGTGGGGATAACTGATAAGGCAAAATTTGTCAATATAATCCCCAGATACTGTTAGTTCAGGGTCTTTTTTTTTGACTTCCTAAAAGAAGGGTCTTTGACTAAACTTAACTGGCTGAAACAGAAAAGGTGACTTCCTGAAGGCTTTGCTGATCCTGCCATCTCACAGAGAAATACTAAGAAACTTGGATTGGTAACTATATCATTTATTCATTTAGATTCATTTAATCCAGAATTTTATAATTTTTCTTCTGTTTGAAGAACTTAGTTTTAAATTGTCTTAAGTGGACTGGCCAACCATTTGGGATAATTTATAATGAGCTAGATTTAGCTATTAAATTCTGGAAATAATACAATCTATATATAATTATTGGGAAATGTTATAAATTGCCAATCAGTGTAATACAGTATATAGCGTGGGTTATTTATATTAGCTAATATTAATCTTGGTATTCCTAGAGTAATATTTTGTGGTTCTGGGAAGATTATAATAGTTAATATTTGATACAGGGTATTCTTTGAATCCAGCTATTAACCCTTTAACCGCTATTTGTCTGCTGTTAGTGGTGTTTTCTTTGGAATTCTCTGTGTATGTGCCAGGCTTATATTTTGTAATTTGAAAGTATTATCTCAATAGACAAAATAACTGCTGGGTGTGGCATCTGTTTAAACGTGTGTATTAACCCTTGGAGTGCCTATAGGTTTTATATATAGGTTGCTGTAGTCAAAATTATGATAAATGTGCATGAAGTAATTCTAAGTAGATTATTTGTGTGATTTGGTTTGACTATATTAATTGCAATTTATATATTTTATTCAGAGGTATTCAGTATTGAATTCAGTAGATAATTAAATTATGGTGATTTAAATCTGGGATTTTATTCCAGTTATTTCCTAAATTTGATTATTATTGATATATGATACAAGGAATTGTTAGAGGAATTATTTAATTCATCTCACAATACCCCTTTACATCATAATTGGCATAGTCTATACAGTTTCTGGGGCAGAGGTATTAAGAGACCCTGCAACCAACTGTATTATATTAATTGTAACAATCAATTAACCTGTTCTATGCTGCTGAATGCAATTATTGTTATTATACCGCTGAATATACCTATAGGTGCTTAACCCTTGCACCGCTGGTAATCTTTATGATAAATAGTGTGGTTTGATTTTCTGTATACCTATTATAATTGATAGTCACTTAATTATTTCATTGTTGCTGATACTTATATATATTGTATTTTAATAAAATATATATTTTTGCACAAATATGAAGGATTGATTCTTGTGATCAATTCGTTACTGTGAAGTAGCGTGTCAATACATATTAAAGATAAAGTTCTCGAATTATTTTATATTGTCATTTGTCTATTTAAGTGAAGAAATCCAGCCTGAGTGGTTCTCTGTTTAACCCTTTGGATACCTTCATATAAATAGCCCGACAGATTTTTGGAGGTCCCACCGAGATCTTTATATAGGATTGACACATTTGTCAAATAATTTTATTGACAGATATATTACACAGTAACATATTTGTGCATTAAACATGTCTCAGGCAACTTCTTCAGTGTCTGATTCAATGGAACAGAGACCAGAAGAAGACATGAAATGGGCTGTAGAAGGGAGGTTAATTTATGCCATCCATTCTCGCCTCAAAATTAAGAGTGATGCCCAACAATGGTGCAGTGACATTGAACTACGAGTGATATCCCAATTTGATAAAATGTGGCAGCCTGATAGCTTCTATTATCAAGCATTGAATAGGTGTATAGATCAAACTAAGGCAAAGGATTTGGACACCCAGATTTTATTAATTGTGCCTGAATTGTTAACTATTATAGGCTTCCAGAGAAACAAATTGGAGGCTTATCAAAAGGTTGTAGAGCCACTAAAACAGGCACTAAATGATCAGACTGAAAAGATTTCTGAGTTAGAGGAAGAGGTGCGTAAGTTTGTCAAAATTGCAAACTCACAAGAAGAGCATATTGAGAATCTCCAGCGCCAGGTAAATGGGCTAGAGAGCAGGCGTAAAACAGCTATTGAGGAAATGTGGTCTACAAAAGCACATAATACTGCCCTTAATGCTAAAATGTGTGATCTACAAGGTGAGATATACATTCTGCAAGAACACAATAGGCAACTCCAATCCCATTTAGACAAGCGGGTTCAGGAGAATATAAAATTGCGAGAGCAAGTGCTGGTATATCAGACCAGTGATAATGCCCCTAAAGGGGATAAATCAGTGGATCTAGATATGTTTAATGTCTTGTCCAGCCAGATCCAGGAATTGTCAGAAAGAATGCAGGCCCTTACTGCTTCTGATTCTGACCATACCCCCTCTGAGATGGGACAGGATATTAGCCCTGACAAGGTAGTTCAGGCCCAACCAGCTATACCTAGTAGTCGTCAGGATTACTCACCTGGGAAGGAGGGGGATGTTAGTCCTCAGAAGTCACACTTCTTGCTGAAGTGTGATGACGAGGGTAACATCCCAGAGCAAGACACACACCCTGCACCACGGAGTCTTTTAACAGGCCACAGATTACCCTCTAACAGGGAGTCAATGTTCAAACCTAACAGGAGGCCAATGCCCACATTAAAGAGGTTTGAACAGGAGGAACAGTCACCTTTAATTGAAGGAACTAAGATAATAAGATTTCTGAGAGATACCGTGCCAGTTTTCCACAGAAAATCTAAAATATCCATAGTGAGTCATTTAGACCGTTATACTGAAACACTTGCATCTCTAGGCCTTCATTCTGACCGTTATAAAATGGATTATGTGCCTTGGGTTTTTGATGTTTCAGAGAATTTCTTTTTCAGTTCTTTAGCTGAGATGGGTATCACTACCTGGGAGGAAACAGTGGAACAGATAATCCTAGCGTTTGGTCCTTATAAAACTCGCCATGAGGCTAAATGTGCTATATATGCACTAAAATGCAGGCCAGACCAGGACCCCAGGCAATTCTTGTCAGAGCTTAAATGTGCATATATCCTTGCAGATAGGGATGCAGATTTTCATTCATATGAGTTCAGGGAACTGTTCTTTAATGCTCTGCCTAGATACATGAAAACTAATCTAGCTAGGGATTATTCACCCCTATTATCACTAGATTGTTTACTCACTCAAGCTATGAAGCTGTATAATGCCCAGCAGAGTGAGAATACCCCAGCTAGGGACAAGAAGCCTGCCTCCCAGTGTGTAGCAGAAACATTGGTTGAGGAGAGTTTGCCCTTTGAATCTGGCAAGAGAACCTATGCAGAGGTGTTAAAATCTCCACAGGTTCATAAACAGGCGCCAGGACAGAAGGGACCTGCCTCTGTTAGTTCCCAGGGGTCTAATAATTCAAATGGTCAGAAACCATTTTTCAAGAGATCCCAGGGATACAACAAAAACCAAAATAGATCTAAGTTTCCCAGGAGGTTCAAAAAGAGTAAAAACTCTAATCAGGGGGCCCAGCAAAATCAGCAGAATAATAAGTCTGATTCTGGGAACCAAGGTCAGAAGCAAGTGAGTCTTAAGGTCCAGGTTAACAACCTAACAGATATGATGACAAAAATGATGACTACTATGGCAAAGCTAGGCCAAAGTCCCAGTTCTGATACCCAGCAGGGATCTAACCCTTTTTTAGGGACAGCCCCAGGAGTGGCGACTGCCACTCAATAACAGAGCAGGGTAATGGTAACCAGGCCTTAGGGGAAAAGAATAACATTGCTTTACCCTATGTAAGACCTATAATAACCGATGATGTTTTAACCAACAGGAATGCTAACACATTTTCTTTACAGGATGTAAATGCTTTGTGTGACTCTAACATTTCTTCCTTATCTCACCCACAGCCAGGTACACATAAGTCCATCCCTGATGATGTCACTTCTTTTTCCTGCATTTTTCCAGAACAGGTTGAAGGAGGAGGAGGAGTGAAGGGGGATGCTGCAGCTGTACAACATGACCCAGTGGTCAGCAAGTCTGCTCCTACAAATTCAGGAATTAACTCTTGCAGGCAGTGGAGGGATTATAAGACGATCTTACATCGTAATTATTTATGCAAAATGCATGAATATGAAGGAAGATATTTTATTGATGTTACATTGCAGGGGCTTGATGACCTAATCATTTCCAGTCTCCTGGATACAGGGTCACAAGCTACCATCTTATCTAGCTCCCATTTCCATCAAATTATGGAGGAAGCTTCTGTAAAGCCAATGTTAAAGGCATTTGATGGATCCCTAATAAGCGTAGGAGGTAACCCCTTAAACGTATTGGGAACCACATGGTTACATTTTAAAATCGGTAACAAATCATTCACACATAAGGTCATAGTAGTTGAAGTTCCCTATAACAGGTTAATTATAGGTGCCGATCTACTGCGGCGATTAAGTCCCGTCATAGACTGTGTGAATAATGTCATCTGGTTGCAGGTTAAAACCCCAATCAATTATGAGCGGGCATTGCAACGCCCCCATAGAAATGATCATGTGGTAGAGGAAAATAGGGATACTATTGAAATCCACTTTGTCAATAGCCAGAACCCTAACCTCACTGTTTTACAGATACCTAATACTGATACTGAATATATGGAAGGTGATATCTCCATCAAGGCGTTACCAGAACAGATTCAGAATGTGAAGCTAGAAGGCGATGTCTTAACTATCTCTATTCACAGATCACCCTCTGAACCAGCAGATCCAGAGAATCATTCTCAATATCTGACGTCTATTGACAATACAGGGGGTGAGTTGTTTGTTTCCTTACAGGTTAAAGACTTGGGGAGGATCAAACAGGCCAAACTGAATCTGAAATTGGAAAACAGTTACATTAGTAACAACCTACTGATGGAGGTAAGAGATCCTATCCATATCAAGTATCTAGCACCATATGATAATTTGGTACATGACCTAGATGACGATGCTACGAGTTATAACGTTGTTGCGAGGTGTCTGTTATCTATATCTCTAGGTGACAGGTCCGCCAAACATGTTTTTCTTGTAGTGGAGAATCCCCAACACCAGATCTATATAGGCAACGATCTAATACATCGTTTTGCTGCCCAGATTGATCTGGTGAATAATAACCTATGGACTAGGTTAGAAGGGAATCCTTGTGGATTTCAGGATGACTTAAAAGCCCTGAAGTCATGCCAACTGTTGCCATATGCAGTAAAGTTACAGGTAGCTAATAAGGTCACTTTACCTGGTGGGGCAAGTCAGGTCCCCATATCCTTGCAGGTTCGTAGTGGTCAGAACCTTGAGAATCCTGATGCATTAATATGCCTCTCAAATAAGATTCAACAATTAGGAATTTCTGTATCACACACCCCTATGGTGAGTATTCATAGAACACCAGTCCACATAGTGGTAAATAACATAACCCCACACAGTATTACCTTGGAGAAAGGAACTGTAATAGGTTATGCTCTGGATTCAGAATACTATACATTTGGGTTTCAGAACCAAGTAATAGGGCTACTACCTGATAATTATCTGTCTGAGGAGCAACTTGTTGAGCAATTGTTTTACTCCCTTCCAGAGGGACTGTTTTCCATTCAATCTGTGTATCCATATAGCCCTGATACAGGTACATGCCGGATTGAAGAATCCTCTCTGGTATTTGAGCACCAGATGGAGGAACCAGAGACCCAAGAGTATCTGGAGGCTGTGGATAAGGTAAGAGTAAATGCTCATGATTTATCTACACAGCTTGAGGAAACTTATGAGTTAGGTAAGCCTGAAGCATTTCCAGGTTTTAATGAGCTAGTAGAAGAGCAAATCTCTCTAGCCGATGCGTGCTCTGATGATTCTGAACGCCAACAGCTAAGGGAAATACTTATGGAATTCCAAGAGCTGTTTGCCAAGGATTCTTATGATTGTGGTTTAACAAACCTACACGTTGCCCGCATACAAACTGACCCTAAGTTACCTCCTGTATATGTCAAACAGTACCGTCTTCCACTTGCGTCCTATGACTCATTGGCAGAAATCATAAGGAACCTCAAGGAGAGGGGTATTATACGGCCAGTGCACAGCTCTTATAATAACCCAATCTTGGGAATCCTTAAACCCAATGGTCAATGGCGTTTGTGTGCTGACTTAAGGCAACTGAACAAACGTGTATATATGTCCGGCTGGCCGGTGCCATATATAGATCAGTGTTTGGCTCAGATGCAAGGGTCCAAAATTTTTACAGCAATTGACTGTGCCCAAGGGTACTGGACCATTAAAGTCAGTGAGGAAGACCAATACAAGCTAGCTTTCACTTTTGGAGGAGTACAATTCGCCTGGGTTAGAATGCCTTTTGGGTATATCAACTCAGGTCATGAATTTGCCGTTTTTATGCACAAGGCTATGCCTGATGCTATGGCTAGGGGGACTCTCTGCTATGTGGATGATGTCCTGATTAAAAGTACTACCTTCCAAAAGCATATCACAGAAATTAAATATGTATTTAATCAGCTAAAGGAAGCTGGTGTTAAACTGTCGCTCAAAAAGGCACAGATGTGCCGCACCAAAGTTAACTTTCTTGGTCATGAGGTGACCACCGAAGGGTTAAACCCACAAAGAAAGAAGGTGGAAGCGATAGTTAAATCTAAAACACCAACTAATCTCCATGAATTGAGATCCTTCCTAGGCATGATGAATTATTCCCGGAAGTTTATTGATAATTATTCAGAAATAACTAAACCATTGTTGTTATTATTGAAGAAAGATCAACCGTGGATCTGGGGTGAAGCTCAGGAACATGCCGTATCTGAGCTCAGGAGTAGACTCACCCAGGCTCCTTGTCTGGCTTATCCAGAAGGGGGTAAGCCATTTTTTCTTGAGACAGGATTCACTAATCTTAGTCTCAGCGGGGTTTTGTATCAAAAGCAGGATAACCTGAATAAGGTTATCGCATATGCTAGCAAATCCCTGTCTTCCGTGGAAATTAAATTTAATGACTGTGAGAAAGCTTTATTGGCTACTGTTTGGGCATTACAGAACTTTCGGAGTTTTATTCAGGGTGAGAAGATCATCATTGAAACCGCTCATCAACCTTTGCAGTATTTGCAAAGTGACCGGATAAAGGAAGGACACCTCTCCAATAGTAGGATCACCTCTTGGACTTTATCCCTACAAGGATGGCCATTAGAAATTAGGTATAAGCAAAACAGGAAGAATCCTGTAGCTCAAGGACTCGCCGAACTCCATGATTGTTCAGCATCTCCCACGGAGACTGATACTAGTGGAGACGATTACCTTGAGGAACAATTGCTTTCCCCCTATAAGGCATTTGACGAGAATTATTGCACAACCTTACCAACCGCGTACATTGACGGGTGTTCCTACCATGTCACTACTGGCAATGAAAGAAAACTGGTGGCAGGTATCGGGATTACCTGGACAGGTGAGTGCCCTATTATATCTAAAGGGTATAGTCTAGGACCACAGAGTAGCCAAGTGGCAGAGCTCTGTGTGGTCTATAAGACAGTCCTTTTAGCTATTGAGCATAACATAAAGGAGTTTGTCATTATAACTGATTCTAATTATGTTCGCCATAGCTTTGTAGAATACCTCCCAGGTTGGAAAAGAAGCCATATGCTCCGATCCAATAATAAACCAGTGAAACATGGTAAATTGTTTTGTGAGGTTGACAATCTCGTAACATCAAATGGCCTTACCATCTATTGGAAAAAGACCAAGGGGCATGCTAAGGTCCTAGGCCCTGAAAAACAAGGTAATGATCTAGCCGATCAATTGGCTAAAGAAGGCGCCCTTAAGGGAGAGGCCTTAGATATATCCCATCTATTAGGTCCTGTACAGGTAAATGCCGTTACTAGGCAACAAGCCCGTAACGAAGCAGACACCCCGGTAGCACAGTGGATTCAAGACTCACCTAGTGAGGACTTGATTACAAGTCAAAAGGGGGACCCTATCATAGGGCTGTTCTACAAGCACATAGAAGACCCCCTAAACCACCCAATTTCTGAGGAGGAATGGGTGGGAAAAGAAGACTTAAGGATCTTGATGAGGTCCAAGGCCCAATTCCATATACAAGATGGTCTGTTAATCAGAACTTCTAAAAATGGAATACAACAATGGGTTGTACCTACTGCATTTAGAGGTTTAATGCTCCAACACTCTCATGATGCACCTACTTCAGGGCATCGAGGTGACAAAATCACCTATGAGATTCTCCGGGATTATGCATATTGGCCTCATATGCTTAAAGATGTACAAACCTATTGTCAAGGTTGTTTGGTGTGTTCCCAATTCCAACCATCTGGCCCCACTCATCGTGCACCACTACAGAAGAGGGGGATGTCATTACCATGGTCGGATATTCAAATAGATTTTATAGGACCGGTTACTAGGACAGCAAGGGGGAACAAGTATATGCTAACGGTTACTTGTCTGTTCACCAAATGGGTTGAATGTTTACCTGCAAATAATAATACGGCAGAAACCGCTGCTGCTTTATTAATTAACCATGTGTTCTCCAGGTTTGGTCTACCACAGAGGATTGAATCTGACAGAGGTAGTCATTTCACCAGCGAAGTGATGAACAAGCTCTGGAAACTATTGGGGGTAAAACGTAAATTGCATATCGCTTACCGTCCTGCGTCAAGTGGTGGGGTGGAGCGATATAATCAATCCATTGTTAACATTCTCAAGAAGTTTGTTAAGGAATCAGGTAAGGATTGGGATCTTAAACTACCCCTAGTTCTCATGGCTATTCGGGCTACTCCCAGTGCAGCCACGAAAATGTCACCAATTGAACTAATGACAGGTAGAAAGATGGTCCTACCCCAGCACTTGCTATACCGTACGTCCGATCAAAATCTAATTAATGCCTCCACAACACACCAATACATAGACCAGTTACGCAAGCATTTACATGCATTTGCGTTTGCACAGAAAAATCTGGAGAAAGCAGTGGTAAGTAATAAGACTTACTATGACCTAAAAACCACCAAAAGGGAGTATGAGGTAAATGATCGTGTTTATCTGTACAATTTTGCAAGAAACCAGGTAAAAGAAAAGAAATTCTTACCCTCATGGAGAGGGCCATATACCATTACTGATAAATTATCTCCAGTGGCCTATAAGGTTTCTATCCCTATTAATGGTGAAATTGTAGAAAAGTGGGTTCATATAAACCAATTGCGTGCTTGTCACCCCAAATCACAGTTACAGATCATAGAAGGAGAAGCGGAAGAAGAACAAGGATCCTAATTAATCACTGGATGGATGAGTATCCTTGATTGTACAAATGACATTGTCATATTTGGTTCTCTTTTCTTCTTTTGTTTCAGTGAAACGTCGCTCTCTCTTTTGTCTGTCTGTGTGACATGTATGTTCCCCACTAACACTCTAACATATCTCGTCCACAAATGGTTTGATGCTCTATGATTCTCTGAAAATGTTGTTATGCTAATTTTATTTTTCCTTTTGACAAGGTTTTGTTTGTAGCATACAGCTGAGGATCATTCCTCTATAAAAGGGGGAAGAGTAGAGACAGAGAGTGTTAGTTTATGATAGTTTAGCTTAAGGCTAGCAAAGGCTACAAGCAAACTGATGCAAAATAATATACAGTAATCATAACAGTACCATGATCATGGGAATACTGATTGAAACTGTATTGTCATGTATGTATGCATGCAACAAATGTATCAATATGAGATCACTCATGTGTCATTTCTTTTAGACCAAAGAGTTCTTAAAAGACTGAGGTCGATTGACAGTTGCCATGGTTATGGACGTCAAGACCAAGGCCGTGATGTGGATTATCCTCCTTAGATTGCAGGAGTTCCAGCCAAAGCCGTGATGTGAATCATCATTCTTCTGTGACAGGAATTCCGGACACAGCCAAGCGTGGTTCCAGTGCCTTTACCAAGAACCATTGGACAAGAGATGCCGGAGGCCATCCTAACAGAGAAGAAGTTGGATCCTAGAGGAGTTCTGCCAACCTGATCACATAAATCGCCATTCAAGAAGAGTTTGCTATTTCTCCCACCACCTGTTCCAAAAATGGGAGTCTGATATGATCTGCATGCCTTTTCAACTCAAGCCAAAACTATGGAGATCCTTGAGTAGGCCAAGCAACTATTCGTATTAGACACAACGTCTTCCTATCAACAAAATTGGTATATGGATTCCCTAATCAGAGAGATTGTTCCAGTTATTGAAGAGAACAATAAGTGCCTCGTCTTTTGGGAACAAGCCAATGCCATTAAGTAGTTGATGAACTGAAGCGAACTGTATTAACTTCAGAGACGATCCCAGTCACAGGAAGAAGATGACAACAGTCTCCTCCAGTTTAGCAATAATATTTTAGAACTTTTATCAAGTTAGAAAATCTTTTGCTAAAAGGGGGATTATGTCAGAGACTTTGTCCTGGGGGACCATACAGGGTTAATTCTAAATTCTAGGAATTAGCTGAAATTTTGTTTAAAATGTGTTCAAATTACATCATATGTGAACAATGAGCCATTAGTCCAAGGTAGGGAGGAAAAAAATATACAATGTCAGTTTAATGGCAGATGGATAGTCAGTGGAGCCAAGGTGGATGAGAGAGACGGACTCCCTTATGTGTAAGACATAGCAAAATGACATATTTAGGAGGTTTTTGATAACCCTTTTGACCTTTCTCAGTTTTGACGAAAGCCACATGATCTGACATAAAACTGATTATAGGTAAAATTCTAAAGTAGAGTAAGAGCTCCACCTAGAGTCTTGAGAGCATTATGACTGGGATATCCGCATTCCTTGAATAATTAGGGATATATTAATATCCAATCAGGGCAGACCGGTGATGTCACGGTATAATGAGATGGATCTTTATCCAATCATTAGAAAAAGGTGGGGATAACTGATAAGGCAAAATTTGTCAATATAATCCCCAGATACTGTTAGTTCAGGGTCTTTTTTTTTGACTTCCTAAAAGAAGGGTCTTTGACTAAACTTAACTGGCTGAAACAGAAAAGGTGACTTCCTGAAGGCTTTGCTGATCCTGCCATCTCACAGAGAAATACTAAGAAACTTGGATTGTAACTATATCATTTATTCATTTAGATTCATTTAATCCAGAATTTTATAATTTTTCTTCTGTTTGAAGAACTTAGTTTTAAATTGTCTTAAGTGGACTGGCCAACCATTTGGGATAATTTATAATGAGCTAGATTTAGCTATTAAATTCTGGAAATAATACAATCTATATATAATTATTGGGAAATGTTATAAATTGCCAATCAGTGTAATACAGTATATAGCGTGGGTTATTTATATTAGCTAATATTAATCTTGGTATTCCTAGAGTAATATTTTGTGGTTCTGGGAAGATTATAATAGTTAATATTTGATACAGGGTATTCTTTGAATCCAGCTATTAACCCTTTAACCGCTATTTGTCTGCTGTTAGTGGTGTTTTCTTTGGAATTCTCTGTGTATGTGCCAGGCTTATATTTTGTAATTTGAAAGTATTATCTCAATAGACAAAATAACTGCTGGGTGTGGCATCTGTTTAAACGTGTGTATTAACCCTTGGAGTGCCTATAGGTTTTATATATAGGTTGCTGTAGTCAAAATTATGATAAATGTGCATGAAGTAATTCTAAGTAGATTATTTGTGTGATTTGGTTTGACTATATTAATTGCAATTTATATATTTTATTCAGAGGTATTCAATATTGAATTCAGTAGATAATTAAATTATGGTGATTTAAATCTGGGATTTTATTCTAGTTATTTCCTAAATTTGATTATTATTGATATATGATACAAGGAATTGTTAGAGGAATTATTTAATTCATCTCACAATACCCCTTTACATCATAATTGGCATAGTCTATACAGTTTCTGGGGCAGAGGTATTAAGAGACCCTGCAACCAACTGTATTATATTAATTGTAACAATCAATTAACCTGTTCTATGCTGCTGAATGCAATTATTGTTATTATACCGCTGAATATACCTATAGGTGCTTAACCCTTGCACCGCTGGTAATCTTTATGATAAATAGTGTGGTTTGATTTTCTGTATACCTATTATAATTGATAGTCACTTAATTATTTCATTGTTGCTGATACTTATATATATTGTATTTTAATAAAATATATATTTTTGCACAAATATGAAGGATTGATTCTTGTGATCAATTCGTTACTGTGAAGTAGCGTGTCAATACATATTAAAGATAAAGTTCTCGAATTATTTTATATTGTCATTTGTCTATTTAAGTGAAGAAATCCCAGCCTGAGTGGTTCTCTGTTTAACCCTTTGGATACCTTCATATAAATAGCCCGACAGTTCAGCCCTCTACTACCCCATTCCTGCCACTTTATCACGCATTTCATGGTAAACTCCTCTTTTCAACCAACCATGCCCGACTGATTAAGTCCCATCCACAATCTCACTTGAAATGCGTAAGATGTACAATCTCCTCCTCAGCTTTACAGCGCTTCTCCTTGGACTTGAAACAAGAAGGTTCCCACATAGTTACATAGTAACATAGTAATTTAGGTTGAAAAAAGACTTGCGTCCATCTAGTTCAACCCTTTCCTATTCCTGTTTACCATCGTTTATCCAAAAGAGGGCAAAAAAAAAACCCTCATACAGCAATTTCAAATTCTGCCTTGAATGGGGGGGGAATTCCTTCTTGATTCCAAATGGCAATCAGATTCTCCCTGGATAACAAGCCCAATTAAATATTAATCCCAATACTAATGTACATAGCCCTCTATGTTATGCTCTTTTAAATAAGTATCCAGGCCCCTTTTAAAGGCATCTAATGTATTCGATAGCACCACCTCCTCAGGCAGTGAATTCCATACCTTTATTGTCCTTACTGTAAAGAATCCCTTCCACTGCTGTAGATTAAATCTCCTTTCCTCAAGTCTAAGCGGGTGGCCCCTTGTCCTGTGTACTGTTCTGTTAATGAACAGGTCTTTGGAGGGCCCTTTGTATGGGCCTTGAACATATTTATATAGTGTTATCATATCCCCTCTAAGACGCCGTTTCTCTAGTGTGTACAAGTTTAACTCTTCTAGCCTCTCTTCATAACTAAAACTTTCCATTCCCCTTATTAGTTTTGAAGCCCTCCTCTGCACTCTTTCTAGTTCCATAATGTCCTTTTTCAGAAAGGGCGCCAGAATTGAACAGCATATTCTAAGTGGGGTCTTACCATGGACCTGTAAAGAGGCATAATTATATCTTCCTCCCTTGAGTTATGTTATGTCAAAAATATAGTTTGTCTATCTAATTATAATTATCAACCCTTTCAAAACCTTTGAGTAACAGAGGGTAGAGCAACGCATTGCACATCCCTCTGGAGCTCAAAAGGTTAAAAGGTCATTTTGCCTTCTGCTGTCCAGTCAATTAGTGGTCTTACACAGAAGAGTACAGCTCATAGATATGAGTGGATCATCTTCAATTCTTTTTGTGCATCGATTCAGAGACCCAGAAAACAGATCTGCCAGAATCAATTTGGAACAAAGAGAAAAAAGGAAACTGGGTGTAAGAGAGATCAACAAGGGGAATGACAGAAGAGCATGAGAGAGAGGGGGTGTCAGGGTGGGAGAGATGAGGAGGGAGTGCTGGAGAGATGAGGATGGATCAGCAATTCTGGAGATTGAGGGGTTGAGAGCGCTTGAGAGAGAGAGAGAGAGAGAGATAGGAGGCTTTACCCTGGGATGGAATTGAAGGAAAGGAGCTGGAAGAGCAGAACAGAGAGAGGTGGGAGTGCTTGTGATAGAGAAAACAGGGTGAAAGCACATGAGAGAAGGAGGGCAGCACCATGAGAAAATGGGAGAGAAAGGAGAGAGATGGAGGTGGTAGAGGACAGAACATGGGAGAAGGATAGAGATGGAAAGTGAGAGGTGGAGACAAAGTGAGGGAAAAGAGAGGGGGTAAGAACTAGTGATGATCGAGCACCCCAATGCTCGGGTGTTCGGGTGCTCTGGGCCGAGCACCCCCGGAGGCTCGAGTGCTCGGCCGAGCACCCGAGCCCCATTGAAGTCAATGGGAGGACTCGAGCATTACACCAGGCACCCCCTGCTCTGATGAGGGGAGGGTGCCTGGTCCATAGGAAAAGGGTAGAAATAGATGGAAACACCACAGAAATGGTTCAGGGGACAGCATAGGGAGGATGTCTGGATGCATCTTGGACTCCAACATCGCTGCTGGGAACGATCTTTCGCCCGTAGTACGCCATTTTTACAGACTGACCGTAAAACACACAAAAAGGCAGATAAAAACGACTTTAGGCGAAAAATTGTTACCAAACAGTATTTGCTGTATATTTACTTGTATATCATCTGCAAATTCTGCAAAAAATTTCATCGATTTTTCGGAACTGATGCCATGATTAAGAGGGAAACGTGCGCAGAGGCAAATTCTCCCAAAAATTTCCTTGATTTTTCTGAACTGAGGCCATGATTAAGAGGGAAACGTGCGCAAAGGCAAATTCTCCAAAAATTTCCTCGATTTTTCTGAACTGGGGCCATGATTAAGAGGGAACGTGCGCTGAGCCGACCATCTAAAACATTATGGGTGAGGGTCTGCTGCGGAGCTGACCATCCTAAACATTATATGCGAAGGCCCGCTAGTGAGCTGACGCTATAAAACATTATATGTGAGGGCCCGCTAGAGAGCTGACCCAATAAAACATTTATATGAGAAGGCCCGCTGGTGAGCTGACCTATACAAAAATTGTCAAACTGCGCCCGCTGGTGAGCTGGCCCTATATAAAAATTATATCACTGGGCCCGCTGGTGAGCTGGCCCTATATAAAAATTATATCACTGGGCATATGGAAGAGAGTCAACCATATACCCGTTTTTTGGGTGGAAGGGGTGAATGGGAATACAGAGTATTCCCATCATTGTAAATAACATATATAAAGTGAGTTTATGTTCCCCCGGGGCTTTCCTCCAGTGGAGTGGAGAAGTCAGGGGAAATCCAGGCCTTGTTCATTTTTATAAGTGTCAACCTATCAGCATTGTCGTGGAAAGGCGGATACGCTATCTGTTATGATGCCACCAGCAGCACTAAATACCCGCTCAGACAGAACGCTGGCGGCAGGGCAGGCCAGCACCTCCAAGGCGTAGAGTGCCAGTTCATACCACGTGTCCAGCTTGGACACCCAGTAGTTGTAAGGCACAGAGGGATCATTGAGGACGCTGACACGGTCTGCTACGTACTCCTTCACCATCTTCCAAAACTTTTCCCTCCTTGTGACACTAGGCTGCGCATCAGGGTGAGGGTGCTGGCGGGGTGTCATGAAGGTGTCCCACGCCTTGGAGAGTGTTGCCCTGCCTTTGTCGGAACTGCTGTGTGCTCCCCTTTTCTCCCCCTTCTCGGTTGGCCAAGGTAGCACGTACTCTGCCGCCAGCGTTGTCAGATGGAAAATTTTGGAGCAATTTTCGACAAAAACCTTCTGGTATTGCACCATTTTGCTTGTCCTCTCCACCGGAGGAATGAGAGATGAGAAAATCTTTTTGTAGCGGGGGTCCAGAAGGGTGAACACCCAGTAATCCGTGTTGTCTAAAATGCGTATAACGCGTGGGTCACGGGAAAGGCAGCCTAACATAAAGTCAGCCATGTGTGCCAGAGTACCAACAGTCAAGATTTCGCTGTCCTCACCAGGAGGATGACTCTCAATCTCCTCATCCTCTTCCTCCTCTTCTGCCCACCCACGCTGAAGAGATGGAACTAAAGTTCCATGGCTACCCTCTGTAGCGGAGGCAACCGTGTCTTCCTCCTCCCTCCTCCTCCTCCTCCGCCTCCTCCAATTGTCGCTGAGAAGACGAAGTGAGGGTGCTCTGGCTATCACCTTGTGTAAGCTCTTCCTCCCGAATTTCCACCTCTTCCACATGCAAAGCGTCGGTTTTAATTGTGAGCAGCGAGCGTTTTCAGTAGACACAGAAGTGGGATGGTTACACTGATAATAGCGTTATCGCCGCTCACCATCTGTGTCGATTCCTCAAAATTGCGTAAAACCTCACAGAGGTCTGACATCCATTCCCACTCCTCACTTCTGATTACAGGAAGTTGAACGGAGAGGCGACGGACCGTGTAACAGCTGGTACTCCACTACTGCCCTCTGCTGCTCACAAAGCCGGGCCAACATGTGGAAGGTGGAGTTCCAGCGCGTGCTCACGTCACACAGCAGCCGGTGAGCTGGCAATTGTAAGCGCTGCTGCAGCTTCAACAGGCCGGCTGAAGCTGTTGATGACTTACGGAAATGTGCACACACGCGGCGCACCTTGGTAAAGAGATCATGCAAATTGGGGTAGGTTTTTAGAAATCGCTGAACCACTAAATTAAATACATGCGCTAGGCATGGTACGTGTGTGAGCTTGCCGAGCTCCAAAGCCGCCACCAAGTTACGCCCATTATCACACACAACCATGCCTGGTTGCAGGTTGAGTGGCGAGAGCCATTGCTCGGTCTGGTGACTAATCCCCTGCAACAGCTCTGAGGCCGTGTGCTGTTTGTCCCCAAGGCAGATCAGCTTCAGCACGGCCTGTTGACGCTTCCCCACTGCAGTGCTACACTGCTTCCAGCTACCGGCTGATGGGTGAGTGGCGCTGCGCGCAGAGAATTCGGAGGTGGAAACGGAGGAGGAGGAGCCAATAACGTAGGTGCTGGCGGAAACCCTGATGGAGGTAGGGCCCGCAATCCTCTTGCGTGGGTAGCACCTGTGCCATCCCAGGGGTCCGAGTCGCTCCCTGCCTCCACGACATTCACCCAGTGTGCCGTCAGGGAAATGTAGCGTCCCTGGCCACAAGCACTTGTCCATGTGTCAGTCGTTAAGTGGACCTTCCCAGTAACTGCGTTGGTCAGGGCACGGGTGATGTTACGGGACACATGGTGGTGTAAGGCGGGGACGGCACACCGGGAAAAGTAGTGGCGGCTGGGGACTGCGTACCCGAGGGACAGCTGCTGCCATCAGGCTGCGGAAGGACTCAGTCTCCACAAGCCTAAATGGCAGCATTTCGATGGCCAGTAATTTGGAAAGGTGTGAGGTTAGTGCTATGGCCTGTGGGTGGGTGGCTGGGTATTTTCGCTTGCGCTCAAATGCCTGGGGTAACGACATTTGGACGCTGCGCTGGGACAGGGAAGTGGATGTGGTCGCTGATGGTGCTTCAGATGGTACAGGTGCAGGGCGGGAGGTATGCGGGCCTGCGCCTTCGACAGGCGATTGGCCGGCACCGAAAACAGGGGAAGAGGAGGCAGTGGTGTGGCCTGCAGACACAGATTGGCGATCCGGGCGTTCCTCCCACTTATTACGGTGCTTGGATGCCATGTGTCGGATCATGCTGGTGGTGGTGAGGTTTCTAGTGTTCATGCCTCGGCTCATTCTGGTGTGGCACAGGTTGCAAACTACAATTTTTTTGTCGTCCGCACTTTCCTTAAAAAAACGCCATACCGCGGAACACCTAGCCCTTGGCAAGGGAGATTTACGCAAGGGGGTGCTCCGTGGAACATTTGCGGGCCGGTTTGGTGCGGTCCGCCTTCTTTCTGTAGCCACACCACTGCCTCTTCCAGCCTGTTGCGGTGCTGCAGATGGCTCACCCTCAGGACTGCTGTCATCGCTCGGCTCTACACCTTCCCAGGTGGGGTCAGTCACCTCATCGTCCACCAAGTCCTCCTCCACTTCCTCACTCTGATCATCCTCCTCATTTCTTGATCCCACCACATACTCAGTCATTGACAACTGTATATCATCCTCCTCATCAAGGTCTTGAGACAGTAATAGTGGTTGATTTGATGGCAACTGTGTCTCATCATCATCATCATCCACTTCCTTTGACCTTAAATGCCGTTCACCTCTGTCATCTTCTTGTGATTGGGTACCCTCTAGAGGTTGTGAATCAGGGCACAAGATTTCATGTTCCTCTGCAAGCGTGCTTGGAGAGAGGTTCAAATTAAGGATTGGTGATGAGACGAGCTCCTCACTATATCCCAGTGTGGGATCACTTCTTTGACCAGACCCTCTATGGTGGGAGGAAGGATGATCAGGGTGAGGATTATGTTGACCAGACTCTTGGCTACTGAGAGTGGACTTGGTGGAAGACAGGGTGGGTGCTTAACCGACTGGAAGCAGTATTCAGCTGAAATCCAACCGACCACCTGTTCACAGTGGTCTGACCTCGAGAATGATGTCCTGCGACGCCCTGTAAACTGAGACATGAAGCTAGGTATGGTGGATGTCTTTCTTTCTTGTGCTCTGGCACCAGGCACAGTTTCTCCGCGTCCTGACCCGCGCTGTGAACTATCAGGATCACGTCCACTTCCCGTCCCTTTTTACCCGCCTTCTTCATATTACACGGAATATGTGCTGCAAATCTGCAACTTTGCACACTAAACAGAATGTGCTGCTTATCTGCGGCTAGGCACAGTGAACAGAATATGTGACTTTTATTTTTAACACTTTGCACACTAAACAGAATGTGCTGCAAATCTGCAACTTTGCACACTAAACAGAATATGCTGCTTATCTGCGGCTAGGCACAGTGAATGGAATATGTGACTTTTATTTTTTACACTTTGCACACTAAACAGAATGTGCTGCAAATCTGCAACTTTGCACACTAAACAGAATATGCTGCTTATCTGCGGCTAGGCACAGTGAATGGAATATGTGACTTTTATTTTTTACACTTTGCACACTAAACAGAATGTGCTGCAAATCTGCAGCTTTGCACACTAAACAGAATGTGCTGCTTATCTGCGGCTAGGCACAGTGAACGGAATAAGTGACTTTTATTTTTTACACTTTGCACACTAAACAGAATGTGCTGATAATCTGCAACTTTGCACACTAAACAGAATGTGCTGCTTATCTGCGGCTAGGCACAGTGAATGGAATATGTGACTTTTATTTTTTACACTTTGCACACTAAACAGAATGTTCTGCTAATCTGCAACTTTGCACACTAAACAGAATGTGCTGCTTATCTGCGGCTAGGCACAGTGAACGGAATAAGTGACTTTTATTTTTTACACTTTGCACACTAAACTGAATGTGCTGATAATCTGCAACTTTGCACACTAAACAGAATATGCTGCTTATCTGCGGCTAGGCACAGTGAATGGAATATTTGACTTTTATTTTTTACACTTTGCACACTAAACAGAATGTTCTGCTAATCTGCAACTTTGCACACTAAACAGAATGTGCTGCTTATCTGCGGCTAGGCACAGTGAACGGAATAAGTGACTTTTATTTTTTACACTTTGCACACTAAACAGAATGTTCTGCTAATCTGCAACTTTGTACACTAAACAGAATGTGCTGCTTATCTGCGGCTAAGATCAGTGAACGGAATAAGTTACTTTTATTTTTTACACTTTGCACACTAAACAGAATGTGCTGATAATCTGCAACTTTGCACACTAAAAAGAATGTGCTGCTAATCTGCAACTTTGCACACTGAACAGAATGTGCTGCTAATCTGCAACTTTGCACACTAAAAAGAATGTGCTGCTAATCTGCAACTTTGCACACTAAACAGAATGTGCTGCTAATCTGCAACTTTGCACACTAAAAAGAATGTGCTGCTAATCTCCAACTTTGCACACTAAACAGAATGTGCTGCTAATCTGAAACTTTGCACACTAAACAGAATGTGCTGCTAATCTGCGGCTAGGCACAGTGAACGGAATATGTGACGTTTTTTTTTTAAACTCTGCCCCCCAAAACAAAATATATCTGCTGCCCTCACACACAGTAGTCCTAAAAAGGACTTTTGGGTCTTTTTTTTGTTCAAACGCGCTTTTTTTCTGCCTACACTGACTTTCCCTTCCTATCCCTGGCTAAGACTGAGCCGAACTCGCTGGTCAGGTGCTATACAGCACCCGATCACGGGTTCTGGCCAGCCAATCAGTGTAATGCCAGCAGCCAACATGGCTGCTGGCATTACACTGATGTCAGAGCCCCCCCGCACTTTTATTGGCTGCGCAGCAGCCGCAAAACGTGCGGGGAGGAGACCCGAACATGGCGGGCGAGCACATGCGGTACTCGTACGAGTACCGCCATGTGCCGAGCAGAGCGATGCTCGAGCCGAACCGAGCTTCGGCCGAGCATGCTCGCTCATCACTAGTACACATATAGATTTGCTACTTCAAGCACCTGCACGTCTGCTTATGCATGGATCCATTAGTATAAACCTATACACAACTGCACAAGTGCCAGGAATCAGTGAAAACATCCCCATGATTTCACCCTATTAGCAATTGGAAGGAAAAACAGGACTGGTGCACTGATCCCCTCTGCTCTAAGTTAGTACATTGCATTTACTTGGGTGTAGACGAGTGTTCCAACCCAACATGCCCATACACTGCCAAAACCTGGGCACATACTGGGCATTTAAATGCACATTAAGCATTGTACATAGGTGCAGTACACAAAAACAGTAACTTGGACATAACCAAGAATTTATAGGTGATTTCATGACCTACTGACATCTCTTTGTGTAGCTTAATAAATTATCTAGAGCAATACCAAAGTATTTTATTTATACACAGACTAATTTATAAACACATATAATGACGTTTAACCCCTTAAGGACCATGGACCTTTTTTTTTTCTAGAATCTGATTACGGACTCCCAGAACGGCGTGCAGCTGCACGAGGAGCCTGGAATTCCATGACGGTCCAGAACCGTCATGGGTCCTTAACGGAAAGCAAGCCATGATGGTCCTGGACCGTCATGGGTCCTTAAGGGGTTAAACAAACATTAATGTGAGTTTTATTGCTGTGGAGCAATGTGATACATTTATATACACACCACACAGTCTGATCTCCTAAACACAGGGTCACCAGGGTGATACACTAATATACACACCACACAGTCTGATCTCCTAAACACAGGGACACCAGGGTGATACACTTATATACACACCACACAGTCTGATCTCCTAAACACAGGGACACCAGGGTGATACACTTATATACACACCACACAGTCTGATCTCCTAAACACAGGGGCACCAGGGTGATACAGTTATATACACACCGCACAGTCTGATCTCCTAAACACAGGGGCACCAGGGTGATACGCTAATATACACACCACACAGTCTGATCTCCTAAACACAGGGACACCAGGGGGATACACTTATATACACACCACACAGTCTGATCTCCTAAACACAGGGACACCAGGGTGATACACTTATATACATACCACACAGTCTGATCTCCTAAACACAGGGACACCAGGGTGATACACTTATATACACACCACACAGTCTGATCTCCTAAACACAGGGACACCAGGGTGATACATTTATATACACACCACACAGTCTGATCTCCTAAACACAGGGACACCAGGGTGATACACTTATATACACACCACACAGTCTGATCTCCTAAACACAGGGACACCAGGGTGATACACTTCTATACACACCACACAGTCTGATCTCCTAAACACAGGGACACCAGGGTGATACACTTATATACACACCACACAGTCTGATCTCCTAAACACAGAGACACCAGGGTGATACACTTATATACACACCACACAGTCTGATCTCCTAAACACAGGGACACCAGGGTGATACACTTATATACACACCACACAGTCTGCTCTCCTAAACACAGGGACACCAGAGTGATACACTTCTATACACACCCACAGTCTGATCTTCTAAACATAGGGACACCAGGGTGACACACTTGTATACACACCACACAGTCTGATCCCCTAAACACAGGGACACCAGGGTGATACACTTATATACACACCACACAGTCTGCTCTCCTAAACACAGGGACACCAGGGTGATACACTTATATACACACCATAGAGTCTGCTCTCCTAAACACAGGGACACCTGGGTGATACACTTATATACACACCACACAGCCTGATCTCCTAAACACAGGGACACCAGGGTGATACACTTATATACACACCACACAGTCTGATCTCCTAAACACAGGGACACCAGGGTGATACACTTATATACACACAACACAATCTGATCTTCTAAACACAGGGACACCAGGGTGATACACTTATATACACGCCACTCAGTCTGATCTCCTAAACACAGGGACACCAGGGTGATACACTTATATACACATCACACAGTCTGATTTCCTAAACACAGGGACACCAAGGTGATGCACTTATATATACACCACACAGTCTGATCTCCTAAACACAGGGACACCGGGGTGATACACTTATATACACACCACACAGTCTGATCTCCTAAACACAGGGACACCAGGGTGATGCACTTCTATACACACCACACAGTCTGATTTCCTAAACACAGGGACATCAGGGTGATACACTTGTATACACACCACACAGTCTGATCTCCTAAACATAGGGACACCAGGGTGATACACTTATATACACACCACACAGTCTGATCTCCTAAACACAGGGACACCAGGGTGATATACATATACACACCACACAGTCTGATCTCCTAAACACAGGGACACCAGGGTGATACACTTATATACACACCACACAGTCTGATCTCCTAAACACAGGGAGACCAGGGTGATACACTTATATATACACACACCACACAGCCTGATCTCCTAAACACAGGGACACCAGGGTGATACACTTATATACACACTCCACAGTCTGATCTCCTAAACACAGGGACACCAGGGTGATACACTTATATACACACCACACAGTCTGATCTCCTAAACACAGGGACACCAGGGTTATACACTTATATACACACCACACAGTCTGATCTCCTAAACACTGGTACACCAGGGTGATACACTTCTATACACATCACACAGTCTGATCTCCTAAACACAGCGACACCAGGGTGATATACATATACACACCACACAGTCTGATCTCCTAAACACAGGGACACCAGGGTGATACACTTATATACACACCACACAGTCTGATCTCCTAAACACAGGGAGACCAGGGTGATACACTTATATACACACACCACACAGTCTGATCTCCTAAACACAGGGACACCAGGGGGATACACTTATATACACACCACACAGTCTGATCTCCTAAACACAGGGACACCAGGGTGATATACATATACACACCACACAGTCTGATCTACTAAACACAGGGACACCAGGGTGATACACTTCCATACACACCACACAGTCTGATCTCCTAAACACAGGGACACCAGGGTGATACACTTATATACACACCACACAGTCTGATCTCCTAAACACAGGGACACCAGGGTGATACACTTATATACACACACCACACAGTCTGATCTCCTAAACACAGGGACACCAGGGGGATACACTTATATACACACCACACAGTCTGATCTCCTAAACACAGGGACACCAGGGTGATATACATATACACACCACACAGTCTGATCTCCTAAACACAGGGACACCAGGGTGATACACTTCCATACACACCACACAGTCTGATCTCCTAAACACAGGGACACCAGGGTGATACACTTATATACACACCACACAGTCTGATCTCCTAAACACAGGGAGACCAGGGTGATACACTTATGTACACACACCACACAGCCTGATCTCCTAAACACAGGGACACCAGGGTGATACACTTATATACACACCCCACAGTCTGATCTCCTAAACACAGGGACATCAGGGTGATACACTTATATACACACCACACAGTCTGATCTCCTAAACACAGGGACACCAGGGTTATACACTTCTATACACACCACACAGTCTGATCTCCTAAACACAGGTACACCAGGGTGATACACTTCTATACACATCACACAGTCTGATCTCCTAAACACAGCGACACCAGGGTGATACACTTCTATACACATCACACAGTCTGATCTCCTAAACACAGGGACATCAGGGTGATACACTTATATACACACCACACAGTCTGATCTCCTAAACACAGGGACACCAGGATGATACACTTATATACACACCACACAGTCTGATCTCCTAAACACAGGGACACCAGGGTGATGCACTTATATACACACCACACAGTCTGATCTCCTAAACACAGGGACACCAGGGTGATACACTTCTATACACACCACACAGTCTGATCTCCTAAACACAGGGACACCAGGGTGATACACTTATATACACACCACACAGTCTGATCTCCTAAACACAGGGACACCAGGGTGATACACTTATATACACACCACACAGTCTGATCTCCTAAACACAGGGACACCAGGGTGATACACTTATATACACACCACACACAAGATGTCCACTGAAAGGAAGCGCTCAAGCGGATCTGCCTTGTATAGTAATCCAGTCAGATAAAAGAAACTTAAAATCACAATTTTATTTCTTCAAAAGTAAACTAACATCCATTGTGTTGATATTGAAAACAAAAAACAAATACACGATACTCCTAACTTGTTTCATATATCACTTATTCATAGGCTTAGTGAATTTTGGCAAAACCAGAACCAGCGAATGAATAGACTTAAAATTAAAAAGTTTTTACTGGCTAAACTAGTAAAAGAATCAGTGATTGAATTAACCATCTATTTTACAGTAATTAAATTCCCTATAGATGGTCAATCCAATCATTGATTCTTTTATTAGGTTAACCAGTAAAAATTGTTTAGTTTTAAGTCTATTTGTTCACTGCTTCTGGTATTTAAAGATCAGGTTAATAAACCTATGACTAAAAGATATATATGAAACGCTTTAAGCGGATCGTGTATTTGTTTTTTGTTTTTGATATCAACACTTATATTGTTCCTGTGGATGTTATTTTACTTTTTAAGAAATAAAACTGTGATTTTAAGTATCTTTTTTCTGACTGGCTTACTAAGCAAGGCGAATCTGCATGAGCGCCCTTTGTTACAGCTTACCTTGACTTCAGCATGATTACAGGTGCGAGGCTTCAAGCAGGCTGCAGGCCTCTGTTGTATCTGTTTGCTTACTGTAGTCTCCTCCTACCTACTTCCTACTTCCTCCCTCTGAGCTGCTCCTCCTACTTCCTGTGGAGGGGTTTAAAAGGCAGACTGAGGCCTGACTCAGATGCCCTTGCGTTGTTGTTCTTAGGTGAAGTCCTTGGGCTCTGTGTGTGACCTGGCTATCTACGAAAACCCACTCTGTGTATGACCTGGCTATTTATGAGAACCTGCACTGTGTATGACCCGGCTAAGTAAGAGAACCCTCTCTGTGTATGACCCAGATACGTACGAGAACCCTCTCTCTGTGTATGACCCAGCTAAGTACGAGAACCCTCTCTGTGTATGACCCAGTGATCACGAGTACACCTTACTGTGATCAATTTGTGCTATTGGCCTAAGACAGACCACTGTTGTGGACAGAGGGTCTGATTGGTGACTGCAGGCGTGAGTCACAGGGTCTCGATATAGTGACTGCAGGCAAAGTCACAGGGTCTCAATGCGGTGATTGCAGGTGTGGGTCAGTTCTCCAGTCCACCATTCCTTGTGTTCCTGTTCATCGGATCAAGATTTCTGAGCCAGTGTTCACAGCGGTCGCCTGTTCCAATGTTCCAGTCGACGGATCAAGAGCTGGCGTCCCTGTTTCCTGCTGAGACTCACAGGGGCTTCAGCCCAGTCTCCAGCATTGTGGTCTAGCGAGAGGCCTACTATTTCTGGTAGTAGTGTCGCCAGCTAGTAACCCTTTGCTTGTTGTACTACATATTTATTGTTGTGATTTATTCTAATAAATATTTTGCATTACATTACCGTACTGAGTTCTAAGCATTCCTGGGTGCCCGTGACACCCTTTCAGTGGTCATCTTGTTTGTTGAAGCCTTTTGCCGAGGGTATTGGGGGCAGCACCGGATCTGCAAATGCCTCAAAGCCGGGTGAGTTATTTTTGATCTTGTAATTCTGGACCTGTTGATTTGAGCTGCCCTGAAACAAATTACTTATAGGAGTATACACACCACTCAGTCTGATCTCTTAAAAGAGGGACACTAGGGTGGGAAAGAGGAACAAAGGGATTTGGGTCTCAAAGACGGACTGTCCCTCCTAAAGATGGACACTTGGGAGGTATGTATTATTATGAGTAATGCAGCCACAATTCACCATTACCAGGGGAGGGCTGGCAACATACGGCCCAGGGGGCAAATACAATTAAGTGGCCATATCTGCTATCGTTCAAGCCCATTGTCCGAGCCCACCCCTGTTTCTTTAATTTTAAAATTGTCCTTAATGCTGTGAATTAAAGTAAGTGATGCCATAGAGCTTACTGTTGAAATGGGGCTACATTAGTGATACTACAGTGCTTACAATTTAACCCTAAGAGTGCCAGAGGGGTACACAACACATTGCTTTTTCAAAGTGTTAAGTAAAGATAAAATAGTGATTCCATAGAGCGTGCAAGGGAAATGGATTATGCTACTAGTGCAGCTATGTTTGGATTGTAGCTCTGCGGTATCACTTGCATATAGATTCATTTCGTAAGTTCTGTGGTGTCACTAGTGTAGCTCCATTTACAGCAGCAAGTGGGAGATTGAGTGAGGCACTGGCCCACCAGCCCAGACACATGGCCAGCCCAGGGGGCAATTGCCCCACTGCCTCCCAAGCCAGCCCTCCCCTGACCATTACTATACTTAGTGAGATTAACGCCATTACATGTCCCAATCTGGCAAAAAAAAAAAAAAAGGGGCCTGGAATTTTAACTTTTTGAGTGCCAGAAGGGTGTCCAGTGCATTGTAGAGCAATGTGTTGGGCACCTCGCTGGCACTTAAAGGATTAATCATGAGACATGCGTCTTTACTCCCTCGCCAGTATTAAGCAATAACACTGCGCCTTTATCATTATTGTAAGCTTGTGCGCTTCATTGGTGACAAACACCTCTGTCACAATTCCCCAGGTTTTAAGATTTACATATAGTGCAGCTTAACCTCTTGAACAGGGCCAGGTGTGTATCCCAAACTCCGCTAGGTTAGGAGCCTCCAGCTCCACCCATGACCACACCCACACGTCTGACCCAGTCCTATCCACTGTTGTCTGATACAGAAAATACCCTTAACCTAGAACATGCAAGGGAAAAAAGAAAGATTTAACCATTTGGTTGGTAGCAGATGCATAACTAGAAGTCACTGGGCCCTGGTGGAAAAATTGCCATGGACCCCCCCCCCGACCACATTACCGCCATTGGGTATCTCCACATTGCCCCACAACTCTCCACAATGCCCCCAATGTCCTCCTCTCCACATTGCCCCCAATGTCCTCCTCTGCACATTCCTCCCAATGTCCAACTCCACATTGTCCCATTGGGTATCTCCACATTGCCCCACAACTCTCCACATTACCCCCAATGTCCTCCTCTCCACATTGCCCCCAATGTCCATCTCCACATTGCCCCCATTGGGTATCTCCACATTGCCCTCAACATCCACCTCTCCACATTGCCCCCAATGTCCATCTCCACATTGCCCACATTGACCCCCAGTATCCATCTCCAATGTCCATCTCCACATTGCCCACATTGACCCCCAGTATCCATCTCCAATGTCCATCTCCACATTGCCCACATTGACCCCCAGTATCCATCTCCAATGTCCATCTCCACATTGCCCACATTGACCCCCAGTATCCATCTCCTACCTCCCTGGTGGTCCAGCTGTGTGGCAGGAGAGACCTGTGCCTCTGCACAGACCCTATTAGACCTGAAGCTCCCTCTCTCCAGTAATCCAGACCACTGGGAGATGATGTCATGTCCCAAAGCTCTGCATTACTAGAGAGCCGGAGACAGAGAGGGTTCTCAGCTGCTAATAGAGGTTTGTGCCAAAGAAGGAATAGACTTCAGCTTGTTGCGGGCGCGGGACGGGGGGTTGCACCCCTATTGTTACGCCACTGGTTGCTAGCGAGCTCTCCAATGATATGTCCTGATATGCAATGGAGATAACTCTAGCATACAAGGGGTTAAATAATAGACTGTAATAGGGTATAAAACAGGTGCAGAGACATTTGCTATCATTCTAGTCACACCCTAGAGCGGAACGTGGGTGTGGCCAGAACAGCTGAATTACCACTCAACATGTTGAGCTCTGAGAAGTGGCCTATGCTGCCTACTGGGAAATTCAGGCCTGTTGGGACTATATATACATTCATCTCCAACCAGTCACAGGATTATCTGAGCTATAGGGACTGAAATGTGAGTAGCCCCTATTTCTCTTTTTTAGATATCCATTTAAATCAATGGGAATTTAAAGGGATAGTAATGTTTCACAAAACAGCAGCTCCAATTAATCTTCATAGAATTTGGACCATGGAGAGTGTTATTTCAATACTGTCAGAGTTGGAATCTGGTATCTTAACCGGACAGGTCACAGCAAGGTACAATCTTCTTACTGTGAGCATAAGTAAAACCCTGCCCCCCTTGACATGTTTTTCAGGTTTTTCCTGATGCTCACTGAAGATTGTCCCTCTCTATGATCCATCCTGCCAGTCTTGCTGCTCTGAGGTGAGCAGTGTTACATCAGTAAAAGGGGTGGGAGGGGGATACTTTATCTTTCAATTACTCTTGTACCATACCTCCCAACATTTCAAATTGCCAAAGAGGGACATTTGTGTTTTAGGGGGTATTGCTGCGGGCGTGGCTGGTGGGTGGGGCATTACTGAAATTTTTTAGGCTATTTCATGACCTATTGAGACCTCTTTGTGTAACCAAAAAAATGACTTATAACAAGACCAAATGATTTTATTTACACAGACTAATTTATAAACACATATACTGATGTTTACACAAACAATAATGTGAGTTTTAATGCTGTGGAACAATGTGATACACTTATATACACAGTCTGATCTCTGTCAAAGAGGGACATCAGGGTGGGAAAGGGGGACAGAGGGATTTGGATGTAAAAGAGGGACTGTCCCTCCTAAAGAGGGACACTTGGGAGGTGTGTTGTACTACAACTCTGACAGCATTTAAATAACACTCTCCATGGCCCAAATACTATGTAAATTAATTGTAGCTGCTTTTATTGTGAAACATTAATATCCCTTTAATGAATTATTATATGTTCCATATGTTGCGGCTGGTTTGTCCCAGAATAGCCTCGCTTGTGTTTTTGGGAATATATAATTTCATCTTTGGTTTCTTCAGGGATTTAAAGTGTTCTGACAGAAGTTTTCAAACCAATAAAGTAAAGAGAGGTAACCCTTTGAGTGCCAGAAAGGAATCCAACGCATTGCTTTGCAATGCGTTGGATACCTCACTGACACTCAAAGGGTTTATTCTCTAAACAAAAACAAAAAAATACCTCTCATGAGTGAGTGAATTCTCAGACAGTCCCACTCCTACATTGTTCTGAATCACAACTTTATCATGACTGGGAGAATTCAGTCACTTCGGGAAAGAAACTCCACAGAACACAATGAGAACTGGTATGATGAAAACCTCACCTGTAACAGAATCAGTATGTCATAAGGAAAGGGTATGATCCCTAAATAAAACACATGCACATCTTTATTGGGGATAATAGACCATGACTTTATTGAACTATTTCCAATCACATTATTATTATTGTTCTTATTCAACAATCATAATACTTAATTAATCACTCATTAAAATTACAGTACTTGCTAATGCACATTCCCTGAAACCAAGCATGGCCAAATTGCACAGGCTCATGTTAGAATCCCCACATCCTTCAGCACTTACAGCTGACTCCATCACTCTTCAGCACTTACAGCTGACTCCATCACTCTTCAGCACTTACAGCTGACTCCATCACTCTTCAGCACTTACAATTGTCCACCATTTTTCAGCACTTACAGCTGACCACCACCACTCTTCAGCACTTACAGTTGACTCCACCATTCTTCATCACTTATAGCTGACTCCCAAGGAATTACCCTATTGGCCATCCACCTTAGCTTACATGGGTAACATCACTCCAGCGACCTATGTCCGGGGCAAACTTCCCAAGGGATTCCGTCCGAGGATAAAATCCACATAACTTTACCACATCAGTTATCGATCTCTGAAAAACATGCAAGGACTATCCGCCCTCCATGACACACAACCCAAACACACCATAATAGCGAGGGAGGGAAAGATGCTTCTCTTTGCCCTCTCTTCCCCAAACAGCAGTCTACTTCTTGTCCCAGCCTTTAAAGGGATAGTAATGTTTCATAATAAAAGCAGCTCTAATTAATCATCATATTATTTGGACTTTGGAGAGTGTCAGAGTTGTAGTTCAAGAGTAATTCAATGACAAAGTATCCCCCTCTCGCCCCTTTTACTGATGTAACACTGCTCAGCCAGAGCAGAAGGGAGGTGCCCAGGTAGACTGCAGAGAGGGACAATCTTCAATTAAGATAAGGGAAAAACCTGAAAAACTTGTCAAGGGGGGCAGGGCTTTCATTGTTCTCATAGGAAGAAGATTGTCCCCTTCTGTTATCTGTCTGGTCTATGGACTGGATTCCACATCTGAGAAGAGATGGCTTACACTAGGTAAAAGGGGCGGGAGGTGAAACTTTGCTTGTGAATATCTCTCAAACCATAAAGGTTTGAGCGATAAGACTTATATCGTTCTTCATTTTTTTTTAATGCCTACAAAATAAAATAAAGATAAAACAAAGTATTACTATCCCTTTAATAAGCCATTTTCATTACTTCTCCACTTGCACCTACACTTCCTGTCTGGATAAACCCTCCCTATGACATGCTTCCCCTCCCTGTACACCGCGTTCCCATCCAGCGAATTCTTTATAACCTTACAGCATTCACAAGTCCTGCCACTAACTTCCTCTCCATAGAGCTGGTGCAGTAAGAGAGCTGATGATTCCTATTGGCTACTGTGATGTCACACCCACCTGCATAGCCAATTGGAATGAGGCTGACACTTTTTGTCCCATTTCTGTCTAGCAGCATTATACATGTACAGCCTTTAGTGTACAGGTCCCCCAACACACTCACCCATCTGCGCATCTCCTTAGAGCTGGTGTTGTGACCTCCAGAGAGACAGATACTTTTTTTCTATTGGCTGTATGATGTCACACCCACCTGCACAGCCAGTAGCAATGAGGCTGGCACTTGTCTCATTTATGTCAATAGCAGCATTATAAAATTACAGCCTTTATTGTACATGTTCTCCCCCCTCACCCACCTGGGCTTCACCTCAGAGCTGGTGCTGTGAATTCCAGAGAGACAGATGACTTTTCCTATTGGCTGTATGATGTCACACCCACCTGCACAGCCAATAGCAATTAGGCTGATACTTTTTGTCTCATTTATGTCAATATCAGTATTATAAAAGTATCACCGTTATTGTACATGTTCCCCCCTCACCCACCTGGGCTTCACCTCAAAGCTAGTGCTGTGAACTCCAGAGAGATAGATGATTATTCCTATTGGCTGTATGATGTCACACCCACCTGCACAGCCAATAGGAATGAGGCTGACACTGTTAATCCCATTTCTATCAGAAGCAGTGTAATAAATGTGTGACTTTCAGTGTACAGGTTACCCCTCATCCATTTGAGCTTCTCCTCCTTAACGCTGGTGCTGTGAACTCCAGCGAGGCAGCTGATATTCCTATTGGCTGCATGATGTCACACCCACCTGCACAGTCAGCCACTGGCAGTCTCAGTTCTTGCAGGAGGAGGGGCAAGGAGCCCTGCAAGCCCTTTACAATCAGGCCTGTACGTTTATTATTGTATTACTGATAAAGCTGCAGGTAGTGGTAATTAACTAGTAAAATATTGAGTCTTCTTTCCTTTACGTTTCATGTCAGTTTCCCTCTGCAGGCCGTATGTTCAAAAGAAAGGTGGAGGTGTTCTGAGATAAACCATTTACTCTACAGGGGTGAACTAAAAATTCATATTGATTTAAATGAGGATTTTATCCCCTATAATGCTAGAGAGGTCTCCGACGCATTGCCTCACAGTGCTTTGGAGATATATCTAGCATTCAAGGGATTAAAATCCCCATTTAAATCAATATGAATGTTTTGAATTTTTAGTTCTCCACTTTAGTGCAATTGGTTTGCCCCAGAACGCCTCCACCCGTCTTTTGAACATACAACCGTTAGTGTCATGTGGCTGTACAGCATATTTCAAAACAATGCTTTGCACACACACCCTCTGCCATTCAAATGGTCAAGATTATTTATAAAAACCAAGCCCTTAAAATGTAAATTATGGCTTTGTACATCAGTAAATAATCATTATCTGATGGGCCAGCCCAGGTAACATTCCTAGTTAGGCATGAATGCTTACTGAGCTGCAGACTGAACCAGATCTTATCTGGAGTTTGTGTGGGTAGAACATGGGCGATCGTGGGCAGAGATAGGGACAGATAAACCTGGCATTGTTATTGAAGCTCCTCTGTGTAACACGGTGAAGGTCAACTCACTACATTTGCTCTGAGCAGTAGTTCTACCTTAGGGTGACCTGATATCACCTTTAACCGGGGACACATGAAAAATTAATACTGCAGAGCTGCTTTGATTTCAGTGCTGTCCTGAAATATGCCTATTGCCTATGTGTTCCTGGTTAAAGGTGAGGTCTGCTACAGGGTCCGGATCGCACTAAGCCACGGGGTGAAATTAAGCCCTAGTACTGAACTGGGCAAAATGGGTGCATAGTAATGATAAAATATACTAGAAACAGAAAAAAAATCCTCAAAAGAGCATGGAATATTTTGGGTCAGTTGTGTCATCGCGAGAGTTCCTTCTTTTTAAGATTTCTTTAATAAACTGGACATTTTAACTGTTCAATTCTGTTATGATCCAGACTCAGTGGATCAATCTGGGCTTTTATAGGATGACCTTTTCCTTGCTCTTCTGAAGATTTTTTCCATTAACACTTTGAGTGCCAGAGTGGTATGGAATGCATTGCTTTGCAATGCATTCAGTACCACTCTGACACTCAAAGGGTTAAAGGTGAGGTCTGGTCACAAGTTACGGGGTTACAGTGTTTACCTCTGCTCTGCAGTTTCCTCTGTGTAGTCCTGTAGCATGGATTTTTTCATCTCTTCATTTTTAACCCTTCTGCCCCTTGAAGGGTTAAAGTGATACTCTGGCAAACATGGTACGAAGGAGGGGGGTGGGGATTTTTATTTAATAAACTTTATGCACACAAAAAGGTGAAGCCATTCTGGGACGTATTTCCTGTAAGGTCAGCAAATTTGAGCAACCCAGTACTGAAGGAGTTAAAATACTGATTAAAATCAGACAACGCTGCATGGTGCATTCAAGTTTTAGTGCATCTCTGTATATATATATATATATATATATATATATATATATATATATATACAGGGCTTATAATTTTATGTCCTTTGCTACTTGCCAGACCTGAAAAGTTACTCGCCTCTGCAAGCCATAACATACCCACCAGGGCTGAATTTCTACTCACCAGGGCTAAATTTTCACTCACCATTGGCTAGTGGCGAGTGGAAATTTTGAGCCCTGTATATATATATATATATATATATATATATATATAATCCTTTCAGCTCTGAATTGCCCAGCATTGCTAATCATAGAGGGAACACTGAATCTGGGCTGAACTGCACCATAGAAAACAAATGCAAATTGTTCCTTTAATCTTTCCAGCACCCAAGAGATATCCAATGCACATACCAGGGAACTTTCAAGATGAGCTGACCCTGAGATCTTTGAAATATTAACCCTTAAAGTTTCCCATAATGTAGATTTTATGCGATATGTGCCTGCTTGCTCTAACACAGAGGTGCTCCCGTCCGTGTGCGAGGGACCTTTAACACGCTACAGTTTGGATAAGTCACTGCCTGAACACAAACAAGACAAGCAGGACATCTCCCACTGTCTTTCTGGTACTAATGGCACCAGTTTAGAGGCTAAGGAAACATTTAATTGGGGAAATTCATGTAGTAGGTGACACAGACCTCTCTCACCCTGAGAATTTGGCCCTTCACCCTGAGACCCTGAGATTTGGGTCAAAACCCTGAGAGTTCCCAGTTATGCCAATGCATTGCGTTGCAATCAAAGGGTTAAAATAGAGAGTAACCTTTCATTTTGACATTTTTATGTTCACCTACTTTGCTTATAGTTTTCTGTCCTTGACAGTCAGGCCATTGAATGAATCCAGGGAATTTTCTGTCTGTGAAAGAAAAAAGCAAACCTGCGCTCTTCCATACAAATTTGCTAAAATGCTTGGCTTTTTGCCTTAGGCCTAGGTCTAGCTTTTGGGGGCTTGGAGAACCCTCTCATTCCTTGCTGATATCTGTGCTTGTTCACTTTGGTTTTCATTAATACTTATAGATTAGCGCAGTGAGGCTTTTTTTCCCAGTTTTCTGTGACAAGGGAATACAATGTTGCAGTTTTCCTGCAGCACTGACTGATCTGTGTGCAGTAGATGTGATTTTTCTATATTGTTTCACTGTGTTGTTTTTACATTGCATCTTTTTTTATTTTTGCACTCTGTCTGGTTTCACAGCTTTCTTAAAAACAAAAACAAAAAAAATAAAGAAAAATGCAGATAGCTTCTTGGCAGGGACATAAATGTATAAAAATGGATTTCCAAATTTTGCACTTGCAAAATAGGTAAATCAAAATAAAGGTTACTATTACTTACTATTACTCTGTCACCTGAAAGCAACCTTGGTGGGTTTGCAAAGCTTTCAAAATAATAATAATAATAATAATAATAATCTTTATTTACATAGCGCCAACTTATTCCGCAGTGCTTTACAATAGGGGATAGACATACAGGGATATTAAATAGTACAAATCATATGTGGAGAACAGAAGGATCAGGGGCCCTGCTCGTGAGAGCTTATCACCTCTATGTTGTATTAGCCATTTATATTTAGAGAATTAGTTTTTGATTTACTTAGATATATAGATGATGCTATTCAAAGTATGCTGTGCAGGCACTTCCTGTGTTAACTTTGTAACTTCCTGCATTCACTGACACAACTCTTTTAGTGTTAGGAGAGGTGATCAATGCATTCCTGAGCAATGTCAGTGAGTGAATGAGATAATGTAGCTCTAAAACAGGAAGTGACTGCACTGCATGCCTTAATTACCAATATATAACTCAAAATGTAGTTATGGATAATACAACATATGATTTTAAAAGCTTTCCAAAAAGCTTATTTTTAGGTGAAATTGTTATTTTAAGTTGATTTTAAGGGCTGTTAACCTCTTCAAAATTTTAAAAGAAATTAAAAATGATCTGTCACCTGTCTAAATCTTGACCTCAGTAGAAACAGCCATATTGACAACATTTGTAAGATTATTTTTCCATTAATTCATTACACCCCTCTGTGGTTCTTGCAGCCTCGGATGGAGGAGTGATGAGTAGGGAGGCATCTGTGTACAGATGAGTAAGTAATTATGTCTACTATGCCACACAGATCAGAGAGCCCAACAATGCTGAGATTATAGTCCCTAACTACTAGACCAATATTCTCTTAATCCATTATAAAACAAACAGCACAAGGTTTAGCAGTTTAAATAGAAACATTTTAGTGAGACTTTAAGCTGTGTAGTGACAGATCCACTTTAAGTACAGGTTTCTGAACTGTTTAGGTGGTAGATAGTCTACAAAGCGGTCATGACTAGCATCCAAGGAGCAAATCCAGAATTTTGACATATGCTGTTTTAGCATTCATGATAATTAAATGTATATTTCTACACTACTTCTATATGTATTAGTGTTTTACTTACATGGAAAATTTCAAAAGTATGTATATTAAAGCTAATTCTTTTTCTAATTAATGGAACACTAAAAAATGATCCGGGATTATACACTTAAATTCCTTGTACTCCTTGATTGAAAAAATTATCTTTTTATTCCCTGAGGCCTAAATTCTAGTCTTACGTGTGATCAGTGGGGGCAGCCATTCCTGCCACTGCAATGGTTCCCTGACTCTCATTAACATAGCGGTCTTGATAAGTGTCTGAGTCGTGCTAGTGCTGTATTGCCTGTAAATGTTTCGAGATAAGTTTACTGCCTTTCTGGAAAGAAGAGAGGCGTGGACTAATCTCATTACATTAAATTAATTATCTCCTCTCTCATTAGTCAAAACAATGTGTTTACAAATACATTAAAACCAAGTTTATAATGATATCTTAGAGATCTAACATAAAATAAATATTACTGCAGATGCTAGCTGTAAGTAAATGGTGTTTAAAATGACATAACCCAGGTTCAATTTTGAAGTGGCACTGTGACAGGAAGATGACAGATTTTTCTATGAAAACTCGGGCAAAAATGTAACTGCTTATTTTTTTAAATTCATTTTTATAGAAATTGTGATGCGCAATATGCTCATGTTTGTCGTTCAGATTGAGAGTCCTAAAATGACAATAGATGAGAGTTGGTACCGTGTTAGCCGTAGAAATACAGGAGGCAAAAATGTAGTAAAGTTGATACCTTTATTGGCTAACTAAACAGATTTGAAATGCAAGCTTTCAAGACTTCTTAGGTCTCTTCCTCAGGCATGTTATACAGATACATATGAAAAAAGGCTGTCATTATGTCCCACTAAACATGTCGACAAGGTAACACTCTGCAGGGACATGGAGGAATTTTTCAGAAAACTCAGACTCAAGGAATTCTTCCATGACAAAATGGATAACGATGATGCCAACACCACAGAGCAACATTAAAATATTAATGTACCCACAAAAAGATCCACCTAGACTCCAAACCCAGGTAGTATCCCTACACTGGACAGATACATAGATAACTTCAGAAACAGAGTAACTACAGAAATACTGGAGAAACAATGTGAACCAACACACAACCTAACCAGCAAGGAACAGAAAGCCATACAGTCACTAAAAAATAACAAAGATATTATTATTAAGCCTGCGGACAAGGGGGGATCTTTATCTGATGAAAGATACTATATGAAATTACAAGAGGATCACACAAAAATATACAAAACAACTCAACCTGATCATAAAAGAACTGCCCTCCAACATTGGAGAACACATAAGTCCCCTAATACCAGCAGATCCAAAAGCAGGCTCTTTCTACATGTTACCAAAAATACACAAAGAAGGAAACCCAGAAGACCCATCATTTCAGGAATTGGCACACTCACAGAGAATATCTCTGGCTTGGTAGAAAATACCCTGAAACCCCTGTTAAAACGAACACCCAGCTTCCTTCAAGATACCACGGATCTCTTGAACAAACTAGCTGACTTGGGCCCCATTCCAGAGAGCACCATCCTTGCCACTATGGATGTAGAATCCCTTTACACCAACATTCTACACACAGATGGCATAGCAGCATGCCAAGGATATCTGGAAAGAAATAACACACCCACGGAACCAGTAACAAAACTCATACAGTTTATACTCACCCACAACTACTTCAAGTTTGGACAGGACCTCTACATTCAGAAAATGGGGACTACAATTGGTACCCGAATGGCACCACAATATGCCAACTTGTTTATGGCAGTTAAAAGAGGACTTCCTATCCACCTGCCAGACAAACCCCCTGGTCTAGCTCCGCTACATAGATGATGTTCTTATGATCTGGACCGCCAGTGAAGAGGAACTTCTCAAATTCCGCAAAAATTACAATTCATTCCACCCCAGTATCAATCTAACAGTCACTCACCCACACACAGTAACTTCCTAGACACAACTATCAGTATTGAGAACAACTCCCTGTACCGTAAACCAACGGACAGACCAACCTACCAAGATGCACATGGTGAAGGAAGTTTCAATTGGTCCTGCCACATATACAGTATATTGGAGCTCTCCGAATCTACCCTGGAGACTTGGGTTTTGACTTTTTTTTTTTTTGAGTTTTAAAAGAAGCTTTATTTAGATAATAAGATGAAATTACAACATAGTCTATGACCTCAGGTAAATAAAACAGTAGAATTGTTATGCACATGACTACATCAATATCCAGTGTTAAATGGTAACCAGTGTAAAAGTCATTCAGCAAAGAAAGCCCACCAGAATAATTATGTAATTATACAAAGCAAACTAAAGAAAAATGTTTGGGTTTTGACTTTTAATTACAGAGGACAGATGATATTTTTCACTCCAATTGAGTTTCTCTGTAGCCCCTCCTCGTTCCTCCTACTTCTTGTCCCATCTCACCCAGTCCCCCTTCATTTAGGGTGAAGCCACATCTTAGTATAATGATAATCCCTTCCTGTAAAGTCCCACCCACACTGTGATGCATCATTCTGTACACTCCCACCCCAGGCCTTTGGATCAATCCCGGGGTTCCACTAAAGAGTTCCCAGGTATGCATATCCACAGTACTGAGTTGGTGGCATGGCAGTGCAATATCACCCCTCCTGCATCAGAGACCAGGGGGCAGGGACGTGCACAGACATTTTGGGGGGCAGGGGCTCAAATGAAAAAAGGGCACTTCTCATAATTATTTATTCAAAATATATATTTAAAGAAAAGAATTTACATCTCAGGAGCCTGTAGGCACAGAAATCTGAAGCGCCCCTCTCCCCATTGGCCATCTCCACTGGACACCTCCATAATGCTACTAAACTCCACATTGCCCCCCATCATCTCCATATCGCCCTTACATTGTCCCCTGTCAGCTCCATATTGCCATCAACTCCAACTTACCCTCACATACATTGCCCCATCATCTCTACATTGCCATCATCTCCATCTTGCCCCCCATCAGATCCATATTACCCCATCATTTCCACATTGCCCCCCAGTGTCCGTTTCCTACCTCTTCCTTGGTGGTTCAGCAGCAGGAGAGGTCTGTATCTGCCTCCTCTGGCACAGACCTGTAGCTGCTGGAGTTCCCGCGCGGTCTTCTCTTCATGCAGAGCGCTGGGAGATGATGTCATCTCCCAGCGCTCTGTAATACTAAAGAGTCGACGAGGGAGCACAACATCTATAGGTCTGTCCTGAAGGAGGCACAGACCTGACTGGGCGGTCGGGGGCGGGGTTAGTGCGGGCGGCGAGGCAACTTTTTTTTTTTTGTTAAAAGGGCACGAGGGCATTTTGGACAAAAAGGGCAGGTGCTCAAGCCCCCCTTGGTGTCTATGTGTTCACGTGCCTGCCAAGGGGTTATGCACTAAGGCGTGATAAAGAGGTGATAACGAAGAGATAACTTCTCCAGTGATATCACTTCTCCAATTCCTGTATTACATAATGGAGCCAATGCACTAAGATTTCCAATGGTGGAGAAATCTTAGTGCATTTGCTTCATAGAATAACATAGGAACGGGAGAAGTGATATCACTGGAGAAGTTATCTCCACTTTATCACCTTTTTATCACTCCTTAGTGCATAACCCCCTCACTCTCCATTTGTGACATCTGTTTTATTTCCCAGTGTTTGTGTAAGCCATTTTGTTTCCCCTGGCAAACATTATAGTGAGAGTACAGACTTTTTTCTCTTTTTCTTTGTTTTTAATAATTATTTGCCTATTTTAAATTTTAACATTGAAGGTTATGTTTTATTGCAAAAGGATTGGTGATTAAATTACGACACTATAGTGCTTAATACAGCAGGGACATCTTTTCTCTTCTACTTAAAAAAAAATTAATAGTCTGCCCGCATGGAAATATCGTCCAGTACTAATCAAAGATTAATTCATTTTGGGAAAACAATTCAAGCAGAATTGATTCATAGCTCCAATCAGTATTTTATACTCTGATTAAGGTGAATTAGATGTTATTAGTTAGAGTTTGTGTTTCTTAAATGAAAATGTCCCAACATGACCAAGTCATTATATCTGCCTGCATCTTGCTCAGTGTGTCCAATTACATGGACAGACCTACCGAATTAATACAATAATGGGCAGAGCGTCTTGTTTCAGTTGAGGTGTTAACCTGATCTGGTAGTTATTATCTGTCAATTCCAGTTACTGTCAATGGGATATGACAGGAGAAAACAGCCAGACCTGCTTAAAGGGACAGTCTAATCTATACATGTCGAAGGTTCATATCATTTCAAACATCATTTACTCCTACATAGTATGTATAAAATGTATTTCGTAGGTGCATAAACACCAAAATGTTTTATAGGTGTGCTTTTCCTATTTAACTGGATTATGACCATTTGTCCCTCCTTTGCTTATACAAGTGACAATGGTAATGTATCATGTGATATGCGCCCAGCAAGATATACATCTCAGGTGCCCCAAGGCAAGGACTCCTAGGTGCCCTTAGCTCCTCCTATGGCCACACCCCCATTCCTCTCATAACTCCTCCTCCAGTCCCATCCAATTTTCCCAGGCACAGGAAATACCATTAGCCTATAACAAACAGACACAAAGAAAAAAGTTTAATATCTTGGTTGCTAGAGATATCTCCAGTAAGAGGTATTTAGAATGGTGCAGGGACACAGAAATGCCACCGGCCGCACCAACTACTCTAAATGAACTGCCTTAAAAGGGCAACATGAGAATCTTGCCCTGCATCAACAGAGGGAGATTATCATGTGGCGCCATTAAACATCTCTTGAACCCACTGTCCAGTCTTGCAGTGCGCTGCTATAAGCTACAAAACCAGAAAATTTTAGATATAAGCAACAATATTAAATTGGTCTTACTTTATTCCAGTTGTCCGAAGAGATTTGGACATCTTGTTTGGACAGTGTTGCTGAGCGCTGCTCTTGGTTCTCTCGACCTCTTCTTTGCGTGCTCCACCCTGTCATTCTGCATGCAGAGAAGGGGAGAGAGTGAAGAACGATGGTGTTTAGAGGTGTAAAAGCATCCTGTGAGTGCACAAGGTTGAATGTATTTGAGGAGGGTTATAGAGGTCTGGTGCATGCATAGGAAAGATGGATTCGAGGAAGATAGTGAGATCTGTTCTCGTATCAGAAGTATGGAGCTGAGGGTGGGAGTGAGATCTGTTGCAAAGAATTCCATAACTTTACCACCCTTACTGTAGAAAACCCCTACCTTTGTGTTAGTCAGAAGCGCCTTTCCTCTAGTCTTAATGGATGACCTCCTTATCAGTTTTGTTGCACGTCTCGGCACTTTTTGCAGTTTAACAATGTCTTTTTTTAAGAACTGGTGCCCAAAATTATATTCCATATTCTATATGAGGCCTAACCAAGGATTTATACAGAAGTACAAGAAAAAAAGGAGACCATTTTCAAGCACACTGCCTTTTTACATGAAGATGCCGGTACATGTGATCGCTCCTGGAGTGATCACATGTACCAGCAAAAGAGAGAAGCACTGAAACAGAGTGCTCTGGTCCCGGAGTGCTAGGTTTCAGCTTGTACACTATGATAGCAGAGTGCACCGAGGCTCGCTGCTATCATTTAACGCATGAAGTTCCAGGACTGTCATGGGTCCTTATGGGAAGTTTACCCAAGATGGTCTTGGCACGTCATGGGTCATTAAAGGGATAAGGGGTTTGCTTAAGGCAGATTTTCGAGCGAAAAAGTGGATGTGGTTTTTGCAGATTTGTTTTCACGGGAACACAATAGGACCTTTCACCCACCGCTACTTGGGAGGTATTTGACTCCCTAATATCTCCTAAAGAGGGACACCTGGGAGGTATGGACTCCCTAATATCACCTAAAGAGGTACACTTGGGAGGTATGGACACCTAATATCACCTAAAGAGGGACACTTGGGAGGTATGGACACCTAATATCACCTAAAGAGGGACACTTGGGAGGTATGGACACCTAATATCACCTAAAGAGGGGTACTTGGAGGTATGTACCCTTATATCTCTTTAAGAGGGACACTTGGAGGTATGTACCCCTAATATCACCTAAAGAGGGACACTTGGAGGTATGTACCCCTAATATCTCCTAAAGAGGGACATTTGGGAGGTATGGACCCCTAACATTTCCTAAAGAGGGACACTTGGAGGTATGGACCCCTAACATCTCCTAAAGAGGGACACTTGGGAGGTATGTACCCCTAATATCTCCTAAAGAGGGACACTTGGGAGGTATGGACCCCTAACATCTCCTAAAGAGGGACATTTGGGAGGTATGGACCCCTAACATCATCTAAAGAGGGACGCTGCTCAGCAGCGCTAGTCGCAGAATCATTACTGCATTAAAGAGAATTATACACTGCTCCCGGACTGACAGTCAGGAAACCGCGCAGACATCTTTCCATAGTGACATCTGGGCGCCTGCGCTGTCAGTCCCAGCCTGCTCTAGGAGGCATTGCTAGGAGCCATTCAGCTCCAAAAGGGACTGACAGCGGAGGCATGCAGATGTTAATATGGAAATATGTTTGCGCGGTTTCCAGCCTGTCAGTCCGGGAGCAGTGTATAATTCTCATTAACGCGGTAATAATTCTGGCGACTAGCTTTACTGAGCAGCTAGTCGCCAGATGGGTTATTATTTGGGGCCATGTTTGTAAGAGCTGGTAGTTCCACTGTAATGCAAAAACGTTTCAAAAGGGAACCGACTGGTGCGAGGCGGAGTCAGGATGACAGCAGCAACACTGGAGATGTAGCCAGCAGCAAACCGCAGAACACTGAAGCAGGCAGGACTCAGTCAGTAGATGGATGCAGCAACTGAGGATGACAGCAACATGGATGACTGTAGATGTCTGAAGTCCTTTTTGTTTTTCTAATCCGCATCAAACCTGAGAGCAGGGTAACCCAGCTTTGGCAGGTTGACTTTTAAAAAAGTCATTTGCTCCATGAGCATGGCGGCCAATTGAGAGTGATGGGGGCTAAGTATATTTCCAGCAATGGAAAATACTCGCTCACTCTGGACAGTGGTTGGGGGCAAGAAAGCAACTCCTGGGCTACCAGGGACAATGTAGGCCACACACCCCTCTTGTTATCCCAGAAAGTCAAGGAATCTGTACTTGGGGCCAAAGAAGGCTCCGCAAGGTAAGCCTTAACCTCAAACTCAGCACTTTTTCTATTTGTGGGGAGCTGTTTGTTTTGTCCGAAGCATAATCTGTCCATTGCCTCAGAATAAAAAGCAGCAGTTGCTCCACCGGAACAAGATGACGTGCTACTGGTGCTGCTACAAATAGGTCCCGGAAGACCACTACACTCCTCCAGCTCATCTTCGGAATCTTCTCCCACCTCCTGTGACTGCATTCTAGTTTTTCTTTGCCTCTCACGCACCCTCGCTATCCATTGTTCCCTCCAGGCAGTAAGGGAATTGGAAAGAAGTGCCATCCTGCCTTTGATTCGAGGATCGCAAATTGTGGCAAGCATTAACTCGGGACAATTGTCCATGCGCTCTTCCATGCGCCGAGTCAGTTCCTTCTTCAGCCTCGTTAGAAGGGCAGAAACATTGGGGAGTATATTACCCTCAGCACCAGGCAAGTGTCCCCTATGGGAATGGAAATTGTCCAATTTTAAGGAGAGGTGCATGAAGAGGGGAATGACTTCTGCCAGGCTAGTGTTCTCTTTGCTCAAAAGTTCCGTCAAAGCACAGAAAGGCATCAGGGCTGTCACTACCTGTTCCATCAGGGTCCAGTCAGCCCTGTCCAGTGTTCTGTTGCTGCCAGTGAAATGGTGACATGACATTGCATGAATGGCCTTTTTCTACTCCAGGATACGCTCTAGCATATCTAAGGTGGAGTTCCACCTGGTCCCAACATCTTGCTATAGGCGGTGCTCTGGGAGGCCTGCCTTTTTCTGTTCCTCCCTGAGTAGCTGGCTATCTTTGATGCTCCAATGGAAGTGGCCAGAAATTTGTCAGCACGACTCCAGAATGCTGACAACCTTACAGTGTTACTGCCATCCTCAAGAGCAGCCTCCACTACTAGATGCAGAACATGCGCTGAGCAGCGCACACCAACAAATCTGCAATCCCGGAGAGCATTGATCATGTTAGCTGCACCATCAGTAACCACAAACCCCATTTGCGCCTGTGTGCCTGCCTGCTCCCCTAGCCACTGCGCCACCATGTTCTGCAGTGCTTTGCAAATGTTATCTGAGGTGTGCTGCTGATCCATTACCTCAGCATGGAGGAGGAAAGAGTGGTGCCCTGCCTTCTTGGCTACTGCACCTGAACTTGTTGTTGCTATCGGTGTGTCTTGCAACACATTGGGCTGCCACCAATGTGCCGTCAATGACAGGAAGCCATGCTGGCCACTCGGAGCACTCCATAAGTCGGTGGTAAAGTGCACTGACTAGCCACCAGCCTTTCCTAGCAGTTCCTTCAAAAGACCAATGCATGACTGGTACAGTGAGGGCACTATAGTTCTACTAAATGTGGTGTAGGATGGAATTTATATTGTGCGACAGCCTCCATAAGTTGATGGAAGGGATCCCCGTCCACCAAATTAAAAGTTGTACCCCCAACGGCTATGTGCTGTGCAATGAGGCGTGTAATTTTCCTGGACTGCTGTCTGCACATCCCCTTGGAATGAAACCCACCAAAATCTTCCAGTGTGGCCTGTATTGACTTTGGGATGGGCTGTGACTGTCTGCTGCTTTTATTAGGACTAGATGTTGCATGATCTCCCTGTCCTTTCTCCTACCTACTAGTGGTGAGTGTGACACTGGTAAATGTAGTAGTGCCACCACGTTCTGCACTCATCAACACTGATTTGTGGTAGTGGTTCAGCTGTTGGTTCATCCCAGAGGTGGATAGATGACCCAACACCCTCCCACGACTGACTTTCCTGCCACACAATTTACATTTCGCTAGTCGGCCATCGCCAAGTGTCACACAATGGTCCCACTCTTTGGAGCGATGGATGACTTTGGAAGGTGGTGAAGAAGAAACTGAGGTGACACTTTCTTTATCTTCACATGCTGGAGCAACTTCACTATGCTTTTTTTTTTCTACATACCTTTACAGGGGTACTAGTAGACCCAAAGATGGCAGCTGGGATGTTGGGACTGGGATTGGATGAGGATGGATTAACACTGGTGGCAGAGACACTAGCAGCTACTACCTGCCTGGGAGACTGATTTGGAACTGGAGAGGCCGGTGGTGAGTTTTCATCAATAGAAGACACAAGTGTAACTGGAGAAACAGGGGGAGTAATATGGGCAGCAGTGGAAAAATGAAGCTCAGGAGAATAATCAAGGTCAGTGGAAAAATCAAGCTTAGCAGGCCTTGGTCCCTCATGTTCTTCTTCTACCGCTTCTAAGTTTGGACAGAAAAAAAATCATCAGCAGCATATTTTGGGGAGAGCTGATGAATTCCCTCTTCTGCTTGGTGGCTACAGGGAAATGGTAAACTATCTCCCTCAGTAACCTTTTTTGGAGAAGATATGCTCTCAGTGTCAGTGACAGTGGTGGCAGGAGAAATTTTCTCAAATTACTCCAGTAATTCAAGTTTTGTCTGATTACATGGACGTTCGCTGTAAAACTCCCACGTTGATACTGCACGCAGTTTTCTCCAGTAGTGTTCATGTTCAAGACGCTAGGTGTCCCCAGGTTTATAGAACTGGCTGTAGCAGAGGTGATGACGGAACTGGCAGTGGCAATAGTCATTGTGCAGGTGGTTCTGGGGGGATCATCACGAAACAGCTGATGAGAGACAGGCCGCTTTGTGATCTTAGAGAAGGAACTGGACCTCTCTACCCTGCTAGTAGAGGTAGAACGACCTGCAGTTCCCTTCTTCTTTCTAGTTTTTGGTTTGGACTGCTGCTGCTGAGTCTGACTAGTACTACTCAAAGTACTCTTCTTTCCCCGCCTGCTGCTGCTAGCTCTACTTGTTCACTAGGACTCAAATCCATTACAGACAATGAAGATTATTCAAGCAAATAATTTGTATTTTTTATATATTTTTTTAAGGAACACAGATGACTCTCCCTTGCGGTGGCTTAAAGGCACCCTGCCTGCCTATACAACTGTGACACTGGCAGTGTGACTCTGAAGATTATTCAAGCAAATCACTTGTATTTTAAATATTTTTAATAAAACCAACACAGGTGACTCTCCCTTGCGGTGGCTTAAAAGGCACCCTGCCTGCCTATAAAACTGTGATACTGGCAGTGTCACTGAAGATTATTCAAACAAATAACTTGTATTTTTTATATATTTTTTTTAAGGAACATAGATTACTCTCCCTTGTGGTGGCATTAAGGCACCCTGCCTGCCTATACAACTGTCAGACTGGTTGATGTGACACCATGAAAATTATTCGAAGAAATCCTTAATATTGTTTATATTTTACACAGGAACAAAGATGACACTCCCTTGCAGTGGCAATAACTGGAACTAATGCTGGCTGCCTACCTATGCCTAGCCTAATGCTACCTGCCTGCCTGCACAACAACTGGACACTCTCTAATATCTTCCTCTCTCTCTGAGCTCACACAACGCAATGAGGAAATGCAGGCTGTCTGCCTGGGTGACTGTTTCATTAGTCCAACCCCCATCATGAAACAAAGAAGCTTATTGGAATACAGACAAATAGGGAAAGTAGTGCATGAAACGGAGAATGGAATTTGACTAGAGAAATGGAGGGAAAATAATCAAGCATGCGCAGGTAGTACAAAAAAGATCCGACTCTGAACAGTCCTGATTGAAAGTAGTCGAAACTTTTGTAAATTTGTCGAATGTCGAAAGTTTCAACGACTTTCGGTCCAGGGCTGCTCGATGTCGGATCTTTTTTTGTCGAACGACCCTTGAGTTTCGGATGGTCCAAATGTCTCAGAATGACCCCATTTTCGACGAATTCAGAATGTCTCCGAATCAATTTGCACAAGTCTACTTCACAATACGTTGTGACTAGTGATGAGCAAGCATGCTCGGCCGAAGCTCGGTTCGGCTCGAGCATCGCTCTGCTCGGCACATGGCGGTACTCGTACGAGTACCGCATGTGCTCGCCCGCCATGTTTGGGTCTCCTCCCCGCACGTTTCGCGGCTGCTGCGCAGCCAATAAACGTGCGGGGAGGCTCTGACATCAGTGTAATGCCAGCAGCCATGTTGGCTGCTGGCATTACACTGATTGGCTGGCCAGAACCCGTGATCGGGTGCTGTATAGCACCTGACCAGCGAGTTCGGCTCAGTCTTAGCCAGGGAGAGATGAGGATAGGAAGGGAAAGTCAGTGTAGGGAGAAGAAAAGTGTGTTTGAACAACATAAAGACCCAAAAGTCCTTTTTAGGACTATTGTGTGTGGGGGCAGCAGTTATATTTTGTTTGGGGGGGCAGAGATTTAAAAAAAAAACGTCACATATTCCATTCACTGTGCCTAGCCGCAGATTAGCAGCACATTCTGTTTAGTGTGCAAAGTTGCAGATTAGCAGCACATTCTGGTTAGTGTGCAAAGTTGCAGATTAGCAGCACATTCTTTTTAGTGTGCAAAGTTGCAGATTAGCAGCACATTCTGTTTAGTGTGCAAAGTTGCAGATTAGCAGCACATTCTTTTTAGTGTGCAAAGTTGCAGATTAGCAGCACATTCTGTTTAGTGTGCAAAGTGTAAAAAATAAAAGTCACATATTCCGTTCACTGTGCCTAGCCGCAGATTAGCAGCACATTCTGTTTAGTGTGCAAAGTTGCAGATTAGCAGCACATTCTGTTTAGTGTGGAAAGTGTAAAAAATAAACGTCACATATTCCGTTCACTGTGCCTAGCCGCAGATAAGCAGCACATTCTGTTTAGTGTGCAAAGTTGCAGATTAGCAGCACATTCTGTTTAGTGTGCAAAGTGTAAAAAATAAAAGTCACATATTCCGTTCACTGTGCCTAGCCGCAGATAAGCAGCACATTCAGTTTAGTGTGCAAAGTTGCAGATTAGCAGCACATTCTGTTTAGTGTGCAAAGTGTAAAAAATAAAAGTCACATATTCCGTTCACTGTGCCTAGCCGCAGATAAGCAGCACATTCTGTTTAGTGTGCAAAGTTGCAGATTAGCAGCACATTCTGTTTAGTGTGCAAAGTGTAAAAAATAAAAGTCACATATTCCGTTCACTGTGCCTAGCCGCAGATAAGCAGCACATTCTGTTTAGTGTGCAAAGTTGCAGATTAGCAGCACATTCTGTTTAGTGTGCAAAGTGTAAAAAATAAAAGTCACATATTCCGTTCACTGTGCCTAGCCGCAGATAAGCAGCACATTCTGTTTAGTGTGCAAAGTTGCAGATTAGCAGCACATTCTGTTTAGTGTGCAAAGTGTAAAAAATAAAAGTCACATATTCCGTTCACTGTGCCTAGCCGCAGATAAGCAGCACATTCTGTTTAGTGTGCAAAGTTGCAGATTAGCAGCACATTCTGTTTAGTGTGGAAAGTGTAAAAAATAAACGTCACATATTCCTTTCACTGTGCCTAGCCGCAGATTAGCAGCACATTCTGTTTAGTGTGCAAAGTTGCAGATTATCAGCACATATTCCGTGTAATATGAAGAAGGCGGGTAAAAAGGGACGGGGAAGTGGACGTGATCCTGATAGTTCAGGGCGCGGGTCAGGACGCGTAGAAACTGTGCCTGGTGCCAGAGCACAAGAAAGGAAGACATCCACCATACCTAGCTTCATGTCTCAGTTTACAGGGCGTCGCAGGACAACACTCTCGAGGTCAGACCACTGCGAACAGGTGGTCGGTTGGATTTCAGCTGATACTGCTTCCAGTCGGTTAAGCACCACCCTGTCTTCCACCAAGTCCACTCTCAGTAGCCAAGAGTCTGGTCAACATAATCCTCACCCTGACCATCCTTCCTCCCACCATAGAGGGTCTGGCCAAAGAAGTGATCCCACACTGGGATATAGTGAGGAGCTCGTCTCATCACCAATCCTTCATTTGAACCTCTCTCCAAGCACGCTTGCAGAGGAACATGACATCTTGTGCCCTGATTCACAACCTCTAGAGTGTACCCAATCACAAGAAGATGACAGAGGGGAACGGCATTTAAGGTCAAAGGAAGTGGATGATGATGATGAGACACAGTTGCCATCAAATCAACCACTATTACTGTCTCAAGACCTTGATGAGGAGGATGATACACAGTTGTCAATGACTGAGTATGTGGTGGGATCAAGAAATGAGGAGGATGATCAGAGTGAGGAAGTGGAGGAGGACTTGGTGGACGATGAGGTGACTGACCCCACCTGGGAAGGTGGAGAGCCGAGCGATGACAGCAGTCCTGAGGGTGAGCCATCTGCAGCACCGCAACAGGCTGGAAGAGGCAGTGGTGTGGCTAAAGAAAGAAGGCGGACCGCACCAAACCGGCCCGCAAATGTTCCACGGAGCACCCCCTTGCGTAAATCTCCCTTGCCAAGGGCTAGGTGTTCCGCGGTATGGCGTTTTTTTAAGGAAAGTGAGGACGACAAAAAAATTGTAGTTTGCAACCTGTGCCACACCAGAATGAGCCGAGGCATGAACACTAGAAACCTCACCACCACCAGCATGATCCGACACATGGCATCCAAGCACCGTAATAAGTGGGAGGAACGCCCGGATCGCCAATCTGTGTCTGCAGGCCACACCACTGCCTCCTCTTCCCCTGTTTTCGGTGCCGGCCAATCGCCTGTCGAAGGCGCAGGCCCGCATACCTCCCGCCCTGCACCTGTACCATCTGAAGCACCATCAGCGACCACATCCACTTCCCTGTCCCAGCGCAGCATCCAAATGTCGTTACCCCAGGCATTTGAGCGCAAGCGAAAATACCCAGCCACCCACCCACAGGCCATAGCACTAACCTCACACCTTTCCAAATTACTGGCCATCGAAATGCTGCCATTTAGGCTTGTGGAGACTGAGTCCTTCCGCAGCCTGATGGCAGCAGCTGTCCCTCGGTACGCAGTCCCCAGCCGCCACTACTTTTCCCGGTGTGCCGTCCCCGCCTTACACCACCCGTGCCCTGACCAACGCAGTTACTGGGAAGGTCCACTTAACGACTGACACATGGACAAGTGCTTGTGGCCAGGGACGCTACATTTCCCTGACGGCACACTGGGTGAATGTCGTGGAGGCTGGGAGCGACTCGGACCCTGGGATGGCACAGGTGCTACCCACGCTGAGGATTGCGGGCCCTACCTCCATCAGGGTTTCCGCCAGCACCTACGTTATTGGCTCCTCCTCCTCCGTTTCCACCTCCGAATTCTCTGCGCGCAGCGCCACTCACCCATCAGCCGGTAGCTGGAAGCAGTGTAGCACTGCAGTGGGGAAGCGTCAACAGGCCGTGCTGAAGCTGATCTGTCTTTGGGACAAACAGCACACGGCCTCAGAGCTGTTGCAGGGGATTAGTCACCAGACCGAGCAGTGGCTCTCGCCACTCAACCTGCAACCAGGCATGGTTGTGTGTGATAATGGGCGTAACTTGGTGGCGGCTTTGGAGCTCGGCAAGCTCACACACGTACCATGCCTAGCGCATGTATTTAATTTAGTGGTTCAGCGATTTCTAAAAACCTACCCCAATTTGCATGATCTCTTGACCAAGGTGCGCCGCGTGTGTGCACATTTCCGTAAGTCATCAACAGCTTCAGCCGGCCTGTTGAAGCTGCAGCAGCGCTTACAGTTGCCAGCTCACCGGCTGCTGTGTGACGTGAGCACGCGCTGGAACTCCACCTTCCACATGTTGGCCCGGCTTTGTGAGCAGCAGAGGGCAGTAGTGGAGTACCAGCTGTTACACGGTCGTCGCCTCTCCGTTCAACTTCCTCTAATCAGAAGTGAGGAGTGGGAATGGATGTCAGACCTCTGTGAGGTTTTACGCAATTTTGAGGAATCGACACAGATGGTGAGCGGCGATAACGCTATTATCAGTGTAACCATCCCACTTCTGTGTCTACTGAAACGCTCGCTGCTCACAATTAAAACCGACGCTTTGCATGTGGAAGAGGTGGAAATGCGGGAGGAAGAGCTTACACAAGGTGATAGCCAGAGCACCCTCACTTCGTCTTCTCAGCGACAATTGGAGGAGGCGGAGGAGGAGGAGGAGGAGGAGGAAGACACGGTTGCCTCCGCTACAGAGGGTAGCCATGGAACTTTAGTTCCATCTCTTCAGCGTGGGTGGGCAGAAGAGGAGGAAGAGGATGAGGAGATTGAGAGTCATCCTCCTGGTGAGGACAGCGAAATCTTGCCTGTTGGTACTCTGGCACACATGGCTGACTTTATGTTAGGCTGCCTTTCCCGTGACCCACGCGTTATACGCATTTTAGACAACACGGATTACTGGGTGTTCACCCTTCTGGACCCCCGCTACAAAGAGAATTTCTCATCTCTCATTCCTCCGGTGGAGAGGACAAGCAAAATGGTGCAATACCAGAAGGTTCTTGTCGAAAAATTGCTCCAAAATTTTCCATCTGACAACGCTGGCGGCAGAGTACGTGCTACCTTGGCCAACCGAGAAGGGGAGAAAAGGGGAGCACACAGCAGTTCCGACAAAGGCAGGGCAACACTCTCCAAGGCGTGGGACACCTTCATGACACCCCGCCAGCACCCTCACCCTGATGCGCAGCCTAGTGTCACAAGGAGGGAAAAGTTTTGGAAGATGGTGAAGGAGTACATAGCAGACCGTGTCAGCGTCCTCAGTGATCCCTCTGTGCCTTACAACTACTGGGTGTCCAAGCTGGACACGTGGTATGAACTGGCACTCTACGCCTTGGAGGTGCTGGCCTGCCCTGCCGCCAGCGTTCTGTCTGAGCGGGTATTTAGTGATGCTGGTGGCATCATAACAGATAAGCGTATCCGCCTTTCCACCGAAAATGCTGATAGGTTGACACTTATAAAAATGAACAAGGCCTGGATTTCCCCTGACTTCTCCACTCCACTGGAGGAAAGCCCCAGGGGAACATAAAGTCACTTTATATATGTTATTTACAATGATGGGAATACTCTGTATTCCCATTCACCCCTTCCACCCAAAAAACGGGTATATGGTTGACTCTCTTCCATATACCCTGTGATATAATTTTTATATAGGGCCAGCTCACCAGCGGGCCCTGTGATATAATTTTTATATAGGGCCAGCTCACCAGCGGGCGCTGTTTGACAACTTTTTGTATAGGTCAGCTCACCAGCGGACCTTCTTATATAATGTTTTATTGGGTCAGCTCTCTAGCGGGCCCTCTCATATAATGTTTTATAGCGTCAGCTCACTAGCGGGCCTTCGCATATAATGTTTAGGATGGTCAGCTCCGCAGCAGACCCTCCCCCATAATGTTTTAGATGGTCGGCTCAGCGCACGTTTCCCTCTTAATCATGGCCCCAGTTCAGAAAAATCGAGGAAATTTTTTGCAGAATTTGCCTCTGCGCACGTTTCCCTCTTAATCATGGCCCCAGTTCAGAAAAATCGAGGAAATTTTTTGCAGAATTTGCCTCTGCGCACGTTTCCCTCTTAATCATGGCCCCAGTTCAGAAAAATCGAGGAAATTTTTTGCAGAATTTGCAGATGATATACAAGTAAATATACAGCAAATACTGTTTGGTAACAATTTTTCGCCTAAAGTCGTTTTTATCTTCCTTTTTGTGTGTTTTACGGTCAGTCTGTAAAAATGGCGTACTACGGGCGAAACATCGTTCCCAGCAGCGACGTTGGAGTCCAAGATGCATCCAGACATCCTCCCTATGCTGTCCCTGAACCATTTCTGTGGTGTTTCCATCATTTTCTGCCCTTTTCCTATGGACCAGGCACCCTCCCCTCATCAGAGCAGGGGGTGCCTGGTGTAATGCTCGAGTCCTCCCATTGACTTCAATGGGGCTCGGGTGCTCGGCCGAGCACTCGAGCCTCCGGGGGTGCTCGGCCAGAGCACCCGAACACCCGAGCATTGGGGTGCTCGATCATCACTAGTTGTGACCTCTCTAGAATTCAATGGCTTAAAAGTCCCATTTATATACATTGGGACTGGGGAATGTTTATTTTCCAGTCCTCATGGTGCAGATGGTTTGCCCCAGAATTACACCAGATTTTCTAAGCATATCAGCCACACTAGTATTAACTAGGAACTGTCCAGATCTAGCACGGAGGATCCGGTTTTTATGCTTAAAGGAGCAGTAAACTTTTTTTTTCTATGAAAACCTATATATTGTAGGGATGTTCCTAATGAATAACATAAGGGTACTCCCACCGCTGAGAGATGCATATTTGTAGAGTTATTTAAGTTTAAACCAATTTTTTTTTTTTATTATTATTATCATTGCACTTTAGTGGTCAAATTCCAGTTTGTTTTTCTGTTACATTCTGATGGAGAAGAAAGTCAGAGACATACAGTTCTCCAAAGAATGTGATAGAAACTGCTGAGTCACTGCCTGTCAGAACTATCAGGAAGTAAACACAGTAAATTAACTTCCTGTCAGAACTATCAGGAAGTAAACACAGTAAATTCACTTACTGATTATTTGAACTTTTATAACTTTTGAATAAAACAACTGACAGAAGTGGAAGTAACCTTGTTGTACTTAGCAGAAAAAAGCTCAATAACATATATGTTTTTATAAATTAAATTGTATTGCTCCTGTAATTACCAGGTTTCCAGGGACAGAGGCTGATTCTCAGGATTCATTAATTTCCATTATAAGTCCGCCCACTTCAGTGAGAGTCCAATCACTCTTCCCCCTGTTCTTCCCACCCTCTACCCATTTGAAGGGCAAGCCCCACCTCTCTCCACCCAATCCAATAAAGCCCCACCCACTTTAGGATATAAATTAAATCATTTGGATACTGTCACTTGCGGAGCTTAATGGTCCTCTGGAGTCTTGGGGCAAGAAGGTTCCCAGGTATACTCAGTGGGACTTATACACACAAGAAAGCTAGATCTATTCTGGAGTAAACCTACTGGACCAATTTAAAATGCTCCCAACATTTCATTTGATTTAAATGGGACTTTTATCCCCAAACATTCAAAGGACTAAAAACACCATGTAAATCATCTGGTATTATTGTTTGTCCCCTAGGGCACTGAAGTTTATTACAGAATTACTACAATCCCTCTTAATACATGAGTATCAACAGCTTGGGTTTTTTTTTTCAGTGTTTTACAGTCAGACAGAAATTCTCCATAGAGACTAATGAAACTGCACCACCTAGAGTTCAGTTTTATCGAATTTGTTTCAAATAAGAAAATACAGCAAATCAACCATGTTTGAGCTGTTATAGCATTTAACCCTTTGAGTGCCAGAGGGGTACGCTTTGCAATGCGTTGTGTACTCCAATCAAAGGGTTAAAGGAATAGTAATATATGAAAATAAATGGAGTCCTAATTCCTTTTCATAGTTTTTTCAGCACGTAGAGCATTATTTCAGTGGCATGTGACTTGTAGTTCATAAGTAAATTAATAATAAAGTATCCCCTTCCTTTTTACCCATTTTAAGCCGCCTCCCCTCCGATGTGGAATCCGGCCATTGGACTGGACAGCTCGCATCGAGGGACAATCTTCATGCATTGAGTATAAAGAAAATCCTCCCTTGCTGAAGGAGGGCAGGTTTTTCCTTATGCTCATTAATGATTGTCCCTTGCTGTGATCCATCTGGACCGGCTTGGAGAGGCAGCTTTACGTAAGTAAAGGGGCGGGAGGGGGACACTTTATATTTCAAAAAAACCCTATAAATTATTTGTCTTTTATTTGAAAAAAAAAAGAAAATGACAAAACCTTTAACACTTTAAGTGCCAGAGGGACAGTAATACATCATTTATGTAAGCTATAATATTGTAGATATTAAATAAATAAACCAAAGCATCTTTGGTTATTTGTAATAACTTTCATCGTTTAAGAGTAATCTTGATTTAAAGTTTACCCCTCCCTCCCCTTTTAGGTGCATCACTTCTCAAGCTGCCAAACTTGGATTCTGGTGTACGAACCGGACGGATCGTCTGGAGAGTCGAAATCGCAGTGGATACAAAGGAAATCTTCATGACAACAGTCTATTGCCACAAACCAGGAACACTTTGTAGACTGTTGTCATGAAGATTTGCTGTGTATCAACTGCTATTTCGGCTCTCCAGATGATCCGTCCGGTCTGTAGACCAGAATCCAAGTCTGACAGCTTGAGCAGTGACATAGCTAAAAGGGGAGAGAGGGGTAAACTTTAGGTTGAGATTATTCTTAAAGGGATAGTAATACTTCAGTATTACAAATCCCTATATTAAAGCCCTAGTTAAAAAAAACGTATTGCCCCCAGTGTCATCTCTCAAACCGTTATGGTTTGACAGATGAACGCTTCTAAAGTTGCCCTCTCCCTCCCCCTTCCCCGTAGTCAGCATTTTAGCTGACTCAGGGAAATCCGGTCAGAGATCATCAGGCGGCTCTGCAGCAGAGCCGCGATTGCGTTAAATAAAAAGAAAACTTTCACTAAAACGGTCTTCTACGTTTGCTTGCAAACCAATCACAAACCAAGCACACGTAGAAGACTATTTCAGTGAAAGTTTTTTTTTTTAGTTAACGTGATCCGGCTGTGATGGAGAGCCACATGAAAGTCGTACGACTCTCTTCCCTGCAGTCAGCTAGAATGCTGAATACGGGGAAGGGGGAGGGAGAGGGCAACTATAGAAGCGATTATCTCTCAAACCATAAAGGTTTGAGAGATGACACTGGGGGCAATACTTTTTTTTCTAGGGCTTTAATATAGGGATTTGTAATACTTAAGTATTACTATCCCTTTAAGTAATGAAAGTTATTGCAAAAAAAACAAAGATGCTTTGGTTTATTTATTCAATACCTACAATATTATAGCTTACATAAATGATGTATTGCCAGAGGAGTTTCCATTGCCTTGCAAAGTAAGGCATTCAACACCTCTCTGGCACGCAAAGGGTGATAGCAAGTGGATTTTGTTTATTTTATTTAGAAAATGTTTTACCAGGAAGAATACAGTGAGATTTCTCTCGTTTTCAAGTATGTTCTGGAGACTAATATTAAAACGTCTGTAGAATAACAAAAGCCCAGAAATTATTCCTAAATTCCATGCAATCAAAATCAATAAACAAGGAAATGGAAGAAAAGATAGTAAACAAGAAAAAAATATATATTTCAGCACAATTACAAAGAAGGATTTCCCATGAAGCTGCACGAGCCTGACTTCCAGGCGAGATAGCCTGCAGATGGTCTCCCCATTACAACGAATGGAAATGCCCCGAGGCTGCCATTACTTGCAGTTCATCCAATTTTACCTCGAGATTTGGTGTCTGTTTTATTTCCTGCTTACGATGTGTAATTGCTATTTTAGCAAGCAGCGGTGGGCAACAGATGAGCAAATGCTTCAAAACGTATTACAGCACGTTTACATATGCACTGTGTGACCCCACAGAAAGAAATTTGATTTATTCTTATCCTTGATAATTTCCATCTATTGTGTCTTTTCTGTTGTTAAAGGAAAACAAACACTTCAAAAGAAAAAATATTAGACTTATTTATTTACATAACTTTTTTTTAAAGAAACAGTAATGTTTCATGCAAAAGCTCTTCCTACTTCAAAAAACAAGGTGCCCCGATTTCTGGGACATGCTTTATTCAAAAATTATCATGGTTCAAAACATATTTTCTCTTTTGGGCGCCCCAGGATAACTTTATTTCATTTAGCCAGTATAAGCAGATCTCTTTTGTGTTCATTCCAGCCTACAAATGGACTTCAGTTTGGGGTCCTGACAAAAATAATCTTGTCCTCCATGGATATGATATTACTAAATAAATTTTCATTTTGGTTAAACAGTTCACTAAGAATTCATTCATGAGGATTTATTCATCAAACAACAACTGTCTGAACGTGCAATAAAATATACCGATTTCCTTGCTCATTCATAATATGTCAGTTCATCTGTGTCCAGATCATATCTGGTGCTGCCTCATTCACGAATGATCACTTACCAGATAGAGGCATTGTGTCCATATACCAGCTCCAGACTGATAAATCCCATTGACAACTATGTAATCTGCCAGATCCCACTGGAATCTCTGAGGGGGTCATATCAAAATATACATATATTGTAGGTGTATGTGTACAGTGGTAATGGCCACATTAACCCCATATCTTTATCGTATTTCACTGCCTAGGATGTAAACGCCGGGGAAATTCGATTGATCACAGGCAGTGGTGACCACAATATGGCATCATTTGAAATTTGTTATGAGAAACCCATTAGCAAGGGTTTAACCAACACATTATATTTTAAAAAGTCTAATTTTACAAAGCTAAAAGCAGTATTAAATGATATTCAGTGGGATGTCATCTTCAAAGATAAAAAATGCACAAGAATCATGGAATTTGTTTAAAATGCCCATAGATTACTATATACGTGTCAATATATACCACTGGGCATCAAGTACAAGAGAAGCAATTTAAGACCAATGTGTCATAATAAAGAGGTTTGCAGGGAATTGAGAAATAAGAAGGAGGCTTTTAAAGTGTTTAAAGGGATAGTAATACTTCGTTTTATCTTTGTTTTATTTTGTAGGCATTAAAAAAACATGAAGAACGATATAAGTCTTATCTCTCAAACCTTTATGGTTTGAGAGATATTCAGAAGCAAAGTTTCCCCTCCCGCCCCATTTACCTAGTGTAAGCCATCTCTTCTCAGATGTGGAATGCAGTCCATAGACCAGACAGATAACAGAATGGGACAATCTTTTCTTCCTATGAGAACAATGAAAGCCCTGCCCCCCTTGACAAGTTTTTCAGGTTTTTCCCTTATCTTAATTGAAGATTGTCCCTCTCTGCAGTCTACCTGGGCACCTCCCTTCTGATCTGGCTGAGCAGTGTTACATCAGTAAAAGGGGCGGGAGGGGATACTTTGTCATTGAATTACTCTTGAACTACAACTCTGACAGAATTGAAATAACACTCTCCGATGTCCAAATACTTTGATGATTAATTAGCTCTGCTTTTATTATGAAACATTACTATCCCTTTAAGTCAGAAGGGTCAGATCCATCATTAAAAAAATATAAAGAATGAAATAAAAACTGCAAACCAGCAATCAGTCTAGCTAAAATTGAAAATGAGAGAAGTATTGCAAAAAAGATCAAGGAACATCCTAAGCAATTCCAAAAGTATAACAACAAAAAGATTAGGGTTGATATTGGTCCTCTTAAGGCTGAGGCAGGTGAATAGATTAGTGACGATAATACTGTGGCTGATACCTTACATTCTTTTTTTCTGTATATACAAAGGAAGCAACAACGACAGGCTATGGACAAATAAACAAAACCACAGAATTCCCTCCATCATGGTCATGGATTACTGAAGACAAGGTCCAGAAGAGACTGGAAAATGTTATGGTGAATAGAGCACCTGGACCTGATGGTATACACCCAAGGATACTTAAGGAAATTAATTAATAGTAAGACCATTATACTTAATGTTTATTTATTCACTTTTATCAGGCATAGTGCACAGGACACTATCTGCTCTATGCTTGAAGGAAAGCTGATGTATTTCATTGTTCAAAAAGGGATCAAGATCCAAACTAGGAAATGACAGACCTGTGAGCTTGACTTCCATAGTGGTAAAGATATTAGAAGGGTTACTAACTGACAGTATTCAGAACTATTTGAAGACCAACACTATCATTAGTAGTAGACAGCATGGTTTTATGAAGAATATATCATGTCCAACTAATTTACTTGCATTTTGTGAAAGGGTAAGTAGTAATTTGGACAAGGGAATTGGATTTTTCAAAAGCCTTTGTTACAATGCCTCACAACAGGTTACGGCATAAATGACAAGGCTTCGGTTTGGGAGGTGATATCTGTACATGGATTGAGAACTGGTTATTGGTTAAATGATAGATGGCAGAGAATTGTTGTTAATAAAACCTTTTCAAGTTGATCTAAAGTTGTACGTTTGGTGCCACAGGGTTCAGTCCTGGGCCCAATGCTTTTTTCATTTGTTTATTAATGATTTTGAAGTGGGAATTGAAAGTAACATCTCAATATTTGCTGATAACACTAAGATATTTAAGGAAAAACATACAGAGCCGGATGTTTTTTCACTGCAGAAGGATTTAGTTAAACTGAGTGAATAGGCAGAAAAGTGGCAGATGAGGTTTAATGTAGATAAATGTAAAGTTATGCATTTGGGCTGTAGAAATAAACAAGCTACATAAACAGTAAATGAGAAACAATTTGAGGAATCCTCATTAAAGAAAGATTTAGGAGCACTGATAGACTTCACATCAGTGTGCAGAGTCACTCAGCTGCTGCAAGAGCAAATTGTGTACTATCCTGCATAAATAGGAGTATAGATGACAGGATGCTAATATAATTATACCTCAATATAAATCCTCATCTAGAATATGAAGTACAGTTTTGGGCACCAGTTCTTAAAAAACTGAACTGGAAAAAGACGTGCAACAAAAATGATAAAGGGATTGGAGGATCTGCACCAGACAAGTGTTCGTTGCTCTCATCTCCGTAGTATTCCTGAATGACAGAATGGAAGTGTAGAGAAAACAAAAAATCTACAGGCTACATTTAATTTTGATTTGCTAAAAAGGCAAGAAGAGCTGCGAAACGCGTAATCTATTCCGCTTATTTAAGTTTTTTTTGTCTTTTTAATAAATACTTATTACATATATAACACTGGAACGACTTTCATCTGATTTTATATTACGTCAGTTGTGCTATACAATATGAACCCCCTGGAGATACTTTGGATGGACAGACGATCCTGAGAGAGCTGCCAAGGAGAAGACACCCAAGCGGGGATGGGTAAAGTATCCCTGCATGCTTTGTTTGTGGATTGCAGGTATATGGCTGTCTCTCCACAGTAATTAAATGGGAGTGTGCATTTTACATACCTGGTTTATTTATATCAGTTAACCCCTTCAGCCCTGAACCAGATGCACAAAAAATGCGCCTCCTGTTTGTTTGTTTTTTTCTTCTTTTTTGGCAGAATGGAAACGTAGTCACCCAGATTAAACCCCAAAGTGACCATTAGTATTTTCTGATCACATTAAATCACTGAAGAAAAGAAATATGTCGTTCAACCCAGTGGTCCACAAAGGGTTACATAAAGTGGGGTTTATTATTAAGAGGAATGAGAGTTGCTTTATTTCAGACATTTGTTTCAGGCAGACATTTTTTATTTAATGTTTTTATTTTTTTATTTAATACTAGTTGAACAGCCCGTTACACGGGCCACAGTGCCTCTGGCAGCCGGTCGCGGGGCAGTCACGCGCAGCAGAGACTGCCCGCGCCGTGGCTGATACAGAGCTGGGCGCATGACTGCCGCACGCGCAGCAGTGTCTACTGCGCATGTCGGGCGTTACACACAGGGGAGGGCTGGCAAATTTTGGCCAGGGGGGCAAGTACAATTAAGTGGCCTATTTCTATTACTGCTCCAGCCCAATGTCCCAGCCCACCCCCTTTTGTTAATGTTGTAGCTGGCATTAATGTTATGGATTAAGTCAAGTGATACCTCAGAGCTTATAACTGAAATGATAGTACACAACTGATATGACAGAGATGACAATTGAAATGGATCTACACTAGTGATACTACAGAGCTTACAATTGAAATGGATCTACACTAGTGATACCACAGAGCTACAATTGAAATGGAGCTACAATACTCGTGGAGCTCCTTAAATTCTATTAACTCTATTTACAGCAGCAAATGGGAAATTGAGGGAGGCAGTGGCCCACTGGCCCATATTCATGACCAGCCTGGGGGGCAATTGCCCCCTTGCTCCCCAGGCCAGCCCTCCCCTGGTTACACACAACTTAGCGAATTATTATATAGGATATGTCTACATTTGGGAGAGAACAAGATTCTCTCTCTCTTCAATCAATCTTGGATGTCATGTCTATAGAGGTGGTCAGGACTGAAGCAGGCAGAGGGCACAAGTCTACTTAAAGAGATAGTAATACTTATTATGTAAAAAATACATATTGTTGGGTTTACCTTCCTGAGTAAAACAAGGATACTCCCACTGCTGAGAGGTTTTATGTTCAAAAGTTATTGCAGATCAAACTTGCTTTTTTTAGGTGTAGTATCTCAATGACCTGAACATTTACAGTGGCACTGTTGCTACACCATCCTACGGACAGCTCTGGTCAATTGACCATAAACTTCCATAGGATGATGTAGCAACAGCACCACTGTAAAATTTCAGGCCATTGAGATATTACACCTAAAAAAAATTGAGCTGCAATGACTTGTGAATAAAACACCTCTCCGCAGCAGGAGTAGCATTGTTGTACTCAGGGGAGTAACCGTTACGATATAAATGTTAATATATATTAAGTGTTACTATCTCTTTAACCCTTTAAAGACCAGAGTAGTGTGCAATGTGTTGAACACTGCTCTGGCCTTAATTGGTTAAGATTACCATGAGTAACGAGCAGAGTTTGTATCCTGTGGTCCCGCTAGCAGGTGTCATGTCCGCCTCCATGAACAAGACATCCAGGATTAATTGAAGCTGTTATCTATTGAACCAAGGCACAAGGGCAAAATTCAAAGAGGCCATTAAAATTTTCTGATTATAGTAAGGTAAGTAGGGGATTATAATGAAGAGGTGTGATGGCAGGACAAGGGTAGGTGGGGGTGCCAGCATTGGAGCACAAGCCTGCGACATGTCAACCAGCGGGATTTAACCCCACACACATGGAGGAGGTGCCCTCTGCCTCCAAAGCCCCTCTTAACCCTATGCATTCTCCTCTGGTTTTCAAACACACAATCACCCACAATGCAAAAAAAAAAAAAAAACATTCCTTGTAACATGCTGAACATTTAAAACTTTCAGTGCCAAAGGGATACACATCGCATTGCTTTCAAATGAGTTGTCTACCCTCTGGCACTGAAAGACTTTGTGCTGGTACAACTCTAATCACAACGAGCAGCGAGTGCCATGCTTAAAGTAGCAGTAAACTACTTTTTTTATGAAAACACATATTTTATAGAGCAGTGGTTCTCAACCTGTGGGTTGGGGCCCCTTTGGGGGTCGAATGACGATATGCCAGGGGTCGCCTAAAACCATCAGATATTTATATTTCGATTCATAACAGTAGCAAAATTACAGTGATGAAGGAGCAAAGAAAATAATTTTACTGTTAGGGGTCACCACAACTTGGGAAATTTTATCAAAGGGTCCCGGCACTAGAAAGGTTTAGAACTGCTGTTGTAGAGCATTTCCTGCTGAATAAAACAAGGTCGCTCCCACTGCTGTCAGATGTTTTATTCAAAACTAGTGTAAAAGCCCATGTGCATGGGCCAAGGTCCGGGTAATGTTAACCCTTTGAGTGTCAGAGGGGCACGCAACGCATTGCTTTGCAAAGTGTTGCGTACCCCTCTGGAACTCAAAGGGTTAATAGGCCACTACCTCACTGCTCCAAGCGATGCAGTCTTGCGTCGCCTCACTTACGATATGCAATCATGCGCAGTAGAGACTGCCCGAACGCAAGCAGTCTTTACTGAGAATGACTGCATCATGACAAACATCCTAGTGAATTATTCTATAGGAGTGAATTTACTGTGTTTACTTCCTGATAGTTCTAACTGACAGGAAGTGACTCAGCAGTTTCTATCACATTCTATGGAGAACTGTAAGTCTCTGACTTTCCTCTCCATTAGAATTTGACCACTAGAGGGCACTGGTAATGTAAAACAAACATGGGTTTAAACTGTAATAACTCTGGAAATATAAATCTCTCGGCAGTGGGAGTACCCTTATTTTACTCAATAGGAAAATCCCTACGATATATATTTCTTAATAAAAAACTTTTACTGCTCTTTTAAAGTGATGGCCGCTTCCTCTGTTTTCCACTCCTGAGTGCCTCACACAATTTGTCCATGAACCCTCAGCCACTCCTGTACATTTCATTGTCCATCGAATCCTGCAAATATAGTTTGAATCTTATGCTAAGGGCGTGTTCAAAGCGCCATGTTTGCTGGTCCCTTGTTTATCCTTTTGAGTGGCAGGGGGGTATCAAACGCATTATGTTGCAATACGTTGGATGCCTCTCGGACACTCAAAGGGTTAAGGAACGGCTCACGTTCAAGAAACAGTTCTTACTACCGATGGGGTTAATTCAAAGCAATTTCATCGAAGCTCCATTCTTCCAATTGTCGTGTAGAATCAGCCCAAAGAGCGTCTTTAGATTCATGCTTGTTGAACAGCAGAGCGAAGATTTGACATCTGTGAAACGTCACCAGGATGTTAGAGACAGAGGGGTGACCTTGTGGTTGCTGGGCAACTTTTGATAGATCACTGTGACCTGTATATGTATATAATAATGTAGGAGGGCTCTTCAGGGTCAACACGCACTAACGTCCTTAGAGGCATTTATTTCCTCCAGATCCGAAAACCCTTGAGACTTCACAATAAATTATGTATTCAAGATATAACAAATGAAATCAGGAAGCTTGATGAAATGCAGTGTGTAGACTGGCACCTGTTAAATGAATATTCTGTTGTCCCTGCCTTTAACTCCTCGTTTGCTGGAGAGTTTACCAGAGCATTGCTATTCAATACATTATAGTCATCAATAGCGTTCAAGAATTTAAAGTGGAACCAACATTTTAGGATAAATTGGACTCATCTAAAAAGAGCTATAAAATAATTTGTATGTTATGTTAGCTGTTTCTTTTTTTAACCCTGTGAGTGCCAGGGGGCACGCAACGCATTGCACTACTCTTGCCCACAAAGGGTTAAAATGACAGTTTGAGATGCAGTATTCTCCTCATGTTAGACAGCATTGGCTGACAGATTCATGTACCAAATGCTAACATTTCACTTTTCTGACATGTCAGGACAGTCCTTTGGCACTGAAAGGGTTAATATAAACTTAGTATATATATATATATATTTTTTTTTTTACTGTAGAGGGTTGTCTTATGAACCTATTTTGTCCAGTTACTAAAAGAAGTAGGAGGGAGGAGGGACCATGAGGTAGAAATAGTTGGGAGGGAGAGCGGTGTGGAATGTTAATATTCGGCACACGGCTGTGCCAGTACCATCTAACTTGCATCAATAAATACATAAATAACTACACACACACACATATATATATCTATATATATAAAAGAAGACTTTGTGCCTGGCAAAACACACCCAGGGGCGGCAGTAAAAAGGATTACTGCTGCCATTGGGTGATTCTGTGGGAGTGTGATTTTTGGCCTGCCCCCACTATCCAGCCCGCCCACCACTATCTAAGGCTGAAAAAAAAAATGGCTGCCACACACTCCTACACCACAGACACATGCACATGCCCTCCCACACACACACTAGCAGACACATACACACATATACACACACGCACGCTGAGGATGATGAGAACAATGTTCAAGCTACAGCTGGAAGGCCATGGTCCAATCTGTATTATGCAGCTTCTTCATTCCCTGTCTTTGAGCCTACACAGCTCTGCTAATTACTACAAGTGAGCTGATTTCTAAACAATCAGCAGGAGGATACTGGCTTGCTGAGAAAGTGGAAACAACGGCAGAGAGGTGATCAGGCAGTGCAGAGCAAGGCTTCAGCTGAGCTGGTAAATGGCAGAGACATGGATGTGACTGTATTTATATATTGCACAAAGAGAGAGAAAGAGAGCAGGTTGTTTGTCAGTCTGTCTGTAAGTAGAGGTGCCAGTTCCTGCAATCATCTCCATGCTGTACATAGCTCACTGTATAGCATGTATGACAAACTATTTATATATGGTCTGGCATTGTATAGTATACAGTCTGTGTATAAGGACTGGCACTATACAGTATAGGAGGGACAGTCCCTGTTTGACACCCAAATCCCTCTGCTCCTCTATTTAGGAGATCACACGGTGTGGTGTATATACAGTAGGCTGACCAGACCTCACCTTTAACCGGGGACACATAGGAAATAAGCATATTTCAGGAGTGCACCAAAATCAAAGCAGCCCTGCAGTATGCATTTTTCATATGTGTCACTGGTTAAAGGTGAGGTCTGGTCAGCCTAATGTACAAGTGTATCAGATTGCTCCACATCAGTAAAACCCACGGTAATGTGGGTATAAACTTCTGTATATATCTGTTAAATTAGTCTGTGTAAAAAAATACTTTCATCTTCTTCTAAATCATTCACTTACAGAAAGAGTAACTTAACCATTTCAGTGCCAGAGGAGATGCAATGCATTGCTTACCCCCTGGCACTCAAAGGGTTAAAAATTCTCTACAATGGTCTGGCACTGTATAGCAGTGGTTCTCAATCTGTGCCCTCAGTGGCTATTAACAGGCCAGGATTTTAGAATTTCCTTTTAAGAGCACAGGTGAGTTAATCAATATGACTGAGCCTCTGATCAACACACTTGTGTTCTAGCAGTGAAATTCCTAAGTCCTGGCCTGTTAGTGGCCACTGAGGGCATGGGCTGAGAACCTCTGCTGTATAGTATACAGTCTGCATGTGTCTGTGTATAAGGACTGGCACTATACAGTATAGGAGGGACAGTCCCTGTTTGACACCCAAATCCCTCTGCTCCTCTATTTAGGAGATCACATTGTGTGGTGTATATACCAGTGTATCAGATTGCTCCACATCAATAAAACCCACAGTAATGTGGGAATAAACTTCTGTATATATCTGTTAAATTAGTCTGTGTAAAAAAAATACTTTCATCTTCTTCTAAATCATTCACTTACAGAAAGAGTAACTTAACCATTTCAATGCCAGAGGGGATGCAATGCATTGCTTACCCCCTGGCACTCAAAGGGTTAAAAATTGTCTAAAATACACCACCAGCCACGCCCCCAGTAACACCACCGAAAACACAAGTGTCCCTCTTTGGCCATATGAAATGTTGGGAGGTATGTTACTTACACTGCTCACACTGTATGTATTTATGTTCTGATTTGCAGCTGTGTGTCACTGTTTGTGTTGTCAGTGCATGTGTGTGTATATGTGTGTGTTGCACGTGTCTCTGTCTATCACTGTGTGTACCTTTCTGACACGTACACCCTACGCTATAATTCACTATCATAACATTTATTTAAAAAAAAAGAAACATTTCCTGCATAACATGACGGGCAACGCCGTCCCAAACTGCTAGTATATATATATATATATAAACGTGGGTGGTAGCACTCACTCTCAAAATAATTCTTGCCCAGGTGTACAGTCCCAAAAACAGATGGAGCATAAAAACAAAAGGAGGGCAGCAGAGCTCAAGGCCTTATGACCAAAACGTTGACTGTACGCCATTTTTTAATGTAAAAAAAATAGTTTGCAAGGTATAGATAGATAGATATATATAGATATATATAAAGAGAGAGAGAGAAAACCGAAACGTTGACCATGTTCTATTGAACATTTTTGTGCTAATAAAGCTATTTTTTTTAAAAAAGACCTATGGGTGCTGCCCTCTCTCTCTCTCTCTCTCTCTCTCTCTCTCTCTCTCTCTCTCTCTCTATATATATATATATATATATATATATATATATATATATATATATATAGAAAATAAAGAATGCACTCACAGGACTTCTTCTTGATAAAGGCCCTGAATAGGGCCGAAATGTTGATGGAATAAACTTTGCTACTATTTACCAGCAAGAAGAAGTCCTGTGAGTGCATTCTTTATTTTCTATATGTGGATACAAAATTGCTTTTGGAATTGGCACCCAGGCATAAGATATGGGCACTCCTAAACAATGTCTTAATGTATGTGCTAATGCCTCAGTGCTATGAATCAAAATGCATAAGAAATGGAACAATCTAGAGGAAGGCCCTCTAGGGGGTCGAAACGTTGACAATAAATACAACTCTGCAAGCAAGACCTGTGAGTGCTTATTTCTTAAATTAATATTGTTCCATTTCTTGTCTCATATATATATATATATATATATATAGTAAACAATGTGTTGTGCACCCCTCTGGCAATCAAAGGGTTAATTCCTTGGGTTAATTCTTTGAAGCAATGTGTTGCACACCACTCTGGCACGCAAAGAGTTAACTCCTTGAATATTAAAAAGATTTCTAGTGCATTGTTTTAATTTAAATCTCTGGGAAATTTTATTTCACCTGAATTGTGCAGTTGGCTTGATCAAGAATCGCAGCTCTTTACCTATTGAATTGCACTTACGCCGACTTCTACTTTACAACGTGTCAAGTGCCACCTTTGTTTGACCTTGAGGAAGTCACGCAAACAATATTACAGCGGAATCTCTGTGGTATAACAAGCCTTTGTCTCTCATTCCTTTGAATTGTGATTACATCAGCAGGTAATGTGTTTTTTCTTTGACTCTTGAGTGGCGTTTCTATGCGGAAAATTCCTTCCTTCAAAAATAATGTCTTGACATTGTAGCATAAATACAGGCTAACGTCAGGCCTCAATAGTTTATATCCAGTTATGCAGAAAAGTAAACACAAATAATTAATTGATCCCATTTTCCCAAAGAACAGTTTGTGATGGAAAATGAAGGTGATAAGCTCCTATAAACTTTTTAAAATCACATACTTCCAGACTGGCCGACGGGCAGTGCCAGGGTCTCAGTAGACAACATGTTCCTTATAGAGAACTGGGTGATAGGGTAATATGTGAAAGGCCTTCATCCAATCAGTCTGAGACACATAGGAAAAACTTAAAGGGATAGTAATACTTTGTTTTACCTTTATTTTATTTTGTAGGCATTAAAAAAACATGAAGAATTATATAAGTCTTATCTCTCAAACTTTTATGGTTTAAGAGATATTCACAAGCAAAGTTTCCCCTCCCGCCCCTTTTACCTAGTGTAAGCCATCTCTTCTCAGATGTGGAATCCAGTCCATAGACCAGACAGATAACAGAAGGGGACAATCTTCTTCCTATGAGAACAATGAAAGCCCTGCCCCCTTGACAAGTTTTTCAGGTTTTTCCCTTATCTTAATTGAAGATTTTCCATCTCCGCAGTCTACCTGGGCACCTCCCTTCTGCTCTGGCTGAGCAGTGTTACATCAGTAAAAGGGGCGGGAGGGGGATACTTTATCATTGAATTACTCTTAAACTACAATTCTGACAGAATTGAAATAACACTCTCCAAAGTCCAAATACTATGATGATTAATTAGAGCTGCTTTTATTATGAAACATTACTATCCCTTTAACAAACCCTGCCTCCTATTTTTAGTGTAGTGTAATGTTTTCTAGTTCGCATTTTTTTTTTTTTTTTTTTTAAATCCATAGTTTATGAGAAATTAGCTCTCAAAAGTACATTCATTTACCCACTTCCGCATTCTGTGGCACAAGGTAATGACGGCAGCAGTACAAAGGGAAGAGTGAACGTTCTCCCTGAGGGAGGTGGAAGGAGAATTTCAGGACTGGGAAGTCCTGCCCGCTGTGCCGCCGCTACCTTGTGCCGCAGAATGCAGAAGTGGGTACATGAATGTAATTTTGAGAGCTAATTTCTCATAAACTATGGACTAAATGAAAAAAACCCTGTAATCTAGAAAACATTATACTACACTAATAACAGGAGGCAGGGTTTGTTATAGGTGAAAGTTCCGCTTTAAAGGACTTAAAGGTATAGTAATACTTAATTATTACTAATCCCTATATTAAAAATAAATGTTTTGCCCCCAGTTTCATCTCTCAAACCTTTATGGTTTGAGAGATAATCACCCCTATAGTTGCCCTCTCGCTCCCCCTTCCCCATAGTCAGAGTTCTAGCTGACTGCAGGGAAGCAAGTCATACAACTTTCAGGCGGCTCTCCAGCACAGCCGCGATAAATAAAATAAGAAATCTTTCACTAAAAGTCTTCTACGTGTGCTTGGTTTGCATGCACAGGTAGAAGACCGTTTTAGTGAAAGATTTTTTTTTTTATTAACGCGATCACAGCTCTGCTGCAGAGCCACCTGATGATCTATGTCCGGATTTCCCTTCAGTCAGCTATAACACTGACTTCGGGGAAGGGGGAGGGGGAGGGCAACTTTAGGTGCGATTATCTCTCAAACCATAAAGGTTTAAGAGATGACACTGGGGGCAATACATTTATTTTTAATATTAATTTAATATAGGGATTAGTAATAATTAGGTATTACTATCCCTTTAAATTATGGTATGTACAAAGTGCCCATCAAGCCAATCCAAATTGTGGGAGGTGCTTCAGGAAGCATGGGGTGAACTCTCTTCACATTACCTGACAACTGGAACTCCAAAGGTCTGCAAGGCTGTAATTGCTTCAAATGGAAGATTCTTCGACACAAGCAAAGTTTGAAGGACACAATTTTTACTTTAATCGAGCAAAATCATTTTTTCTAACCTTGTCAATATCTTGATTGTATTTCCTATGCATTTGACAACTTGTTTTTGATGGAAAACAAGGACATTTCTAAGTGACCCCTTTTGAACGGTAGTGTTGCCTGTACATGGGAAGGTGTGAGGGAGGAATAGGTTGTTTATTATGATGCATCCATCGTTTGAGTGGCAGAGGAGTATTCATCGCATTGCAAAGTAATGAGCTGTATACCCCTCTGGCACTGAAGGGGTTATAGGGTTAGTGGTGCCACATGCAGAGGTGATGTGAGCTGGAGGTAGGTGTCATGTGTTTCATCACACAGGTCCCCATGTGTCAATTATACATGAGTAAAGGTCTGGAATGGGGCGTGTCAGTGTTGCAAGTGGTGTAAGTGAGGGAGGGGCATGCAAATAGACATAAGGGCAGTAAGAAGACGTCATTACTAAGACAGAGGACATAAGGAGATGGTGAAAGGAGCAGAGAGTAAGTGGGAAATCTGTTGACAGGGTGGTGAATGTGAGCTGTGAAGGGGAGGGAGGGCGGCTGAACAGAGAAAGGGAGGGTGAATGTGAGCACTGAAATGGATGGAGGGTGAATCATTTGGAGTAGGAGGAGAATCAGAGCGGTGGCAGGGAGGATGGATATGAACACTGAAAGGAGAAGTACTGGTGGAGGCGATGAGGCAAATGGGAGTGTGAGGAGATCAGGCGGAGGGGAGTGTGAGGTGATCAGGCGGAGGGGAGTGTGAGATGATCAGGCGAAGGGAAGTGTGAGGTAATCAGGCGGAGGGGAGTGTGAGGCGATAAGGTGGAGGGGAGTGTGAGGCGATCAGGCGGAGAGGAGTGTGAGGCGATCAGGCGGAGGGGAGTGTGAGGCGATCAGGCGGAGAGGAGTGTGAGGCGATCAGGCGGAGGGGAGTGTGAGGCGATCAGGCGGAGGGGAGTGTGAGGCGATCAGGCGGAGAGGAGTGTGAGGCGATCAGGCGGAGGGGAGTGTGAGGAGATCAGGCGGAGAGGAGTGTGAGGCAATCAGGCGGAGGGGAGTGTGAGGCGATCAGGCGGAGGGGAGTGTGAGGCGATCAGGCGGAGAGGAGTGTGAGGCGATCAGGCGGAGGGGAGTGTGAGGCGATCAGGTGGAGGGGAGTGTGACGTGATCAGGCCGAGGGGAGTGTGAGGCGATCAGACGGAGGGGAGTGTGAGGTGATCAGGCCGAGGGGAGTGTGAGGCGATCAGGCCGAGGGGAGTGTGAGGCGATCAGGCAGAGAGGAATGTGAGGCTGTCACCCATGCCTCTACCTTTCCTTCAGAGCCTGCCATCATGTGTCGCCTCTGTGCTTGGCGGGCTCGGTTCTGCCTCCACCACGTCCGCAGCCCAGGCGTCTCTTCCTATCCTTCCCCCGACCGAAGCCGCCGTGCACTGGCACGAGGCGCCGCCAGCTCGGTCTTTTCTACTATAGAGTTGGGCGTTGCGTGCGAATGACGTCACGCACAATGCCTTTATCTTTCCCCCAGTCCCTGGCTGCAGGGCACTATTACAGTGTTCTGTAGACAGGTGGATGCTGATTCCTGAGCTCCTGCTCTTACCGCTTCTTGTCCAGTGTTGCTTCACTTGTTCCAGCACTAAGAGCATTCTTTGCCAGTCCAGCTAACCTGTGTATGACCCTGCCTGACCTTTGACAAAGCTCTTGCCTAGTGATTCCAGTCCGGATACCGGTGCATGACCCTGCCTGACCTTTGACCAAGCTCTTGCCTAGTGATTCCAGTCCTGATACCTGTGCATGACCCTGCCTGACCTTGACCAATCTCTTGCCTAGTGTTTCCAGTCGTGATATCTGTGTATGATCCTGCCTGACCATAGCTTTTCCTCTTCTCGTGTATCTCCTGCATTCTGAGGTCCAGTGTGGGTCATAGCTATACCTCTGACTTATTCCTGGAGTCTACTCCTGTATCCTTGTTCCTTCTTCCCTTGGAGAGTTTCAGCTACTATTGTGGCCTACGCTCTCTATCCACGCACTCCACTCCTCGCTCCCTAGCCTGCACTCTCCCCTGCAGGAGAGCTCGTGCTGTTTATTGTCCGGCTATCCTGGACTGACTTCCAGCTTCTCTGGGGTTAGTCATCCAGTCTTGCGGCTGGAACCTCTACCGGCCGTAGTCGCAGCAAGATCTGACAATAGGCAGCCAACGCTTACCACCTTCGCACCCCAGCGACGCACCCCAGCACTCCCTCTCTTGCAGGTTTCCTGCAATTGGGTGACAGAGGCGATCAGGAGGAGAGGAGTGTAAGGCGATCAGGTGGAGGGGAGTGTAAGGTGATCAGGGATAGAGGAATGTGAGGTGATCAGGCAGAGGGGAGTGTGAAGTGATCAGGTGAAGTGGAGGGGAGAGTGAGGTGATCAGGCAGAGGGGAGTGTAAGGCAATCAGGCGAAGGGGAGTGTGAGGTGATCAGGTGAAGTGGAGGGGAGTGTAAGGTGATCAAGCGGAGGGGAGTGTAAGGTGATCAGGCAGAGGGGAGTGTGAGGTGAAGCGGAGGGGGAGGCGATCAGGCGGAGGGGAGTCTGAAGTGAACAGGTGGAGGGGAGTGTAAGGCGATCAGGCGGAGGGGAGTGTGAGGTGATCAAATGGAGGGGAGTGTAAGGCGATCAGGTTAAGGGGAGTGTAAGGTGATCAGGTGGAGGGGAGTGTGAGGCGATCAGGCGGAGGGGAGTGTAAGGCGATCAGGCGGAGGGGAGTGTGAGGCGATCAGGTGGAGGGGAGTGTAAGGCGATCAGGTGGAGGGGAGTGTAAGGCGATCACCGCCTGATCACCTTAGAAGGAATAAGCTGCACCACATCGACGAGGCCCACATAGGCCGAAACATACGTCTGTGGTTTTGCTGATTCTCTCGTGCAGAGAGGATTTGCCTGACATTTCAGAGCTGGACTGTCTGAGGGCGGAACCAGTCTGATGTGAATATGGAAATTTCCTCTCTGCAGTGGTACATGGAAGTGAAAAATGTGACTTGTAGCACCAATGAGGGGCCACCATGAACTAGACACTTTACCTTGTTCGTTCTCGATGGGTTCTCCTCACAATATTTGTTTCTTAGTCTCCCTAAGTGGAAGGGGATAACAGGTATGGGCCCTTGCTCTCCGTGTGCATGGAGGGAATAATCTGCACCACACCGACAAGGCCCACATAGGCCAAAATGGTTGTTTGTGATTTTGCTGATTATTGCGTGCAAAGAGGATTTGCCTGACATTTTGGAGCTGGACTGTCTGAGGGCAGGACCAATCTGATGTGAATATGGAAATTTCCTCTCTGCAGTGGCACATAGGAGTGAAAAAACATGACTTATAGCACCATTGAGAGGCCATCATGCCTAAGAGCAAGACACTTTATCTTGTTCGTTCTCGATGGGTGCTTGTCACAATATTTGTTTGTTAGTCTCCCTAAGTGGAAGGGGATAACAGGTGTGGGCCCTTGCTCTACATGTGCCTAGAAGGAATAAGCTGCACCACACCGACGAGGTCCACGTAGGCCGAAACATATGTCTGTGATTTTGCTGATATTTCAGAGCTGGACTGTCTGAGGGTGGAACCAGTCTGATGTGAATATGGAAATTTCCTCTCTGCAGTGCTACATGGAAGTGAAAAATGTGACTTGTAGCACCAATGAGGGGCCACTATGAACTAGACACTTTATCTTCTTTGTTCTCGATGGGTGCTCCTCACAATAAGGAATAAGCTGCACCACACAGACAAGGCCCGCATAGGCCGAAACATACGTCTGCTGGTTTTCTCGTGCAGAGAGGATTTGCCTGACATTTCAGAGGTAGACTGTCTGAGGGCGGGACCAGTCTGATATGAATATGGAAATTACCTTTCTGCAATGGCACACGGAAGTGAAAACGTGACTTGTAGCAGCACTGAGGGGCCACTATGGATAAGAACAAGACACTTTATCTTGGTTGTTCTTGATGGGTGCTCATCACAATTTTTGTATATAAGTGCTAGCAGGACCTAAGGACCACAAACTTCACCCACTGCACATGGTACGCCTGTCCTTTTAAAGGCCAGAGAGGTATGTAATATATTGCTTTACGGTACGTTATGCACCGCACAGGTCCTTAAAGGGTTAAGTAGGATCATGCTCTCTTCCTGCTTCAGCCTGAAAAAAACATCCAGCAACTGTCATGGCTGCCTCCATGGACACATGACATCCAGGACTGATTGAACATTTTATGTTGCCCTTGAACCAAGAGGCAAGGGCAGTTTCATAAAAGCCATTATAATTTCCTAGTCACAGCAAAGTTAGTTATCATTAGGAGGTTAGTTCTCTATAATCCTGTGAGAGCCAAAAGGGTCTACAGCACATTTGGAAGCAATGCATTGCACTCCCACCAGTCCTTAATGGGTTAAAGAAACAGTAAATTTTGTATATGAATAATTATATATGATGATCACTCAAGTGTTACTAGAGCTCAAGCTTTTTTTTTACCCTAAAACTACAATTTTCTGTTATGTTCACCAGGTGGCGCTGTTCCTATTACTTACCATGGACAGCATTAGTCCCTGTCTCAGTCTCTTCCACAGAGTGCGTTATTAATAAAAATATGATCTATGAATGCCAGATGCCACTGCTGATGATGATGCTGCTATGAAACACCTTCCAGCAGTGACTGTATCCTTCCTTATTCTTCATGAAAACATATATTTTACATAATGCTAAATGCATTCAATTCCCAACTGGTCAACTACTGGTGGAAGTACTGTAAAAGTTAATTTAACCAAAGAAAATATTTCCTCACTGCTGCCCAAATATATTTTTGTTGTCCTTTTTGTTGACAAAGGGTTTAGCCAAAATGAATTTAGTAACAACATTAAAGAGCCAATATAAAAGCCTTTTAAATGTTCCCATAGCTTAAAGGAGCAGTAAAAGATCCAAACAAGACCCTTTAAATTCTTGGCTGTGTTCCAAAAGCTATGGGACTGTGTTTTCCTCCAGATTGCCCTGTAGATCACAGTGATCTGCAAGGCTGGTTGATGTCAACGGCTAACTCGACGCTCATCGGAGATTGGTATCCTCATTATCGAAGTCCATTTTTGGTGGATAAGACAGCTCAGGGCTTCTATAAACTTCTATATTGAAGAGAGCAATCTCCCATGAATGCTGATTAAGGAGCTGATGTTACCAGTCCTACATATCACTGTGATCTGCAAGGTGAACCAGGGCACAGCAAAGGAGTTTTGAGCTATGGGAAGTCAGTTTCCAAACCTCTTAGGACAAAAAAATTGACTTAAAAGGGCTTGTATCAACCTTATACTGCCCATTTACAACATACAAGCTTCCTCTCAACTAATCCAGCAGATCTTTATGACCTACAGTTCTGGGTGATATCAGTGCTTCACATGACATTTTTGGGGAATAAGCAACATCGCTATCCTATCTACAAAAGCCCCATATCTGTAAATTGCCTGACAATGTGTTTGGAGAGGAGAGAAATCTCCCATAAGAGGAGAGTAAGGCACTAGTGTTGAGCGAGCGTGCTCGGCCGATGCTCGGATCGGCTCGAGCATCGCTCTGCTCGGCACATGGCGGTACTCGTCGAGTACCGCCATGTGCTCTCCCGCCATGTTCGGGTGGCGGGGATCTGTGCCGGAAGAGGCACAGATCAGAAGACGCTCCGCTGGACCACCAGGGACTGGAGGTACGGGGGCATTGCGGAGATGAAGGGGGCATAGCGGAGATGAAGGGGGACATTGTGGAAGAGGGGCATAGACTCTATGCCCCTCTTCCACAATGTCCCCCTTCATCTCCGCTATGCCCCTCTTCCACAATGTCCCCCTTCATCTCCGCTATGCCCCTCTTCCACAATGTCCCCCTTCATCTCCGCTATGCCCCTCTTCCACAATGTCCCCCTTCATCTCCTCTATGGCATAGAGGAGATGAAGGGGGACATTGTGGAAGAGGGGCATAGCGGAGATGAAGGGGGACATTGTGGAAGAGGGGCATAGCGGAGATGAAGGGGGACATTGTGGAAGAGGGGCATAGCGGAGATGAAGGGGGACATTGCGGAGATGAAAGGGGACATTGCGGAGATGAAGGGGGCATTCAGAGATGAAGGGGGCATAGCGGAGATGAAGGGGGGCATTGACCAGGCACCCTCCCCTCATCAGAGCAGGGGGTGCCTGGTGAAATGCTCGTGTCGCCCCATGCTTTTCAATGGGGCTCGGGTGCTCGGCCGAGCACTCGAGCCTCAGGGGGTGCTCGGTCAGAGCACCCGAGCATCGGGGTGCTCGCTCAACACTATAAGGCACCAATATCACCTAGCCCTGCAAATCACAGAGATCTGCAGAGGTAATGGAGAGGGAATGGGTGAGTTTTAAGCTTAGGAAAATCAGTTCCCATAGATGTCTGCATGCTACTAATATGTTAAAAGGCTTTTTATAGATTTTTTTACAACCCTTTTAATAATATCAACTCTTAGTGTATTGGACAACTCTATATACAAGAGGCTAGATAAAGTCTTAGACCGTGAAAGCCTTTCTGTGCTCTGCTCCCTAGATATTCCAATTAACAAGCAAATGAAGCACTACACAGAGACCAGCAGAATGGATGTACTTGTGTCACATACACTAATGTGGCAAGTGAATCAGCGACCCTTCACAGCTGTTTGATGGATAGTTCTCAGTACGTACAATGGAAGGTGTAAGTAATTGCTTTAAGCTCTCGAGAAACTGTTTAAGCAGCCAACTAGCTGGTTTTCATGGTTACAGTAGATCCCACTGAAAGGCAGCATGGGTCATTTAATGATGATAGAGAGGTCTCCAAAGCATTGGGAAAGTTAAATCAAGGGAAACTTTGGAAAGTTTTATTTTTTTTTCTCTCTATGGTACGGTCGTTGTGTCTAATATTTACTTGTTTTAATAGATTTTTTTAACAATTTAGAGGTTCTGTGGGACTTTGGTCTGTTTTGGATGCCAGGTTAGGGGTTCCCGCATTTTCTATTAAGACTTTAATAAAACTATTAAAGTTGAGTTTCTAATGTATGTTATGGAAATTATTCTGCATATTACGTTCTTTGTAATCATTCTGACCGTGAGATTTATGAATAACTATACATTTATGTATTGTTCCCAATATTAGGCCCTTGAGAAATTACCTTTAAAATGTGAGAGGTGTCCTGAAAGTTCTAGATTACATGTTAGAGGTGCCTTGTTCCAAGAGACAATAAGAACATCTTCTCCATTTTCATTCTGTATAGACAGGCAATATAAGCATGCATATACTACCGTTCAAAAGTTAGGGATCACTTAGAAATTTCCATGTTTCTGTTATGGGAGCAGCTTGACCATATGGTACGTAAGAAGTGCCCATCAAGCCAATCCAAATTGTGGGAGGTGCTTCAGGAAGCATGGGATGAACTCTCTTCACATTACCTAAACAAACTGACAACTTGAATGCCAAATGTCTCATGTCTGTAAGACTGTAATTGCTGCAAATGGGGGATTCTTTGACTAAAGCAAAGTTTAAAGGACACATTTATTATTTCATTTAAAAAACATTATTTCTAACCTTATCAACGTCTTGACTGTATCTCCTATTAATTTTGCAACTCATATGATGGAAAACGAGGACATTTCAAAGTGACCCCAAACTCTGGAACGTTAGTGGGGACTGAAATTGATCGCTCCAAGACCGGAACGATCTCTTTCAGTCCACCGTTCGGCGTGCCGGCACACGTGATCAGTCACGTGTGCCGGCGCATCAAAGTTTTCAATCTGGTCCTTAAAGGACCACACCCCCGCAGGACAGCTGGTCCTTAAGGGGTAAAAAGACATTGTTTTTGTAGCACCTCTAGCTGAGCTTTTTAACCAGTCTCTTTTGAAAGGAGAGGTCATTGATGACTGGGAAATGACAGTGTGGTGCCACTACAGAAAATGGGTAGTACGTAGGACAGGTACAAGCAATTGTGAGTCAGAGGTTGAAAAATTAAAGGAAACACTATTGAAAGGAAGAATTGTTTCATATCTGAAATCTAATTACATGCAAGGTCCATAACAGGAAGATTTTGCCAAACGAATCTGATTTAATTTTCCGATTATGTTTCTCAAGTGATAGACAAGGGTGAAGCAGTTGATGTAGCATATTTGGTGCAGGTGCTTGTTCATAGACTGCAATGTGGCTTTTCATCGAGAAAAGTTTACATTGTATTGGATCGTAAATAAGGCAGGGAGGTTGTACACAGTTAGGTCAATCTTAAGGGACAGAGGAGCACACAACAGCTTGCTGACTGTCCGATTACACAGAGATACTCCTGGGAACTCTCTAGATCTGGTCTTCAGAGTGACTTACCTGGCCTCAGAATACAGAGGCTGATTCTCCTTCTTTGAGAGTTCAGTGGAAACCCCGCCTACTTTATTACCTGTTCTGTGTGCTCCCACCCTCTTCCACTCACTTCCACCTCTCCAACTCTGTGTCACCCAGATTAAGCCCCTCCCACATTATGACACAAATTGCATCATTTGGACACTCCCATACCCCAGCCCTGTGGATTTCTCCAGGGTCCTTGGATAAGATGCTTCCCAGGTACGGACACAGGGTAGGGAGAAGCGCCATGGGAGGATGGATGTGTCTGAGATGAGATGGCAGAAGATTCATTTAGCAGAGACAGTCATAGCAGCAGATGCCATTTTGATAGACCAAATTTAGAAATTAACCCTTTGAGTGCCAGAGGGATACGCAGCTCATTGCAAAGCAATGCGTTGTGTACCCCACTGGCAATCAAAGGGTTAATGTGCACACTATCCAGGAATAAACATCTTATTTATTTACCACCTAACTTGCATGCATTAACCCTTTGCACGCCGGATGGATATCCAAAGTATTGCAAAGCAAGGATTGTATACCCCCCTCTGACAATTAAAGGGTTAGTATATATTAAAAAAATAAAAAAATAAAGACAAAGGGCAAGTCTGGAGCAAACAGTCTGCACCACAGGGGACAAATAACATTTCTCCAAATCCTCACAGATTTATGATTTAACCCTTTTTAGTACCGGAAAGGGTATGCTATTCATAGCGTACCCCCCTCTGGTACTCCAAGGGTTAATTGAACTTCTAACTCCATGAAAACTGGACAGGTCTCCAACGCCCTGCTTCACAATCTGTTGGCATTCCTCGCAAGGACTCAAAGGGGTTAAATGTCCAATTTAACCCTTTTGAGTGCCAGAGAAGTATCCAAAGCATTGCAGCGCTGGGACTCGGGGGGTTAAATCGATTGACATTTTTATTTGTCTTCTTTGGTGCAGTCGGTTTTCCCCAAAATTGTTCCTCTACTGCTTCCTGAGTATGAACCAATGTTATTTTTTTCTGCTCAGGTATTATACCTTAACCCTTTGAGTGCCAGAGGGGTACACAACGCATTGCTTCGCAATGCGTTGTGCACCCCCTCTGGCACTCAGAGGTTTAAATGACTAATCTACATTGACTATATATTTACTAGGGACTTTGAATCGGAGAAGTTGTTACTGTCATGTAATATAAATTCAGTTTAACCTTTAGGTAAATATATAGCACTTGTTCTATGCTCCTAATACATTAATTTTCATACCAAGTAAGAATCGCTTTCTAATAGCGCACCTGTCACTTTGCAGCTCCGTGCTACACGACGAGAGTAACGCAGCCCTGAGGTAAGAGGATTTATAGTATAATTATGCTGGTATGCTACTGTACAATTTGCAACTAATGGAAAAAAGATTTACAGTTGTCACTGCACTTGTCAGAGCATCTCTATCTGCACGGTATTAGGGGTAGGGCTGCCTCCTCATCCTGTTAAAGGAACATTAACCAATTCTTATTAATAAATGAAGGCCTTCTTTCCTTGCTGCTCCCTACCTCTGGAAATCCCTACCACCCAGCATTTGCCAGACCTCAACAATTTGAAATCCAAGCTAAACAAACACATACCTCCCAAGTGTCCCTCTTTTATGCATACCTAGTGTACCCCTAATGATAATCAGAAAACACAAGGAAGGAAGGGGTGCAAACCACCAATTGTAATGATCTAGGTAGCACTATATTAAAATTACATTAGCCTAAATTTCAGTACTCACACTTGGCGAACCAGAGGCTGGTTGTAAGAACAATCAGCAGTAGTCCAACAGGGTTACAGCACCACCCCGATACGGTGAATCAGCTCTCCCACAGTGAATCAAAAGAATATGTGTATAAAGTCCACATGCAATATAAAAAAAAAATCAATGTATTTATTAAAAGATGCCAAGTAATCACTTCAATTCGTTCCTACTGACGCGTTTCGAAGTCAGCAGCGTCTTTATTAAAACTACTTACGCATATTATAAAAACAAAAGTCTCATACATCAGCAAAAAAAAAAATATATATATATATATATATATAGAGAGAGAGAGAGAGAGAATGGTGATAATCCTAAAGATAATGTATGTGTAGCTACTTAAAGGATACTAATACTTAGTATGTAACAAAATAAATACTGTAAGGCTTTTCCTCCTAAGGAAAACAAGGATACTGCTGAGAGGAATTTTATTCAAAATTTATTGCAGTTCAAAGTTGAAATGTTGTAGGCGCAGTATCTTAATGGCCTGAAATGTTACAGTGGCGCTGTTGCTACACCATCCTATGGTCCGTTCAACTGACTCAGTTGACCGTAAATCTCCATAGAATGGTTTAGCAACAGCGCCACTGTAACACTTCAGGCCATTAAGAAACTGCACCTAAAAAATTCAAGTTTGAGCTGCAATAACTTTTGAATAAAAGACAAGTTCCCTTGTTTTACTCAGGTGGATAAACCCTACAATATATATTTTTATATATATTAAGTGTTACTATCCCTTTAACTACTGCGCGTATTATATTCCATCTATACTAAATCTAAACTGTAAAGAGCTAAGTACACCTATTAGCATTATTTAAATAAAAATATACATATACATACATAACCTCTCGCCTTACTATGATCAGAAAATCCTAATGACCACCATGAGCTCCTTGGTTCAAGAGATAACACCTTAGATCATTCCTGGACATTATGCCCATGGAGGCAGCCATGACAGTTGAGAGCAAGATCACAGGACACAAATTCCATCCACTGCACATGGTAATATTTAATCATTTAAGGACCAGAGGGGTGTGCATGCCCTCGGTCTGCTTCAGACTGAAAAAACTGCCAGCAGCTGTCAGGTCCACCTCTATAGACCTGACATAAAGCACTGACTGGAGACTTTAACTCTTGAACCAAGGAACAAGGGGGTATTCATTAGGGCAATTAGGATTTTCTGCCCATAGTAAAATAAGATGAAGTGTTATTGTTAGGATGAGTTAGACCTCCTTTAACCCTTTGAGTGCCAGAGGGGTATCCAACGCATTGAAAAAGTGATGCGTTGGATATCTCTGGCACTCAGAGGGTTAAAGGAATATGAAAACCACAAATAATAAATCTTGTTTACTTTATTATGGCCAGAAAATTCTAATGGCTCCTATGGATTTATCCCTTTGGCCTAGGTTCAAGAGATCACAACATCAACCAGTCCTAAGTATATATCCACTTGATGAGTATTGTTAGGACATCTCCTGGACCCCAAACTCCACCCACTGCTGTATTGATATCTTCTGTGGGCTCATGAACTTCTCCTGCATCCCTAAGAAAACAAAAGAGACATCACATAGGATGATGTTTGGGGTCCAGGAGACCTTCCAGCAGGTGTCATGTCTACCTCCAGCACTAACTGAAGATACCATCTCTTGCATCAAATCACAAGGGGAAAATTCATAAAGGTCATTAGGGTTTTCTGTCCAGCATAAGGTAAGTGGAGTTATTATGAGTTGTTACTGGCTGCCTGTGAATGACTGAAGTTTGGAACTACAACAGTGTGCAAACCGGAGCATCTCTCAGACATCCATTAATGCAACAAAATAACAAGATCATTTGCATCTCTGTTAAATGACGTCCCTAACTGTACCAGGCAATACTGTGGTATACTAAAAACAGCTTGATATTAATCAGCAAAAATTTAAAAATATCCCTGCGAGACACAGAATTAAGGGAAAGACCAGTGAGGTGAGACTTAGAGTGGAGAGCATACAATACAGTTGTCAGGACAGATCAATGCATTTCACAGCACATGGGCGCTTTCTCATGCTTTGCTCTGCACTCTTTAAAGGAGCAGTAAACTTTTTTATGAACAAATATATATTGTAGGACATTTCCTGTTGAGTAAAATAAGGGTACTCCCACTACTGAGAGATGCAAATTTCCAAAGTTATTACCATTTAAACCTGTGTTTTTTACATTAGCAATGCCCTCTAGTGGTCAACTTCCAAATAGTTATTCTGTTACATGCTAATGGAGAGGAAAGTCAGAGACTTACAGTTCTCCATAGAATGTGATAGAAACTGCTGAGTCACTTCCTGTCAGTTAGAACTATCAGGAAGTAAACACACAGTAAATTCACTTCCTGTCAGTTAGAACTATCAGGAAGTAAACACAGTAAATTCACTTCCTGTCAGTTAGAACTATCAGGAAGTAAACACACAGTAAATTCACTTCCTGATTATTTGAAATGTTAAAACATTTGATTAAAACAACTGACAGCGATGGGAGTGACCTTGTTTTACTCAGCAGGAAAAGCTCTATAATATATAGGATTTCATTAAAAAAAAGTTTACTGTTCCTTTAAGTCTCACCTCTGTGGTCTTACCTCACAGGCATGCTTTTTCATTTTTGCTAAATAAAGTCAAGCTGTTTTTATTATGCTACAGTATTGCCTGACATACTTAAGAACGTCATTTAACCCTTTGAGTGCTAGAGCGGTATGCAACGCATTGCAAAGCAATGCGTTGCTTACCACTGTGGCACTCAAATGGTTAAATGTGGCGCGAAAATACCTGGGAACTTTTCATTTTGATTTCCCCGGGATGGGGGGATTTCTTTGGTGTCGCTGTGGGAGAGATATGATGCAATTTGTGTCAAAAAAGGAGAGGGGCTTAATTGCAAATGGAGGCGGGGCTTCACAAACCTGCAAGGAATACGCTGGGGAAGGAGTAGAAATGGGAGAGAAGGAGGAGGAATGGAAGAAACAGACGGGGAAGGAGCAGATGTGGGTTGAGTTTCAGAAGAAACTTCCCACATTCGGAGAATCAGCCTCTGCCCCGGAGACCCGGTAATACAGGGGCAAATCCAGAGTCTCCGGGGCAAAACTACAGCTAGTTTTTTTTTTTTTTTTTTTTTTTTTGCTGAACAGTGTTTTATTAAAAATTGATTAGAGCTCAAACTTGAATTTTTTAGGTGCAGTATCTCACTGGCCTGAAAACGTACAGTGGCACTGTTGCTACGCCGTCCTTTGGGCAGCTTTGGTCAGTGGACCATAAATCTCCATAAGATGATGTAGCAACAGCACCACTGTACAATTTCATGCCTCTGTGATACAGCACCTAAAAGATTCAAGTTTGATCTGTATTAAATTTTGAATAAGGCACATTTCAACAGTGGGAGTGCCTTTGTTTAACTCAGGGTTATAAACCCTACAACATATTTTCTTTTTTACAAGTTATGTATTACTATCCCTTTAAAGGGATAATAATGTTTCATAATAAAAGCAGCTCTAATTAATCATCATAGTATTTGGACTTTGGAGAGTGTTATTTCAATTCTGTCAGAGTTGTAGTTCCAGAGTAATTCAATGATAAAGTATCCCCCTCCCGCCCCTTTTATTGATGTAACACTGTTCAGCCAGATCAGAAGGGAGGTGCCCAGGTAGACTGCAGAGAGGGACAATCTTCAATTAAGATAAGGGAAAACCCTGAATAACTTGTCAAGGGGGGCAGGGCTTTCATTGTTTTCATAGGAAGAAGATTGTCCCCTGCTGTTATCTGTCTGGTCTATGGACTGGATTCCACATCTGAGAAGAGATGGCTTACACTAGGTAAAAGGGGAGGGAGGGGAAACTTTGCTTGTGAATATCTCTCAAACCATAAAGGTTTGAGAGATAAGACTTATATCGTTCTTAATGTTTTTTTAATGTCTACAAAATAAAATAAAGATAAAACAAAGAATTACTATCCCTTTAGTAGTATAATTATATGTACAACCAGCTGATTTGGCTGATACAGTATATGATATCTATTCCTTGAGGAAATATATAGCAGTGTCATACCAAAACTGAAGTATTTGCAATCTCTGTGTTAGACATAATCTGGAGAGAAACATTAAACTAAGGTAATGTAGGCCCTCAGGCCTGTCAGTGTCAATCACCCTAGAATCTCCTGGGGTAACAATGGAGAAAGGAAGGGGACTGAAACCAAACTGCAAGAATATATGCACCGGTAAACACTCCTAGCAACATATATTTATATCAATGTCCCCATTGGCTATTTATGTGTAGATCATTGTTGTGCATTGACATAGACATTCACTGTTTTTTAACCCTTTCAGTGTTAGAGGGGTACGCAACGCATTGTTTTGCAATGCGTTGCATACCCCTCTGGCACTCAAAGGGTTAAACTTTTGAGGTGGGCAATGCATTGAGCACCCATCTAGTCCGCAACAATTTTCTCCTTCTCTACTATCTGGGTGACATTACAGAGGCTCCCATGTTTGTGACACTACCATGTCTTGCGAGGGTCCAAGTTTGGGAGATTGCTTTACTGGGAAGTGTGAGAACAAAGTTTAGGAAAAAAAGGAAAAGAAAAAAAAACATGCATAAATGTTCACTAATTCATAGAAAAATGCATAAAATGCACCATATTCTTGCCCCAGGATTAAAAATGCTTAAAGGGATAGTAATATTTCACAATAAAAGCAGCTCCAATTAATCGTCATAGTATTTGGGCCATGGAGAGTGTTATTTCAATACTGTCACAGTTGTAGTTCAAGAGTAATTGAATGATTGATAAAATATCCCCCTCCCGCCCCTTTAACTGGTGTAACACTGCTCAGGTTAGAGCAGCAAGACTGTCCAGATGGATCACAGAGAGGGACAATCGTCAATTAAGATAAGGGGAAAAAGCTGAAAAACCTGTCAAGGGGTCAGGTCTTTCATTGTTCTCACAGTAAGAATATTGACCCTTGCAGTGAGCTGACTGGTCTATGGACTGGATTCTACATTTGAGGAGTGGGGGCTTACCCTGGGTAAAAGGGGCGGGAGGGTGATACTTTATCATTCAATTACTCTTGAACTACAACTCTGACAGTATAGATATAACACTTTCCATGGCCCAAATACTATGAAGATTAATTGGAGCTGCTGTTTTTGTGAAACATTACTATCACATTTTAACACTTCTTTTTAATTTACTCCACTTTTATAAATCTCCCCAATTGTCTCTGCAAACAACCCCAGTGTAGTTATACCTTGATTGCTAAAGAGGTGTGCAACTCTCTTTGCACATGTAGCTGACTCTCAATACGTTAAAGGGATAGTAATTTTTCACAATAAAAGCAGCTCCAATTAATCTTCATAGTATTTGGGCCGTGCAGAATGTTATTTCAATATTGTCAGAGTTGTAGTACAAGAGTAATTGAATGATAAAGTATCCCCCTCCCACCCCTTTTACCTAGTGTAAGCCTCCTCCCCTCAGATGTGGAATCTGGTCTCTTGACCGGACAGGTCACAGCAAGGGACAATCTTCTTACTGTGAACATAAGGAAAACCCTGCCCCCCTTCACAGGTTTTTAGGTTTTCCCTTATGCTCACTGAAGATTGTCCCTCTCTGCGATCCATCCGGACAGTCTTGGTGCTCTGAGGTGAGAAGTGTTACATCAGTAAAAGGGGTGGGAGGGGGATACTTTATCATTCAATTACTCTTGAACTACAACTCTGCAACTCTGACAGTATTTAAATAACACTCTCCATGGCCCAAACACTGTGAAGATTAATCGGAGATGCTGTTTTTGTGAAACATTATTATCCCTTTAACCCCTTAAGGACCCATGACGGACCTGGACCGTCATGGGTTGCAATCCACTTAAGGACCCATGACGGACCAGGTCCGTCATGGCTTAAATGATAGCAGCGTGCCTCCGTGCACGCTGCTATCATGAATTCCAGTCTGAGACTGAACGCTCCGAGACTGGGGCGTTCAGTCTCAGCCCTTCTTGCCTTTGCTGGTTCATGCGATCGCCGTACCAGCGATCACATGTACCGGCATTCTGACAAACAGAGTCAGCATGCAAAGCATGCTGACTCCGAGTGTCTAGTCTACGTCTGTCTCCCTTACTATCAAAGTAAGGGAGAGAGAAGTAGAGAGGAGACACCTAGTGGCAAAATAAAATACAGCAGCTAGGGGTATTAACCCCTTCACTGCTGGTACATGAGGCTGGCTAAATGCAGATCAATTTTTGACCTGCAATTATTTACTTATTTAAAAAAAAAAAAAACACTTTTTTTTTTTTACCAAAAAAAAAATTTATTTAAAAAGAAAAACATAATTAAACAATACTGCAAGTGTGATTCTTGTGGAGCCATGTAATACACTTATATACACCACCAAATGTCAGGGATAAAAAAGTGTCAAAATAGGGTGGGAAAAAGGGACACAGGGATTTTCACCCAGGGGGGACAGTGGCCACTTTAAACTGCGCATTTTGTAGGTATGACTGACCGGTCATACCTTTCATGCAGTCTCCATAAAAATGTAACCCTTTGTGACCAATTGATCCCAAGAGAAAATCAAAAATGGTGGTTTTTTTACTTTTTTTTTTACTTTTTTTTCAGTTTTCATAAAGTAAATGGTGGGTTATCCATATATGTGTGGTATCAAAAGAAAGCCCTATTTGTGCTTAAAAAAACAGTATATAATTTATGGGGGTGGAATAAAAGCCTAAGAGGGAAAACACTGTTGAACAAAGACATAGTCAAAAAGGTCAGAATTGCTCCGGTCCTTAAGGGAAAACGACCTCGGATTTTCCCGGTCCTTAAGGGGTTAAAAAGGAACGGTCACTTTGTAAATGGGAGATTTTGAAAGCATTTATGTTATCTGTCATTTATTTCAGACAACAGTTTATGAGATATTTATCTTTTACCTATATGTCTGTTCATGTAGATACACTATCACTGCTGGAAGGAAGTGACAGGTGGAATGAAGAGCAGTATGGAATGTAGTTCACCGGTGAAGTTCCACTGGCATAACGTTTAACATCATTGGCTGCACTGAAGGGTATGTACTACAGTTTATGATTGCTGTAGGACATACAAATGGATAATCTCAATCATTGTTAGGACTTTAACACCTTAAAGGGACACTAATGTCCGATAAAAAAATTTTCTTCTTTTGCAGAGTTTAAAAAAATAAATTATGTGTCACCAATCCCATCTCTCAAACCGCTATGGTTTGAGAGATATTCGCATATAAAGTTCCCCCTCCCTCCCTCCCCCTGACGATAGCACTCTACTGACAGCAGGAGATCCAGGTCCGGGGACCAACCGGAGACTCTGCAGCAGAGCCGAACTAGCGATACTGGAAAATAATTTCTTCTTTGGAATGGTCTACAAAATATGTCTGGTGTGCAAGCATACTTTGTAGACAGTTCCAATGAAGTAGTTCTTTTCAAATAATGTGATTTTGGCTCTGCTGAAGAGTCACCTCGAGTCAGCTGACTCGAATCTCCTGCTGTCAGCTTTACAGCTGACATCAGGAGAGGGGGAACTTTAGATGCGAATATCTCTCAAACCGTAAAGGTTTGAGAGATGGGATTTGTTTGTAATTTATTTTTTTTAAACTACACAAAACAAGAAATCATTTTTATTGGTCATTACTGTTACTTTAAGGATCAGCGGTCCAGGGAACTTACCTTCCCTTAAGAAATGTTTTGATCCTTGCCAACGTGCCGGTACATGTTTACCTGTTACATGTACCAGTGCACCCAGTTGGGATCTGAGAGAGACCACTCCAGTCAGGGGCGGATTGGAGGGGAATACTAGCCCAGGCAATTTTTTTTTTTAAACTAGCCCACTAGCTGGTGTTTGTGTGTATTATATATATATACACACACACACACACACAATTTTGGCACTCAAAGGGTTAAATACAACCCTAGCAACTCCCACCCCCTTTCCCCCACTCTCTCGTCCCCTGGCCCTTTTCTACACTCTCATTCCCAGCCTATTACCCCTGTCACTTTCTACCTACAGGCCCCTTTGCTGCTTCCTCTCTCCCCCAGTCTATTTCATCCCCTCTTTTCTCTGTCCCCCGTCCACCCTCTCCCATTGCTTCCCCCTGTTCCCTAATATTGCTCAGTCAGACCCCCTCAGTCCCCTGCCTTTCTCCTACCCACCTCCCTCTCCATCTAGTATTCTACTCTTTTCCTCTGCCTCTCAACGCATTTTGTAGCTACATGTCTCTTCCTCCTCTCTTGCATTCCCTGCTGGTCCAGTGTGGGGAGTGAGAAATCGGAGCAGCCTCCAGCACCAAGGTCCCTATCATCGCCCCCTTGTGGTCCCTCTGCAGCATGGGAGTGCAGGCGCCAGGATATTATGTCATATCCTGGTGCTCTGCTTTAGCAAGGAACGCGAGGGCTGTCACAGAGAGTGCCTGTGCCGGTGGCAGCACAGACCTCTACTTTAAACTATTGTGGGATGGTCAGGTGAGATCCTTTGATCTCTCCAACCGGCCCATGATCTAGCGGCCCACTGGGGGATGCCCCGATCCCCCGATAGGACAATCCGCCCATGGCTTCATTCTTGGAGCAGTCAATTTCAGGCCCCGTTTTTACTTACAGCTCTCCCGCAGGATTGCTATAAGTAAAAAGTACATGAAGTGCCTTAAGACAAAAAAAGCATGATGGTCCTCACACGTCAAGTGGTCCTTAAGGGGTTAATGGCAGCAAGTCACGTACCCCAGTCCCATAACATGTACAGGAAAATGGAGAACACTCACGCCATGTCCACTACGCATTGTTTAAAGTATATCGGTCAACAACACGCAGGGGAAAGTAATGCACCCAAAACTCCCACTGACTGCGCCAATATCCTCTCCTTGTCAAAATAATATTTAACCCTTAAGTACCAGAGATGTATCCAGTGCATTTCTTTGCAATGCGTTGGATATCTCTCTGGCATTCTAGGGGTTAAGGGGAGGAATTCTGGTGTATGCAGCTTATTAATCTGATGTGAAGCAGAAGAGGAACAAATAATTTAATCCAAAGTCTGATTTAGAGAGTGTAATATCCATTGTACATTCACCCCACCACCCGGCTGACATGGCGGCCTGTACTGTCTAATTAGCATACACCAATACAGAAAGCTGCATCTCTCATACATTATAGTTTTAAAGCATAGCAGTCCTTTTATTTTGGCTTTATATATTCTGCAAGTGAATAATATGTACAGTCCAAATCCCAATACTTCTTTCCTCATCTTCACTATGTTTTTACACCTTTATGTCCATGACAATGAACGGCTTGGATCTGTCTGCAAAGAACTGTCTGTCAGGGAACATGAAAGCAGGTTTAGTGATACAATGTGAAAAAGAAATAAATTAACCAAGATAACACAAAGAGCATTCAGTGCTGCAGAGATACTGTAACATAGTATTACACCACACAGAGCATTCAGTGCTACAGGGACAGTGTAACATTGTATTACATCACACAGAGCATTCAGTGCTACAGGGACAGTGTAACATAGTATTACATCACACAGAACATTCAGTTCTGCAGAGATACTGTAACATAGTATTACATCACACAGAGCATTCAGTGCTACAGGGACAGTGTAACATTGTATTACATCACACAGAGCATTCAGTGCTACAGGGACAGTGTAACATAGTATTACACCACACAGAGCATTCAGTGCTACAGGGACAGTGTAACATAGTATTACATCATACTGATCATTCAGTACTACAGGGACAGTGTAAAACTGTATTACATCACACAGAGCATTCAGTGCTACAGGGACAGTGTAAAACTGTATTACATCACACAGAGCATTCAGTGCTGCAGAGATACTGTAACATAGTATTACACCACACAAAGAGCATTCAGTGCTGCAGAGATACTGTAACATAGTATTACACAGCACAAAGCATTCAGTGCTACACTGAGAGTGTAACACTATATTACATCACACAGAGCACTCAGTGCTACAGGGTGACTGTAACATTGTATTACATCACACAGAACACTCATTGCTTTAGGGAGACTGTAACATTGTATTACATCACACAGATCATTCAATGCTACAGGAAGACTGTAACATTGTATTACATCACACAGAGTATTCAGTGCTGCAGAGAGACTGTAACATTATATTACATCACACAGAGCATTCAGTGCTGCAGGGAGAGTGTAATATTGTATTACATCACACAGAGCATTCATTGTTGCAGGGAGACTGTAACATTGTATTGCATCATACAGAGCATTCAGTGCTGCAGTGGAAATGTAACATTGTATTACATCACAGAGCATTCAATGCTGCAGGGAGAGTGTAACACTGTATTACATCACACAGAGCATTCAGTGCTACTGGAATTGCATGTGGCTTTAACAGCATATTGATCAGAATCTCACTGCAAACTGAGATTCCAGTAGCCCACTGTGAGAAACATAAATGTGAAAAAAATATACGTGAAAAGCAAAAAAAAAAAAAAAAAAAGTTTATAAAAAGTGTCATCAATTTGACCGTACTTATGTAGTTGCAGAAAATGCTTCAAACCCCCCACACACACCACCACCACTCCTGTGAAATTCACCTCCCCTGATTTGCTGCCTGCCGCCAATCTCCATCCTGGGGTGAGGCAGAAAGTGGGCCAGAAAGAGAATTTTGTATATTTAGACAATCAGATACAGATACTTAATACATTTTGTAAAAAAATATATTTTTATAACTATTGTGTGTGTGTGTTGGGGGGGGTGGAATTGTACTTTTAGGAGTTGGTACTTCTCCTTTAAGAAGATAGCCTGGAGGCAGCATAATCTCGAAGAAGCCTGGAAGCAGTGGCTTTTCAAGTGGAAATGATTACAGTCAGGGAACAGACAGAGATGGAGTCATTAGATGGATACAGGTCAGTAAGGTTACAGTCAACAGTAAACAAGACTGTAGTATCCAAAGTTGGGGTCAGTAACAAGAGCAATGTAAAATAGGAAACCCTTGGTTCACTTGTCATGATAAGAGTCCCACGGACAACATACTCCCAAGACGACTAAGATAACTCACTGCAAGATAAATAAGGATTTGAGGTTGATGACTTAGAAGTTCATGTAATCAGATATGACCTTTAAAAGAACAATTATGGCTTAATAGCAATCTGGTCAATAAGCATGCATTAATAGCATGTTCAGACTGACAACATAATCTAATGATCAGGAAGCAGAGGTCAGGAGTGGACACGTCTCAGGTACAGACACGCAAAGCGCTATTTTTTATGCAGAGAAACACAAGAAAAATGGACACCCAATATTGCTTGTTATTAAAATAAATATGGATCAAAATATCCAATGTAATAATTCACTAAAACGTGTGTAACAACGCAGTCATGCGCAGTAGAGACTGCCCGCACTGCAGCTGGCATGACTGCCCCACGACCGGCTGGCAGTGGCACTGTGGCCTGTGTAACGGGCTCTTCAACGAGTTTGGTAATTCACTCACAATTGTAGCGGTTGAGTAGAGGCGTATAACTTCTTCCAACAGAGTAAGCTTACAGAGAAAATTAGGACAACAGGAGGAAAGCGCACACAGATCCATCAAAGAATTTTTAGCCAATTCCAGTGAATTTAAAAGTCCAACACTTTATTGTATACTCATAAAAACATCCATGAATGAAAACAAAGTAAGATGCGCAGGACTCGGCCTAGTCCTCTTGTCTGTGGAATCGCGGCTGCGATTGTGGAGAGCTGCACCGGGTCCTCCGGTCCTAAAAGGGCATGGTGAGTGCAAACTCTGATTGGGAGTTTTTCCTATTTGTGAATAAGTAGCAACTGTGTCTTCCAAGCTCTTTACAGAGAAAATTAACCTGTCTCTGCTCAGGTGACCAGAAGATGATACTGGAAAAAATGTGGCGCTGCTTCAAATCCTCTCATAAAAATATTTTAATATAAAATTTCTACATATAATGTAATACATTAAACAACAGTAATATCACAAAAACAACTAAAAAAAGCCATACAGTATCTATGTTTCGCAGTATACACTGCTTCTTCAGAATCTGATGGTTAAACATGCAGAGAAGATGCAGATTCTGAAGAAGCAGTGTATACTGCGAAACGTAGATACTGTATGGCTGTTTAGCTGTTTTTCTTATATTACCATTGCTTAATGTACATTATATATAGAATTTCTATTTTAAAGTGAAACTTTCACCTTAATTCAAGTTTGCATATTTGAAAACTGCATTTAAAACTGCCTATATGTCATGTCGATCAAAAGTCCAGCATATGTACAGTTCAGGAGATATTCACATCTCTTTCATATGCTAATGTATGCTAATTGTGGCACTGTGCGGCATCAATTACGTTTTACCCACTTGGGGCTAAATTGGAAATGGCTTCAGAAGGCTTTTTTTTTTGCCTTCCTCTGGATCAACAGGGGTGTTTTTTGGCATGGGCTGGACTTGATGGACACATGTCTTTTTTCAGCCTCATCAACTATGTTACTATGTTACTATATGCTAATATATGTTAATTGTGGAACTGTGTCACATCAATGAAGTTTTCATATGCTGATTGAGCTAATCAATGATGTTCATATGCTAATGAAGCCTTTTAGGTGATTTGTCACATGCTAGTGAAGGTTTCAATGACGTTTCATATACTAATTAAGTTTTGTGCAGTACCAGGATATGTTCACTTTCACTTTTCCAGAAATAAAAGTGTGACTAGCTTCTAAATTATCCATCTGCTGGACTTTTGGTTAACATGACATTTAGACAGTTTCTAATACAGTTTTCAAATATGCAAAAAACTTGAATTAAGGCAAAAGTTCCAAATATTTTTACAAAAGGATTTGAAGCAGAACCACGTTTTTTCCAGAACCATCTTCTGGTCACTTGAGACAGGTTTATTTTCTCTGTAAGTCTACTCTGTTGGGAGAAAGTATATGCCTCTGCCCAACCACTACAATTGTGAGTATATTGCCATATATTTTGAGCCATATTTATTTGGATAACAAGCACTATTGGGCGCCCTTTTTAATCTTGTGTTTCACTACTATTTTTGCTTCCTGACGGTTGTATGGAGGAGCTGCCTATTGGAAAGTGTTCCAGTGGATTATCATTCATACTGTAGTTGGGGCAGTAAAACAATCCCTTCTCTCTGATTTTCAGTGAGCCCATACGTGTTACAATGAACACTCTACTTGTGAGTAGATTTTCTACACTGAAGGGTACTGGTGGTTTGATTTAATTTGATGATATTTTGCTAGGAGCGCCTCCGGTTGTTTATGTTTTCTCTTAATTTTTTTTTTTATGAAAGCATTTTACCACGAAAGATACATTGTGTTTGCCTCCTGGGCACTCATTAGATCTGTCACAGAAGGGTGAAAGGCTGAGTTGATCTTGCCAGGCCTAGAACCACAACCATATGGTTTAAACAGATTGTACCAGTGGTGCATTAACTAAATTAGCCATCTCACCAGAACCATTCTACATAGTGTTGCTGCCAACTGCACCCTCTCATTATAACAGATGGACAGTAGTGATATGAATATTATACAAGAGAACTTGACATAGGGATAATCAAATATCCTTCAGTTACTGAAAAAACAAAGTTTAGAGTGTAAGCTTTTGGGCAGGGACCTCACACCCAAGAGGAGGGAATGGGGGAGGTAATGTAAGGTTAACATTAGTGATGAGCGAGCACCCCAATGCTCGGGTGTTCGGGTGCTCTGACCGAGCGCCCCCGGAGGCTCGAGTGCTCGGCCGAGCACCCGAGCCCCATTGAAGTCAATGGGAGGACTCGAGCATTACACCAGGCACCCCCTGCTCTGATGAGGGGAGGGTGCCTGGTCCATAGGAAAAGGGCAGAAAATGATGGAAACACCACAGAAATGGTTCAGGGACAGCATAGGGAGGATGTCTGGATGCATCTTGGACTCCAACATCGCTGCTGGGAACGATCTTTCACCCGTAGTACGCCATTTTTACAGACTGACCGTAAAACACACAAAAAGGAAGATAAAAACGACTTTAGGCGAAAAATTGTTACCAAACAGTATTTGCTGTATATTTACTTGTATATCATCTACAAATTCTCCCAAAAATTTCCTCGATTTTTCTGAACTGAGGCCATGATTAAGAGGGAAACGTGCGCAGAGGCAAATTCTCCAAAAAATGTCCTTGATTTTTCTGAACTGAGGCCATGATTAAGAGGGAAACGTGCGCAAAGGCAAATTCTCCCAAAAATTTCCTCGATTTTTCTGAACTGAGGCCATGATTAAGAGGGAAACGTGCGCAAAGGCAAATTCTCCCAAAAATTTCCTCGATTTTTCTGAACTGGGGCCATGATTAAGAGGGAAACGTGCGCTGAGCCGACCATCCAAAACATTATGGGTGAGGGTCTGCTGCGGAGCTGACCATCCTAAACATTATATGTGAAGGCCCGCTAGTGAGCTGACGCTATAAAACATTATATGAGAGGGCCCGCTAGAGAGCTGACCCAATAAAACATTATATGAAAAGGCCCACTGGTGAGCTGACCTATACAAAAATTGTCAAACTGCGCCCGCTGGTGAGCTGGCCCTATATAAAAATTATATCACAGGGCCCGCTGGTGAGCTGGCCCTATATAAAAATTATATCCCAGGGTATATGGAAGAGAGTCAACCATATACCCGTTTTTTGGGTGGAAGGGGTGAATGGGAATACAGAGTATTCCCATCATTGTAAATAACATATATAAAGTGAGTTTATGTTCCCCCGGGGCTTTCCTCCAGTGGAGTGGAGAAGTCAGGGGAAATCCAGGCCTTGTTCATTTTTATAAGTGTCAACCTATCAGCATTGTCGGTGGAAAGGCGGATACGCTTATCTGTTATGATGCCACCAGCAGCACTAAATACCCGCTCAGACAGAACGCTGGCGGCAGGGCAGGCCAGCACCTCCAAGGCGTAGAGTGCCAGTTCATACCACGTGTCCAGCTTGGACACCCAGTAGTTGTAAGGCACAGAGGGATCATTGAGGACGCTGACACGGTCTGCTACGTACTCCTTCACCATTTTCCAAAACTTTTCCCTCCTTGTGACACTAGGCTGCGCGTCAGGGTGAGGGTGCTGGCGGGGTGTCATGAAGGTGTCCCACGCCTTGGAGAGTGTTGCCCTGCCTTTGTCGGAACTGCTGTGTGCTCCCCTTTTCTCCCCTTCTCGGTTGGCCAAGGTAGCACGTACTCTGCCGCCAGCGTTGTCAGATGGAAAATTTTGGAGCAATTTTTCAACAAGAACCTTCTGGTATTGCACCATTTTGCTTGTCCTCTCCACCGGAGGAATGAGAGATGAGAAATTCTCTTTGTAGCGGGGGTCCAGAAGGGTGAACACCCAGTAATCCGTGTTGTCTAAAATGCGTATAACGCGTGGGTCACGGGAAAGGCAGCCTAACATAAAGTCAGCCATGTGTGCCAGAGTACCAACAGGCAAGATTTCGCTGTCCTCACCAGGAGGATGACTCTCAATATCCTCATCCTCTTCCTCCTCTTCTGCCCACCCACGCTGAAGAGATGGAACTAAAGTTCCATGGCTACCCTCTGTAGCGGAGGCAACCGTGTCTTCCTCCTCCTCCTCCTCCTCCGCCTCCTCCAATTGTCGCTGAGAAGACGAAGTGAGGGTGCTCTGGCTATCACTTTGTGTAAGCTCTTCCTCCCGCATTTCCACCTCTTCCACATGCAAAGCGTCGGTTTTAATTGTGAGCAGCGAGCGTTTCAGTACACACAGAAGTGGGATGGTTACACTCATAATAGCGTTATCGCCGCTCACCATCTGTGTCGATTCCTCAAAATTGCGTAAAACCTCACAGAGGTCTGACATCCATTCCCACTCCTCACTTCTGATTACAGGAAGTTGAACGGAGAGGCGACGACCGTGTAACAGCTGGTACTCCACTACTGCCCTCTGCTGCTCACAAAGCCGGGCCAACATGTGGAAGGTGGAGTTCCAGTGCGTGCTCACGTCACACAGCAGCCGGTGAGCTGGCAATTGTAAGCGCTGCTGCAGCTTCAACAGGCCGGCTGAAGCTGTTGATGACTTACGGAAATGTGCACACACGCGGCGCACCTTGGTCAAGAGATCATGCACATTGGGGTAGGTTTTTAGAAATCGCTGAACCACTAAATTAAATACATGCGCTAGGCATGGTACGTGTGTGAGGTTGCCGAGCTCCAAAGCCGCCACCAAGTTACGCCCATTATCACACACAACCATGCCTGGTTGCAGGTTGAGTGGCGAGAGCCACTGCTCGGTCTGGTGACTAATCCCCTGCAACAGCTCTGAGGCCGTGTGCTGTTTGTCCCCAAGGCAGATCAGCTTCAGCACGGCCTGTTGACGCTTCCCCACTGCAGTGCTACACTGCTTCCAGCTACCGGCTGATGGGTGAGTGGCGCTGCGTGCAGAGAATTCGGAGGTGGAAACGGAGGAGGAGGAGCCAATAACGTAGGTGCTGGCGGAAACCCTGATGGAGGTAGGGCCCGCAATCCTCGGCGTGGGTAGCACCCGTGCCATCCCAGGGTCCGAGTCGCTCCCAGCCTCCACGACATTCACCCAGTGTGCCGTCAGGGAAATGTAGCGTCCCTGGCCACAAGCACTTGTCCATGTGTCAGTCGTTAAGTGGACCTTCCCAGTAACTGCGTTGGTCAGGGCACGGGTGATGTTACGGGACACATGGTGGTGTAATGCGGGGATGGCACACCGGGAAAAGTAGTGGCGGCTGGGGACCGCGTACCGAGGGACAGCTGCTGCCATCAGGCTGCGGAAGGACTCAGTCTCCACAAGCCTAAATGGCAGCATTTCGATGGCCAGTAATTTGGAAAGGTGTGAGGTTAGTGCTATGGCCTGTGGGTGGGTGGCTGGGTATTTTCGCTTGCGCTCAAATGCCTGGGGTAACGACATTTGGACGCTGCGCTGGGACAGGGAAGTGGATGTGGTCGCTGATGGTGCTTCAGATGGTACAGGTGCAGGGCGGGAGGTATGCGGGCCTGCGCCTTCGACAGGCGATTGGCCGGCACCAAAAACAGGGGAAGAGGAGGCAGTGGTGTGGCCTGCAGACACAGATGGGCGATCCAGGCGTTCCTCCCACTTATTACGGTGCTTGGATGCCATGTGTCGGATCATGCTGGTGGTGGTGAGGTTTCTAGTGTTCATGCCTCGGCTCATTCTGGTGTGGCACAGGTTGCAAACTACAATTCTTTTGTCGTCCGCACTTTCCTTAAAAAAACGCCATACCGCGGAACACCTACCCCTTGGCAAGGTAGATTTACGCAAGGGGGTGCTCCGTGGAACATTTGCGGGCCGGTTTGGTGCGGTCCGCCTTCTTTCTGTAGCCACACCACTGCCTCTTCCAGCCTGTTGCGGTGCTGCAGATGGCTCACCCTCAGAACTGCTGTCATCGCTTGGCTCTACACCTTCCCAGGTGGGGTCAGTCACCTCATCGTCCAGCAAGTCCTCCTCCACTTCCTCACTCTGATCATCCTCCTCATTTCTTGATCCCACCACATACTCAGTCATTGACAACTGTATATCATCCTCCTCATCAAGGTCTTGAGACAGTAATAGTGGTTGATTTAATGGCAACTGTGTCTCATCATCATCATCATCCACTACTTCCTTTGACCTTAAATGCCGTTCACATCTGTCATCTTCTTGTGATTGGGTACCCTCTAGAGGTTGTGAATCAGGGCACAAGATGTCATGTTCCTCTGCAAGCGTGCTTGGAGAGAGGGTCAAATGAAGGATTGGTGATGAGACGAGCTCCTCACTATATCCCAGTGTGGGATCACTTCTTTCACCAGACCCTCTATGGTGGGAGGAAGGATGATCAGAGTGAGGATTATGTTGACCAGACTCTTGGCTACTGAGAGTGGACTTGGTGGAAGACAGGGTGGTGCTTAACCGACTGGAAGCAGTATCAGCTGACATCCAACCGACCACCTGTTCGCAGTGGTCGGACCTCGAGAGTGATGTCCTGCGACGCCCTGTAAAATGAGACATGAAGCTAGGTATGGTGGATGTCTTTCTTTCTTGTGCTCTGGCACCAGGCACAGTTTCTACGCGTCCTGACCCGCGCCCTGAACTATCAGGATCACGTCCACTTCCCCGTCCCTTTTTACCCGCCTTCTTCATATTACATGGAATATGTGCTGCAAATCTGCAACTGTTCACAGTACACAGAATGTGCTGCTAAACTGCGGCGAAGCACACTGAATAGAATACGTGACTTTGATATTTTACAGTTTGAAGACTTAACAGTATTTTTTCCTATTCTGAAACTGTGCACAGTACACAGAATGTGCTGCTAAACTGCGGCGAAGCACACTGAATAGAATATGTGACTTTGATATTTTACAGTTTGAAGACTTAACAGTATTTTTTCCTATTCTGAAACTGTGCACAGTACACAGAATATGCTGCTAAACTGCGGCGAAGCACACTGAATGGAATATGTGACTTTGATATTTTACAGTTTGAAAACTTAACAGTATTTTTTCCTATTCTGAAACTGTGCACAGTACACAGAATGTGCTGCTAAACTGCGGCGAAGCACACTGAATGGAATATGTGATTTTGATATTTTACAGTTTGAAGACTTAACAGTATTTTTTCCTATTCTGAAACTGTGCACAGTACACAGAATGTGCTGCTAAACTGCGGCGACGCACACTGAATGGAATATGTGACTTTGATATTTTACAGTTTGAAGACTTAACAGTATTTTTTCCTATTCTGCAACTGTGCACAGTACACAGAATATGCTGCTAAACTGCGGCGACGCACACTGAATGGAATATGTGACTTTGATATTTTACAGTTTGAAGACTTAACAGTATTTTTTCCTATTCTGAAACTGTGCAAAGTACACAGAATGTGCTGCTAAACTGCGGCGAAGCACACTGAATGGAATATGTGACTTTGATATTTTACAGTTTGAAGACTTAACAGTATTTTTTCCTATTCTGAAACTGTGCACAGTACACAGAATGTGCTGCTAAACTGCGGCGAAGCACACTGAATGGAATATGTGACTTTGATATTTTACAGTTTGAAGACTTAACAGTATTTTTTCCTATTCTGAAACTGTGCACAGTACACAGAATGTGCTGCTAAACTGCGGCGAAGCACACTGAATGGAATATGTGATTTTGATATTTTACAGTTTGAAGACTTAACAGTATTTTTTCCTATTCTGAAACTGTGCACAGTACACAGAATGTGCTGCTAAACTGCGGCGAAGCACACTGAATGGAATATGTGACTTTGATATTTTACAGTTTGAAGACTTAACAGTATTTTTTCCTATTCTGAAACTGTGCACAGTACACAGAATGTGCTGCTAAACTGCGGCGAAGCACACTGAATGGAATATGTGACTTTGATATTTTACAGTTTGAAGACTTAACAGTATTTTTTCCTATTCTGAAACTGTGCACAGTACACAGAATGTGCTGCTAAACTGCGGCGAAGCACACTGAATGGAATATGTGATTTTGATATTTTACAGTTTGAAGACTTAACAGTATTTTTTCCTATTCTGAAACTGTGCACAGTACACAGAATGTGCTGCTAAACTGCGGCGACGCACACTGAATGGAATATGTGACTTTGATATTTTACAGTTTGAAGACTTAACAGTATTTTTTCCTATTCTGCAACTGTGCACAGTACACAGAATATGCTGCTAAACTGCGGCGACGCACACTGAATGGAATATGTGACTTTGATATTTTACAGTTTGAAGACTTAACAGTATTTTTTCCTATTCTGAAACTGTGCACAGTACACAGAATGTGCTGCTAAACTGCGGCGAAGCACACTGAATGGAATATGTGACTTTGATATTTTACAGTTTGAAGACTTAACAGTATTTTTTCCTATTCTGAAACTGTGCAAAGTACACAGAATGTGCTGCTAAACTGCGGCGAAGCACACTGAATGGAATATGTGACTTTGATATTTTACAGTTTGAAGACTTAACAGTATTTTTTCCTATTCTGAAACTGTGCACAGTACACAGAATGTGCTGCTAAACTGCGGCGACGCACACTGAATGGAATATGTGACTTTGATATTTTACAGTTTGAAGACTTAACAGTATTTTTTCCTATTCTGAAACTGTGCACAGTACACAGAATGTGCTGCTAAACTGCGGCGAAGCACACTGAATGGAATATGTGACTTTGATATTTTACAGTTTGAAGACTTAACAGTATTTTTTCCTATTCTGAAACTGTGCACAGTACACAGAATGTGCTGCTAAACTGCGGCGAAGCACACTGAATGGAATATGTGACTTTGATATTTTACAGTTTGAAGACTTAACAGTATTTTTTCCTATTCTGAAACTGTGCACAGTACACAGAATGTGCTGCTAAACTGCGGCGAAGCACACTGAATAGAATATGTGACTTTGATATTTTACAGTTTGAAGACTTAACAGTATTTTCTCCTATTCTGAAACTGTGCACAGTACACAGAATGTGCTGCTAAACTGCGGTGAAGCACACTGAATAGAATATGTGACTTTGATATTTTACAGTTTGAAGACTTAACAGTATTTTTTCCTATTCTGAAACTGTGCACAGTACACAGAATGTGCTGCTAAACTGCGGCGAAGCACACTGAATGGAATATGTGACTTTGATATTTTACAGTTTGAAGACTTAACAGTATTTTTTCCTATTCTGCAACTGTGCACAGTACACAGAATATGCTGCTAAACTGCGGCGAAGCACACTGAATGGAATATGTGACTGATATTTTACAGTTTGAAGACTTAACAGTATTTTTTCCTATTCTGCAACTGTGCACAGTACACAGAATATGCTGCTAAACTGCGGCGACGCACACTGAATGGAATATGTGAATTTGATATTTTACAGTTTGAAGACTTAACAGTATTTGTTCCTATTCTGCAACTGTGCACAGTACACAGAATGTGCTGCTAAACTGCGGCGACGCACACTGAATGGAATATGTGACTTTGATATTTTACAGTTTGAAGACTTAACAGAATGTGCTCTAATCTGCAACTTTGCACACTAAACAGAATGTGCTCTAATCTGCAACTTTGCACACTAAACAGAATGTGCTCTAATCTGCAACTTTGCACACTAAAAAGAATGTGCTGCTAATCTGAAACTTTGCACACTGAACAGAATGTGCTCTAATCTGCAACTTTGCACACTAAACAGAATGTGCTCTAATCTGCAACTTTGCACACTAAACAGAATATATGGTTTTTGTTTTTGTTTTTTTTTCCCCCCACACAAAATAAACTGCTGCCCCCACACACAGTAGTCCTAAAAAGGACTTTTGGTTCTTTTTTTTTGTTCAACAACACTTTTCTTCTCCCTACACTGACTTTCCCTTCCTATCCTCATCTCTCCCTGGCTAAGACTGAGCCGAACTCGCTGGTCAGGTGCTATACAGCACCCGACCACGGGTTCTGGCCAGCCAATCAGTGTAATGCCAGCAGCCAACATGCCTGCTGGCATTACACTGATGTCAGAGCCTCCCTGCACGTTTATTGGCTGCGCAGCAGCCGCGAAACGTGCGGGGAGGAGACCCGAACATGGCGGGCGAGCACATGCGGTACTCGTACGAGTACCGCCATGTGCCGAGCAGAGCGATGCTCGAGCCGATCCAAGCATCGGCCGAGCATGCTCGCTCAACACTAGTTAACATAGGAAGCACCTGTACAACATGCCTTAATTAGCATCATCTAGACTACAGGTTCTCAACCCATTCCCTCAGTGGCCACTAAAGGACTTAGGGATTTCTCTGCTAGAACACAAGTGTATTGATCATAGGCTCATTCACACTGATTAACTCACCTGTGTTCTAACAAGGAAATCATGTGATCAGAGACTCATTCACACTGATTAACTCACCTGTGCTCTAAGGGAAATCATGTGATCAGAGGCTCATTCACATTGATTAACTCACCTGTGCTCTAACAAGGAAATCATGTGATCAGAGGCTCATTCACATTGACTAACTCACCTGTGCTCTAACAAGGAAATCATGTGATCAGAGGCTCATTCACATTGATTAACTCACCTGTGTTCTAACAAAGGAATCCTCAAATCCTGGCCTGTTAGTGGCCACTTAGGGCACGGGCTAAGAACCACTGGTCGATACATCTAAATAACTAAAAAATAGTTTCTAAATAAAAAGGGCGTATACACATAGAGGTGATTATGGCCAAGATTCCATTACAGATTCATGGAATTTCGACCTGCAAAATATCTGAGAAAGGTTTTTGTTTTTTGTTTTTTTTTGCTTTTTTCTCAACTCTTTGTATCACATTTAGGCCAGTATGTAACCAAAATAGCGATGGGCAAAAATATTCACCTCAAACTGAAATTGTCGAATAATGGCACTTTCCGCTTGGGAATAATTTCCTGTGAAAAGTGCAGTTTTTCTGATTTATCCTGCATTTTTGCCCATTGAAATCAACAGGAAGAAAATATTTCTCCACCACACAAAATTTTTCTGCAGCCATATAAAAGGGTGTCAGGCTCTCACAGCAGCCATTTTGTGTTTGTGAGAGGAGAGAGCAGCACCTTGTTTGAGCTAGAGAAGACAGAGAGGGGAACTGAAGTTTAGTTTAGGGAATCTTTTAGTAGGACATTTGTTCTGTGTAAGTGTGTATTAGGAGAGTCAGTGGGGCACTCTGGAGAGAAGAAGGGAGGAAGGAGGTTGACTCCAAATACTCCAAATTTTAATGTGACTGACTGGCAAGGCACAGGCAGCTAGGGACCTATTTGCTTGCTGATCTTGCTGTTATTGTGCTGGGTGGGGAAGTCTGGGGAAAGATTCTGTTTTTCAGTTATAATTTTTTTGGGACAGACTGTGATAAGACAACAGGGTGGACAACTTAAAAAAATAAAGACAATAAAAAAAAGAATAATTAAAAAAAAAAAAGAATAAAGAACTAAATATATTAGGTGACAGCGACAGGCAGCTGACTGGGCTTAGGCAAGGCATCATACATCAGTTGTGTTGTGCACTGTACAATAAAAAAAACACAGTGCAATTGTGTAATGTCCAGCAAACACACAAGGGGAAGGGGAAGGGTGGAACAGTGTAGGGACATGAGAGTAAAGTAGTAGTTCAAAAACTAACTGCAGCAATGGCTGCTGCAGCGTCGTGTGCAATCAATGATGATGATCCCTCTACTCCAAGGGAGGATGCAGTTTGTCAAGGTCCCAGCAAAACTAGTTCCAGCACCACCAGTGCCAGTAGAAATAAAGAACTATATAAGAACACTGAAGATGACAACAAGTTGCATTCAAGTGTTGATGATGCTGGCATAGCAGAAGGTGTAGCAGCTGAACCACCTGCAGATAATGAGACAAACAAGCACCAAAATACCCATCCTCAAAGTAGTAGGGAACTTTGTTACAGGAGAAGTAAAAGTAAATTGTTTGAGACCACCAAAAGCTTAGAGGAATATAAGGGTAGTAGTGGGCAAGAACTGTCAGGTGATGCTGATGCTTCTGTGGATGATCTAATGATGACTGATGATGATGCAGATCTAGACTATATCCCTCAAACATCCTTCTCTTGTTCAGATACAGATGAAGTTGAGAGTGAGGATGATGACAGGACTATAAGATTAGCAGAAAGTCAAAGGCTGTATCTTCCACCACTTTTAAGGAGCACTGTAAACAACAAAGAGAAATATAGGCGATCCTACCACAGTCCACTTGGAAGATATAAAAGTTTTCTTATGGAATACTTCAGAGGTGCTGCTATTCGTCGTGGTGTCCTCAGTATCACCTCACAGTCGATAGCCAATATACAAAAGAAAATAGACAAAAGCGCAACCTCTAAATGTACACTGTATAAAAATAAATAGAATAAGAGTCCCCTGCGGTGACTATATGCACTCACCAGATAATTCTTGAAAATGTGCTCATAAGTAATGTACAAAGGAATCCTAGTGCTGATGATCCTTCCACAATGTTGGTTCTGCCGTAGTTTTCAATAGTGTATTTCAGCGTGTAGTTGCGGGATAAGTCACTTCCGATTGGCTTCAATACGCTATGAAGCCTGGTGCTTTTTGCAGGTCAAGACGGGTCGCGTGATGGAATACAGTGTATCAGCTTCACCAAGACAGCAGAACAACGACTCACCAGAATTATCTGGTGAGTGCATATAGTCACCGCAGGGGACTCTTATTCTATTTATTTTTATACAGTGTACATTCAGAGGTTGCGCTTTTGTCTATTTTTCTTTTGTTTAAGGAGCACTGTGCCTGTCTATAAACTGTTTGAGAAAGCCAATGGAAGGTCTGACCCTGGACAAGCACAGATGTCAAAAAGCACCCAGTCACCCTATCAGTCATCATCAGCTCATCGCCTCTTCAAAGACCAAGTCCCTCTCAGCCACATACACCTGGTTTGAGCACCCAGCAACAACAACACAGGTTATTAATATCCACAATGTTAGATATGAGGAGTGTCTCTGCTGCTCCTGTAAGTGCTGCACCTTTGACACCTAGTAGTAGTGACAGTAGAATTGCATCAACATCTAGCCCCCAGTAGTAGTAGCAGCAGCAGCAGCACCACCTCAGGATCCCCTCATTCCAAGAAGTGTACAGTATGGAGATACTCCACTCAGGATCCTCAAGCTAAGCATGTTGCTATCAGATGTCTGTGCAAAAAGCATGTGAGCAGGGGGAAAGCAGGCTCACACCGAGGCACCTCCTCTATGAGATCGAACCTGAAGCACAACCACAGGTCTGACTGGTAGACACACTATCAGCAGTCCAAAGGTGCCACAACTGGCAGCAGCAGAAGCACTTTAAAAAGGTCCCACGGCTCTAGGACAGAAAAAAGAAGTAGTGAAGTTATTTATGTGTCAGAGAGTGTGCTACTGCCAGTGCCAACAGTTAGTTCAGTCCAAATAACACCTATGGGTCCTGCTAGAGAGGAGTATGACAGACAAAGCCAGGACAAATATAACAGTAGCACAGATGAGGAGGTGGAGGAGGGATGTGAAGAAGGTTGCCACCATCTACCCCACTTGGGACCACTGCTATGACCGATAAGTAATGTGTGTCAATAATCTGAGAAGGAGGACGGCGTATGACAATGGTAAAAATACATACACAAATCACACCATGCCAGTCCTCCACCACCACCACTAACATACACATCTGTCACATTGTAGGTTGTACTTTATTTATTTTTTTTATTACTTGATATCATCATGAATATGTGCCAGTGTCACTTAAGCAGGAAGTTAGTGTTGTCAGCAAAGGACAAATGCATTCTGCTTGCTAACACATTTTTAAAGCCATGTGTTCCGTTAAGACTCACAACTTTGACTTTCAGCATGTTTCCTCGAAACGTCATATGGGAAATTTTTCACACTGTTTGCCCACCCCTAATCCTGAATTTGGGATACATACTAGGCTTGCATTTCATTAGAGTTGATGCCAATGCATTGCTGAGCAGTATCAGTGATTTAGGGAGATAATATAATGATAAGACAGGAAGTCAATGCTAGGGGAGGTGGGTAACACATTGCTGAGTACTGCCAGTGAGTGGGAGGTAATGTAGGGATAAGACAGGAAGTCAGTACTAGGGGAGGTGGGTAATGCATTGCTGAGCAGTGTCAGTGAGGGGGGAGGTAATATAGGGATAAGACAGGAAGTCAGTACTAGGGGAGGTGGGTAATGCATTGCTGAGCAGTGTCAGTGAGTGGGAGGTAATGTAGGGATAAGACAGGAAGTCAGTACTAGGGGAGGTGGGTAATGCATTGCTGAGCAGTGTCAGTGAGGGGGGAGGTAATGTAGGGATAAGACAGGAAGTCAGTACTAGGGGAGGTGGGTAATGCATTGCTGAGCAGTGTCAGTGAGTGGGAGGTAATGTAGGGATAAGACAGGAAGTCAGTACTAGGGGAGGTGGGTAATGCATTGCTGAGCAGTGTCAGTGAGTGGGGAGGTAATGTAGGGATAAGACAGGAAGTCAGTGCTAGGGGTGGTGGGCAATGCATTGCTGAGCAGTGCCAGTGAGTGGGGAGGTAATGTAGGGATAAGACAGGAAGTCAGTACTAGGGGAGGTGGGTAACACATTGCTGAGTAGTGCCAGTGAGTGGGAGGTAATGTAGGGATAAGACAGGAAGTCAGTGCTAGGGGAGGTGGGTAATGCATTGCTGAGCAGTGCCAGTGAGTGGGGAGGTAATGTAGGGATAAGACAGGAAGTCAGTTGTAGGGGATGCAGGTAATGCATTGCTGAGCAGTGTCAGTTAGTTGGGAGGTAATGTAGGGATAAGACAGGAAGTCAGTGCTAGAGGAGGTGGGCAGTGTATTGCTGAGCAGTGTCAGTGAGTGGAGAGGCAATGTAGGGATAAGACAGGAAGTCATTGATATGGGAGATAAGCAATGCACTGCTCAGCAGTGTCAGTGAGTGGGGGAGGTAATGTAGGGCTAAGACAGGAAGCCAGTGCTAGGGGAGGCGGGCAATACATTGCTGAGAGGTGTCAGTGAGAGGGGAGGTAATGTAGGGATAAGACAGGAAGCCAGTGCTAGGGGAGGCGGGCAATACATTGCTGAGAGGTGTCAGTGAGAGGGGAGGTAATGTAGGGATAAGACAGGAAGTCAGTGCTAGGGGAGGTGGGTAATGCATTGCTGAGCAGTGTCAGTGAGTGGGGAGGTAATGTAGGGATAAGACAGGAAGTCAGTGCTAGGGGTGGTGGGCAATGCATTGCTGAGCAGTGCCAGTGAGTGGGGAGGTAATGTAGGGATAAGACAGGAAGTCAGTACTAGGGGAGGTGGGTAACACATTGCTGAGTAGTGCCAGTGAGTGGGAGGTAATGTAGGGATAAGACAGGAAGTCAGTGCTAGGGGAGGTGGGTAATGCATTGCTGAGCAGTGCCAGTGAGTGGGGAGGTAATGTAGGGATAAGACAGGAAGTCAGTTGTAGGGGATGCAGGTAATGCATTGCTGAGCAGTGTCAGTTAGTTGGGAGGTAATGTAGGGATAAGACAGGAAGTCAGTGCTAGAGGAGGTGGGCAGTGTATTGCTGAGCAGTGTCAGTGAGTGGAGAGGCAATGTAGGGATAAGACAGGAAGTCATTGATATGGGAGATAAGCAATGCACTGCTCAGCAGTGTCAGTGAGTGGGGGAGGTAATGTAGGGATAAGACAGGAAGCCAGTGCTAGGGGAGGCGGGCAATACATTGCTGAGAGGTGTAAGTGAGTGGGGGAGGTAATGTAGGGATAAGACAGGAAGTCATTGCTAGGGGAGGTGGGTAATACATTGCTGAGCAGTGTCAGTGAGTGGGGGAGGTAATGTAGGGCTAAGACAGGAAGTCAGTGCTAGGGGAGGCGGGCAATACATTGCTGAGAGGTGTCAGTGGGTGGGGAGGTAATGTAGGGATAAGACAGGAAGTCATTGCTAGGGGAGATTGGCAATGCATTTCTGAGTAGAAAAATATACAAATGAGGAGCTAGAATGTTAACAAAAACTCCTGATCCCTGTGCCTCTTCCCACTGTTCTGTTCAGCTTTTGAGAAAGTCACATTTAGTGACGAAACGCGTCAGCTGTTCTTTCAGATATTTACTGGTTTTATTGATTTTTATTTTTATATATATTATATATGCATGTAATTTTGATTTCTTGTTTTTTCTGAAGCCAAGATTTAAATATTAAAATAAGATTGGATTATATAAACTCATATGATTTTTTATTTGAAGCACTGGCTTGCTTTTTTGAACTATAAAGTTCTTTAATTTAAAAGAGGAATAGATTAAAGCAAAGAAGGTTAAGCCTATTGTAGCACTGGATCTTGCACTATCCTCTGCTGAAGTGGCAAATTCCACATATATTATCTAATACTCCTTTTTGAAGATGTTTGGAAGCCATTATCTTTTACGTGTGGCCCAGAGTGGAGAAGATCACCATACTGGGGTGTAAGCCAGTGCAAACGATTAAAGGGACAGTAATACTTCGTTTTATCTTTATTTTATTTTGTAGGCATTAAAAAAACATGAAGAACGATATAAGTCTTATCTCTCAAACCTTTATGGTTTATGAGATATTAACAAGCAAAGTTTCCCCTCCCGCCCCTTTTACCTAGTGTAAGTCATCTCTTCTCAGATGTGGAATCCAGTCCATAGACCAGACAGATAACAGAAGTGGACAATCTTCTTCCTATGAGAACAATGAAAGCCCTGCCGCCTTGACAAGCTTTTCAGGTTTTTCCCTTATCTTAATTGAAGATTGTCCCTCTCTGCAGTCTACCTGGGCACCTCCCTTCTGTCCTGGCTGAGAAGTGTTACATCAGTAAAAGGGGCGGGAGGGGGACACTTTGCTTGTGAATATCTCTTAAACCATAAAGGTTTGAGAGATAAAACATATCATTCTTCATGTTTTTTTAATGCCTACAAAATAAAATAAAGTTAAAACGAAGTATTACTATCCCTTTAAACTAGGAGGCAGGTTGTGTGCCTCTGAAAAATGTGAGTAATATTCCAATCATTTCTGTTATGGTGTTTTGGTGAAGGACCCACCTCTTGTGATCAATATACTACGCTTAGAGAGACTCTTTTGCACCGCTCTTTCTCTCTTTTTCCTTTTTTTAATGCATTTCTGAGCACTGTCAGTGAGTAGGGAGGAATTGTAGGGATAAGACAGGAAGTCAATGCTAGGGGAGGTGAGCATTGCATTGCTGAGCATTGTCAGTTAGTGAGGGAGGTAATGTATAAATAAGACAGGAAGTCAGTGCTACAGGAGGTGTACAATGCATTTCTGAGCAGTGTTGGTGAATGGGGGGAGTTAATGTAGGGATAAGACAGAACGCCAGTGCTAGGGGAGGTAGGCAATGCATTACTGGGCAGTGTCAATGAGTGGGGAGGTAATGTAGGGATAAGACGGGAAGTTAGTGTATTGGAGGTGGGTAATGCATTGCCGAGTAGTGTCAGTGAGTGGGGAGATAATGTAGGCATAAGACAGGGAGTCAGTGCTAGGACAGATAGGCAATGCATTGCTGAGAAGTGTCAGTGAGTGGGGAAGATAATGTAGGGATAAGACAGGAAATCAGGGCTACTGAAGGTGGGCAATACAATGATGAGCAGTGTCAGCGAGTGGGGAGATAATGTAAGGATAATACAGAAAATCAGTGGAGGGCAATGCATTGCTGAGCAGTGTCAGTGGGGGTGATAAGGTAGGTATAAGACAGGAAGTCAATGCTAGGGGAGGTGGGCAATGCATTACTGAGAAGTGTCAGTGAGTGGGGAGGTAATGTAGGGATATGACAGAAGTCAGTGCTAGGGGAGGTGGGCAGTGCATTACTGAGAAGTGTCAGTGAGTGGTGGATGGTAATGTAGGGATAAGACAGGAAGCCAGTGTTAGGGGGAGGTGGGCAATGCATTGCTGAGAAGTGTCAGTGAGTGGGGGTGGAAATGTAGAGCTAAGACAGGAAGTGTCTGCACGGTATGCCTTAATTTGCATTATCTATAGATCTAAATAAGTCAAAAATAGTTTTCTAAATGCAAAAATTAGAAATACAACATATAAGTGATTTTGAAAGCTCTTTCCAAATTATCACAGTTGTTTTAGGTGACAGCAAGATTTTTATTTCCTCAGTAGTAATTGGATATGTGTCACAGAAACAATAATATACCCATGACTGGTGGCTGCAGATACCTTCATTTGAGCCATTACTGAACCATCCAATCCAATTACTATGGACAATCACTTCTCGTCTATGGTTTATGATTGAAGAACAATAAGATGTTTCCTGTAATTAAATCCCAGCATTTTTAGGCAATTTGATTTTACATAATATGTAATTTCAGTCTATGTAAAGTCAAAATAAAAGGTTTTAACTTTAAATGGATAGTAATGTTTCATAATAAAAGCAGCTCTAATTAATCATCATAATATTTGGACTTTGGAGAGTGTTATTTCAATTCTGTCAGAGTTGTAGTACAAGAGTAATTCAATGACAAAGTATCCCCCTCCCGCCCCTTTTACTGATGTAACACTGCTCAGCCAGAGCAGAAGGGAGGTGCCCAGGTAGACTGCAGAGAGGGACAATCTTCAATTAAGATAAGGGAAAAACCTGAAAAACTTGTCAAGGAGGGCAGGGCTTTCATTGTTCTCATAGGAAGAAGATTGTCCCCTGCTGTTATCTGTCTGGTCTATGGACTGGATTCCACATCTGAGAAGAGATGGCTTACACTAGGTAAAAGGGGCGGGAGGGGAAACTTTGCTTGTGAATATCTCTCAAACCATAAAGGTTTGAGAGATAAGACTTATATCATTCTTCATGTTTTTTTAATGCCTACAAAATAAAATAAAGTTAAAACAAAGTATTACTATCCCTTTAATGCCTTACGCCTTATGTAACGTTACACCATTTTCACTGTGTCTTATTCAATACAGGAGGCTAATATAGCTTTTGATACCTTTATTGGCTAATGGAGCAGATTTAGGATGCAAGCTTTCTAGACCTTAGGTCTCTTCCTTAGACATGTTAACATGCCTGAGGAAGAGACCTAAGGTCTTGAAAGCTTGCATTCTGAATCTGCTTAGTTAGCCAATAAAAGGTATCAAAAACTATATTTGCCTCCTGTATTTCTACGGCTAACACGGTACCAACTCTCATCTGTTATTTAATAAGTGCATTAAAGGGATGATAATACTTCATTTTATCTTTTTTTATTTTTTATGCATTAAAAAAACATGAAGAACGATATAAGTATTCACAAGTAAAGTTTCCCCTCACTGACCAAAACGGTCAAGTCTGCCATCTAGCTGTCAGATTTGGAATCCGGTCCATGGACCAGCCATGGCTCTGTAGCAGAGTCAAAATCTCGAGATATAAGAAGAACTATTTAATTCGAATAGCCTACAAAGTGTGCCTGGTTTGCAAGCACTCATTTTAGACCCTTCCAACGAAATAGTTATTTTTATATGCTGTTCTTCTTGTCTTTACTGCAGTTTATGTCCCAACCATATCAAGAGTTGCGACAATTCTTCTACCAGTAATGGTCTTCCGGCTGATTGTTGTATCATGTGAAAAGTTTTGTGAGAAAACATTGTCGCTTAATTGTGTGGCGCTCCCTTTAATATCCTGTGAAGGACACTCTACATTGGTGCCCTTTAATATGATATTTATTGTATTTTTCTCTGAGCACACAACTGTCTATTTTAGTTAATCTGACAAATCTGTATTTATCAGGATAACTCCTGTTTAAAATAGAACCACATGTTCTGAGTGAAGAAGACATTCATAAAACATGATTCTATCATTGACATTCAGGATTAATAAATATTGATTTGTGTTTAAACGTTAACCATATGTGCTCAGTGTGCTAAAAAAGGACTTAGAAACTCATAAAACATGTTCTTGTCATTGACATAAGGGTTAATTAACTTCAGTTTAAAACAGAAACACATGCTCATTGAAGAAATTCATAAAACATTATGCTCTTCTCATTGCAATCTAAGGATTATTATATGATACACAGTATATTATGCAACGGCAAGAGCATGTTCTATGGGTATCCTTTTAAAATGTTGCACAGAAAACATTGTACGGCTACACGGAGCATTAAGCATGTCACCGTGATCAAGATGAGAATCTTGCCCTGCATGAAAGTGCGAGAGTCTCATGTCGCTTCCAGAAAGGTCAGTTCAACCCAGCCCGCACACCTCTAGAATCATTAGTTAATGTGTTGTACAGTGGCAGCCTCTCTCTTAAGGATAGCAAGAATGATGTCTCAGTTAAGAAGATCTGGTGCCCCATTGGTAAACTATTCCTTGTTAACCCTTTGAGCACACCAAATCGCATTGCAATAATCAGGGACATTCAGCAAAGCAACCCAGTGAAAGGCCGGTGATATAGTGGATTACTGAGGAGAGAGTAGTCTGTGGAACACTATTTGGACAAATAGAGTGGGATAATAAAAGAAAGAAGCCTGCAGGAAGACATTGGTCAAGTAAGCATACTTCTTCACCAGTACAGATACTGATTTGTGTTGAAGGACAAGTATTCATCCTACTCCTACACCAGGGCTCAAAATTTCCACTCGCCACTAGCCAATGGCGAGTGAAAATTTAGCCCTGGCGAGTAGAAATTCAGCCCTGGTGGGTATGTTATGGCTTGCAGTGGCGAGTAACTTTTCAGATCTGGCTAGTAGCAAAGGACTTCAAATTTTAAGCCCTGTCCTACACTATTATTTCCTGCACGCTACAGGCCACTTTGCCCCCTATAGCGATAGTACTATAAGTCTATACATTGTGCATATTCCTATATTCAGACACAAATGTTGGTTGCACTTAGTTATTGTGCAGAAGAGGGTAACAGTGTGCCTGAAAATTTCTGTGTTCAGAGCTATGTCAGCAGCACTATAAATCAATAAAGTTACGACATTTAATAAAGTTTTGCTATGTTAAATGACAGAAAAGCCCCGAGCTGGTCCTCAGCATCCTACAGGCACTCAAAGGGTTAATGCTCACTGGAGGCATCATGACCGAGGGGATGAATGGGATATTGCGGGCACTTATATGAATGCAGTACTCTTTTACTTAGCGGAGCTCAATCAAGGGTACCTTTATCAACAGGGGTTAAAACTGCCAGATCCTTTTAGCTATGCTAAGGTATGCGGGCAGTAAATTGGATGCTGCGGCCACTTAAAGGGGAACTTTCACCCCTGTATGATCATGGCTTTATCCCTTCCTTTGTGTTCCCTGTGTATATTGCTGTGTTTCTTTTCGCCTAAATATCTGTATAAATTAAGCAACAAGATATATGAATTCTTTACCTGACGTTAGAGCTGTACCGCCACGCTCCATTTGGTGCAGAAGACACTCCCACAGGGCTTGGCAGTGAATCGTCCATCCAGCACAGCCTCTGCTCCCGTCACTTGCACCAGCATCCTCCGATGACGGAGGTGTTCTGTTAGTAAGCTGGAGCGATCTCATTGGCTAGATATCGATCTCTGCCAATGAGATTGCTCCAGCTTACCAACAGAACACTTCCGTCATTGGAGGATGCTGGGGAGAGTGACGGGAGCAGAGGCAAAGCGGCAAGAGACGTGTACCCGTAAGTAGGCTGCGGGGCATACTTTAAAATGTAATTTTCTTGCAAATACGGTTTGAAAAAAAAACTAAATAAAGTTTTATAATTTTTCGCTAAGTATTCTAAATATAGATCAAAACTTGTAAAGTGGTGATAGATCCACTTTAAATGGACAATAATGTCCCATAAATTTTTTTAGAGTTTTGTAGAGCTTAAAAAATAAGCTAAATGCCACAAATCTAGATATCCTCCGTTAACGTTCCCCTCTCCCTCCTTTTCTCCTGACGTCAGCTGTAAGCAGATAGCAGGAGTTCCTGGTCCGTGGATCGACAAGCGGCTCTTCAGCAGAGCCGCAATAGCATGATTTAAAATAATTACTTCTTTGGAACGGTCTACAAAGTGTGCCTGGTTTGCAAGCACACTTTTTAGACCATTCCAAATAAGTAATTATTTTTAAATCGCACTATAGTGGCTTTGCTGAAGAGCCTACTCGTGTCGGCCGTCACGGATCTCCTTCTGTCCGCCTTACAGCTGACAGAAGAAGAGGAGGAATTTTAGTGGATACCTCTCAAACCATGGCGGTTTGAGAGATAAGATTTGTGGCATTTAGCTTATTTTTTTAAGCTCTACAAAACTTTATGGGACTTTACTGATTTTTAAATGATTGCAGGCTGTGTTCAAGCAACCATTAAGGACGCAACATGAGGGATTTGATGCAGGGCGAGATTCTCAGATCGCCCTTTTCATCACAGCGATATGGTTAATGCGTCTTGTAGCCGCACGCTGTTTTCAGTGAGACATTTTAAATGTTAACCTGTTCTATTAATTTCTCAAAGACAACGTGGTTCTATTTTAAACAGAAGTTAACATGAAAAATATAGTATTGAATTTGTTCTAAAAATTCATTTTACTGTTTTCTGTCTGTAAAATGTTGTTTGAAACAGTAGAATGAAAATGGATGTGCAGGGCTAATTCTCCCCCCATAAAGGCATTCTAACTCACAATATGTGCCAAAGTGGAGCCTATTAAGTTCATAAGTGTACATTTAACAATATCGGTGGGTCACTGTAACTGGACTAGGCCCATTACTTGGGGACTGTATTGAAGGGCCAAAGGCATTTCTCAATTCCTACACCAAAGAAAGCCAAGGACTGATGTCACGGAGTCAACCTGACAAAGGTTGGGACTGCATGTTTGAAAAGTAGGCAGGCCTGTGATTGGGTGGGAGGATGTGGACTAAAAGTAGGCAGCTTCCTGATTGGCCGCCTACCCTCCCATGTTAAACACTGTTGTATGGAAGATGCATTAGACAGGTAGTTGTCCTGATTGGTCGCCACCTGTCCATCTAGTATGTAGCTCCATTTCCTATTGGTTGAGGAACCAGACTGACATTATTGTAAATTATTCTAAATAGAATCATCTTCACCACATTGTATAAATCTGGGCACAAATGTGGAAACATACAAGTGTAGTGGCAAATCACAATGTGACCCACTAATGTTGCCAAATGTACCAATATATGTATAAAATGTCCCACTTTGGCACATAATGTAAATTATAATACTTTTGTGGGAGGCAGTGAGGCACTGTCGTGGCATATCATGCTGTATTGTTCTGCTGGTGGCATGTAATGGTGTATTACACTGGTGGTGGCATATAACTATATATGTATTGTTCTGGGGTGACATATAACTCTGTAGTGCTCTGGTGATGGCATACAAATGTACTGCTCTGGTGGTGGTATACAACTGTATTGCTGTGCTGGTAGCATATAACTGTATTGATGTGCTGGTGACATATAAGTGTATTGTTGTGGTTGCATATAACTATGTATTGCTCTGGTGATGACATATAACTGCATTGTATTGCTGTGCTGATAGCATATAACTGTATTGATGCGCTGGTGACATATAACTGTATTGCTGTGGTGTGCTGCCTTGCAAAAGGATGAAATGATGTCACTGCCCATTGCAACTCACTTACAATTACCTCACCTGAACTACAGAAACAGGAAATACAAAATGGCTGCCTCCACCACTTCAATTTAAGCATATCATAAAGTATATGATAAAAAAAGCAATTTCTGGTGAAAATGTGTATAATCTTGACAGGTAATATAATATTGCTATATTATAAACCTATTATGATATTACAATATACTTTTCCATTTTCCATTCCAGTCGTTTTTGTATATTTTGTGCTTTATATTGTGCTATCCTACTCTCTAGGACACAAAGTCTTTAAGTCGCATCTTTTCGTGGCAATCAGTGACTGCAACAGCAAATATCCAAAGGGTTAAGGTCTTATTGTCTGTAGTCAATTATCTACCCTCATGAGAGTTTTAATTTATGCCACAGCAGGCATAGTAAAAGAGCATCTTACTGCATTTCTCTAACAGATCAAAATACAATAACAGGCCCTGATTTTCTGCTGAATAGCAATTCAACCACCTTCGAGGTATATTGGTTACTGAAGTCATACCACTGGGAATTAAGGCAACGTGTATAGAGCAGTTCAATGGTTTAGGCTGGTGTATACTAGATGTAGGATAGCTTGTTCTTTAACCCTTTGGATGCCAGGAGCATTCCCCTTTGGCACTCAAAGGGTTAATTTAATTGAGCATTGCTACAGAGTGTATTTTATACCTTCACATAATAGGTTCAAGTTTATTTGGACAATAGAAAGAGCTTCATCTAGTGATGCTAATGGTGACCATAGTAAATCTTTAAAGGGGAACTTTCGCCCTTATTTGCCTTGTTCACGTACGTTAAGCCAACTTTCATTATCACCAAATGTGCATTTTTTTTTTTAAATACTTCGAAGGTCAAGAAACCGTGATTTAAAACTGTACCTGATTTAAAAAACGTACTTGATGACGTAGGATCATAGCTCTGTGCAGTACAAGCTGTATCACATGCACTCAAAGGGTTAATTTAATTGAGCATTGCTAAAGAGTGTATTTTATACCTTCACATAATAGCTTCAAGTTTATTTGGACAATAGACAGAAAGAGCTTCATCCCGTGATGCTAACGGTGACCATAGTAGATCTTTAAAGCGGAACTACCTCCCAATAATAAGATAGCATCACATCATTGCCCATCTGGTGACTAGTTGCTCAGTAGCGCTAGTCACCAGAATTCTTACCGGATTAAAGAGAAATCTCTATTCTTCATGGACTGACAGCAAGATGGAGCGCAGACATCTTGACATAGTGACGTCCACGCGCCTGCGCTGTCAGTCCCTTTTGGAGACGGCCAGCTCCTAGCAACGCCTCCTAGACCCAGCTGGGACTGACAGCGCAGGCGCATGGACGTCACTATGTCAAGATGTCTGCGCTCCATCTTGCTGTCAGTCCATGAAGAATAGAGATTTCTCTTTAATCCGGTAAGAATTCTGGCGACTAGCGCTACTGAGCAGCTAGTCACCAGATGGGCAATGATGTGATGCTATCTTTTATTTGGTGGTAGTTCCGCTTTAAAGAAGAACTTTTACCCATATTTGACTTGTTCATGTACGTTACGCCAGCTTTCATTATCACCAAATGTGCATTTTTCTTTTAATTCTTCGAAGGTCAAGAAATTGTGATTTCAAAAATGCACCTGATGCCGGAGGATCATAGCTCTGTGCGGTACAAGCTGTACTGCGTGGTCCAAGGCAACTCCCCTGTCATCAGCAAATCCCTCCCTGAACCAACCCAGAATTTTGTCATTGCCTGGCGCGCTTTCATACCTCTGCACGTCCAGGTCATTGCACCAGAGTGAGAGTGCGTTCATGTAAAGCACTCTCACTATATGTAAGCAGGCACCTTTCCTCACTAAAAAATAGAAAGAGTGGAAAGCAGGCTGTGCGGAGAGCAGTGTGTGTGTACACGCATGCACGTCTGATTCAAAGGGGATGTCTTGAAATGTAGTAAGTGACAAAGGCAGGAAAGTTCAGCACAGGCTTATATCAGAAGATTCAACAAGATGGCCACGCTCAGTGTATTCTTTTGGTCCAATAGCAAAGCTTGATTGATGCTGATGCCAGCACTTTGCAAACTTTAGACACCTTTTTTTGGTAATCCAGGGATATGATAAATACATGGGGGGGCAACTTGTATCAGCATGATATTTCTGCTTTATTCTGTGGGCCTTCAACTGTCAGACACTACAACTTCCATCACCCTTAACCAGCCAACTGCTGGATGGGGATGATGATAACTGCATTCCTCAACAACTTGAAGGTCAAAAGGTCTTTAAAGGTCAGTAAACTTTTACTATGAAAAACATATAGTGTAGGACGTTCCCTGCTGAATGCAACAAAGGTGCTTTCATAGCTGGAAGAAGCTTTGTTCAAACATTATTACAGCTCAAACCGACACAAAGTGGTGAAGCTGTTCCTATCACATTCTATGAAGAACTGCAGACTGAGGCTCACCTCTCCCATAGAAGGTAACACTATCTCTCTAGGTCCTTCCAAGGTTGATATGCACTAAGGGGTGTTTCTATGGTGAAATGTGTTTGGTGATGTGTGGCAATTATTTTGCCATAAAGAATACAAAACACTTTTCCATATGCACCAAGAATTAGCTATGCAAGGGTTAGAGTAATGCTGGTGATGTGTAAGGGATGGCCATTGGGGGAGGGGGACTGAGAGGATTGTAATGGAAACCCAAGCTGCCCAGGTTGTCTTGGGCCGTTGTGCTGGGTTTATCTTTCCAGATGATGGCTACAGATGAGTAGCTAGGCCGGTGGTCTTGAATTACTGGAATGGAGTCTGGAACGCAAGGTCCCTAAATGGGGGTCAAAGGGGACCCTTTAGACCATTCAGGTATGAAGACACAGGACGCAGTTCTACTCCCAAATAACTAACACTTTATTGTAGGGAAAGGGGGCATCTTATAACAAAATACAATACAATGCACAATGGGGTATGGCTAGGAGATACAATGGGAAAATACAGGGGAACAATGATGTATGTACTTAGAACAATGGTGCTAGGGACATCATACAATGGGGCATTGAATAGCAAAGGGACGTTACATAATTTCACCTTGCTGCTCTGAATCCCCAACCAATAGGAATCGGAGTGACAAGACACAACCAACCATTCCATACCCGGGCCATTGTTCTTAATTGAAGATTGAATTATTCGGGTCCAACCAGTAACTCAATTATGTCTCTCCAGCTCCCAAGCCAATGGGAACCGGCCAATCACTAAAACGCCTACTTGTCCAGAAGTCATAACTGACTATAGCATGTAACCACAGTAACACGTCACCATCAGTGTCGACCAATAGGAAGGGTACCTACTTTTCAAAAAACCTGCATTGTATTCAAGCCGCCTGGTGCCAGTATGTTGCATGAAAGACAGTCCTTTAAATAACTGATTTGTAGGCCTGAAAATGCCTCCTAGTAACGGCCTATAGTTGGTTACAAGGATGAGCTCAGACTACAGCACCAAGAACACCACCAGCCATCCCCTAATCCTTTCAGCCTCATAGGGATGTGCAACCCAGGCCAGTGGAAGAATTAGAATCAATCCATTGCCACCGTTTATTTGCAAAATGATAGAACTGGCTGAGAAGACGTTACTGCCATTCTGCTGATCAGCTGTTTCACGTAAACAGAGTACTCACAAGACACTCAACAGTATTGTGTCCTACTATATTTCCATTAGTTTGGAAGCTGATACTGTTCATTGTCTCTGGACTTTGTGGTTACTTGCTCTGCCGAAGAAAACTCTTTGTCCTACTGTGTGCCATTAGGGCCCTGATTAGAAGTAACTTATTATAAGTGCGGTGCCCACTTTATTCAGATTGTCAGCCTGCAGTGTCATCACCCTTCTCTAATAATGCCTACCAGAGCTATATAAAATGATGTAACTGAAGTTGCCCAAAATTTTAAAACATCATCACTATATAGAAACAACACAAAATCTAATTCGAAAGACCCACCAAACCCTCCAAAGTAAATCAGGCATTCATCCAGAAATCTCAAATGACCTAAAACTGCATCGTCTATGCACCGTCTTATATTATCTATAAATATTTGCACTTTAAAGGGATAGTAATGTTTCCTAATAAAAGCAGCTCTAATTAATCATCATAATATTTGGACTTTGGAGAGTGTTATTTCAATTCTGTCAGAGTTGTAGTACAAGAGTAATTTAATGATAAAGTATCCCCCTCCCGCCCCTTTTACTGATGTAACACTGCTCAGCCAGATCAGAAGGGAGGTGCCCAGGTAGACTGCAGAGAGGGACAATCTTCAATTAAGATAAGGGAAAAACCTGAAAAACTTGTCAAGGGGGGCAGGGCTTTCATTGTTCTCATACAAAGAAGATTGTCCCCTTCTGTTATCTGTCTGGTCTATGGACTGCATTTCATATCTGAGAAGAGATGGCTTACACTAGGTAAAAGGGGTTGGAGGGAAAACTTTGCTTGTGAATATCTCTCAAACCATAAAGGGTTGAGAGATAAGACTTATATCGTTCTTCATGTTTTTTTAATGCCTACACAATACAATAAAACAAAGTATTACTATCCCTTTAACACTTTGCTCCAAACTGAAGAAATCAGAAAGAATTTATTAAGTGTCACACATGATTTACACAACTGTATCTGAGACAAATGTTTCTGTAATTGACAACGGTTGCTTGTCACATCCAAACGAAGATCTGATTCGTCAATATAAATCCATGTCTGGTTACGTGGAGAACTGTATGAGTCACAACATCAAAAAATAGATGGCACTAAACCCACATTGTTTGTATTTGAAACCTGGCTAAAGGATGCTTTTGGAGCTAATACTTTTTCTCCTCAGCTGGTGATTGAAAGATCCCGTTGTGTCCAACTGGGTGCATTATCTAGAATGCTTATAACTCAACTACAGGGAAAGAGACTCAGTACGTTCAGGTTCTCACAATCATGGCAATATAATCTAAGTGAAGGCATAGATCTCCCTTTATCCTGATATCTATACCAAAATATAGAGACAGAAGGCACCTTTTATCTCTTTGAAGAAAAGGTTGAGGGACTTAGAAATCCATGTGCTTTCTATGCTGTACCTTCACTACCCTGCTAAACTCAGGATCCTGGTAGACAGGGTGGCCAACTTTATCTCTCCTAATGAGGCCTCATGCCATCCTCCCAGACCTCCTGCCCTGTTGAGCCTTTCTTTGTTAATTTTTTTGTGTAGTCATTATGGTGTTATTAAAGGGATAGTAATGCTTGAAAATAATTTTATTTTATATTGTAGCCCTTAAAAAAACATGAAAAATGATACAAGTCTTATCTCCCAAACCTTTATGGTTTGGAAGATATTCACTTGTAAAATATAGTAAAATTCTCTTTTCCTGGCTGTTTCAGCCAAGTCTGCCATCTAGTGGACAGATTTGGAATTCGATCCACAGAGCAACCGGCAGCTCTTTAGCAGTGCCGAGATCACGATCTTTGAAAATAACTACTTAATGGGAACTATCTACAAAGTGTGCCTGGCTTGAAAGCACACTTTGTAGACCATTCCAATTAAGAAACTCTTTTTAAAGATGGTGATCTCAGCACTTCTGGAGAGGCACAGCCGGTCCGGGGACCGGATTCCAAATCTGAAGGGTGGAGCAATGACGTCACTCCAGTGGAAACTTTACTTCTGAATATCTCCCAAACCATAAAGGTCTGGGAGATAAGACTTATATCATTTTTCATGTTTTTTTAAGGGCTACAATATAAAATAAAATTATTTTCAAGCATTACTATCCCTTTAATGCTCTCTGTCGTCTCTAGGTTGATGTACAAGTATTCTGCAGCTTGGTTATGATATGTGTTGTGTTCATATGGTGTTAGCACACATTGATACATCCCACATCTGATCCAGGCCATTTGTTCTATTTTCTAGATTTAATTTAAAGTTTCATTCGGTATAGAAACTTTGATATTGGCAGTCAGGTTCAGCATTGTTTGGGTGGTTGGGCGGTTGGGCAAGGGGAATGGGAGGGAATATATGTTCTGTATGAGTCAAGTTGTATTAATTAGTCTCTCCTTTTTCTTTCTTTCTTTCTTTTTTTCTTTCTTTCTTTCTTTCTTTCGGAGATTAGAGTGCACTTTAAGATCCCGCTATCTGATGATTTAGTTCCTGGTGTGTAACATCCTATATAATAATTCGCTAAAAGTTTGTCACGATGCAGTCATGAGCAGTAGAGATTGCTGCACCTGCTGCATTAATGCTCAGTAGAGCAGACCGTGGTCCTCTCTGCGCACCGAAAGGCGTCACGGGCAGTCTCTACTGTGCATGACTGCACCGCGACCGGCCGGCACTGTGGCTTGTGTACACGGGCTCTTCAACTAGTATGCAATATTTACTTAGATCCCTTTCAGATGTCTTTCTCTTCTGTTACCATCTTATTTTCAAAGAAAATGTGTCATTAAGCCCCTTCTGGCCTTCGTTTCAGGGAACAGTCACATAATGTCAATCTGATAACAATTACTTTTGGTTGCACAACCAGTCCTTTCAGAATGATTTAGTCCCTGGAGAAGGTGCAATATTTACTTAGATCCCTTTACGATCATTCTCATCCTTCTGTTACCCTCCTATTATCTGAGAAACTCCATCCATTAAGTCCCTTTGGCTTTCTTTTCAGGAAATAGTCGCATAATGATAATCTGATAAAAATTATTTTGGGTGGCACAACCAGTCCTTTCAGTATGATTTAATCAATGGAATGTTTTTAAGGCAGTTTCACATGGGTCTCTAATAAATACTGTAATTAAATCCAGGCAGGAATCTAGAAGGGAGATGGGTAGAGCTAAGCAGTAATTACAAAGTGCTCAGTGGGAATGCGTAGGCACTATCATTTGTTTCCTATTAATCTTAATAGCAAGACAGTAGAATATTAAAGCTTGGAGATGTAATGGGAAATTTAGAATTTTCATGTCCAGGTATGGCTATTTCATGACTAGCATTCCAGGGTACTGTCCCATGCTGACCTAATAGTAACTGATATTGTGCACAGCAATGATGAATTTAAGATATTCTGTGCGGCCTTGTATACTTTTAGAGCCACGTATTCTTTTAACGACCTTCAACAATATCTTTTGCATGTCTCATTCCATAATTTAGACAAGGAATATTATGGTATCTCCCATATTCATGAAAGAATTACTGCTGCAGTGGCTTCATTTCCAATCTCCAGGTATAAACTGGCTCCCAACAGAAAGGTACGAGGTGTTTAATGATTATATCAAAACTCCATTCTGCAGTCTGTTATTGAGAACCTTTAAACAGGGCTCTCTACTTCCATCCTTTACTGATGTTTTGATAGTACTCATACATAAGCCTGGTAAGGATCCAGATTTTCATTATTCTTAACATCCAAAATCCTTACTTAATATGAATTCTAAGATACAAGCAACATGTTTACATATTAGACTTAAAACCTTTTTATATTAAACACACACACACACACACACATATATATATATATATATATTTTTTTTTTTTTTTTTTTGTAGGGTACTCTCACTGCTGGGATCTGCATAATTCCAGAGTTATTATGACTTAAAGAGTTGTTTAATTACATTAATATTGCCCTCTAGTGGCCAGATTTCCATTCATTATTCTGTTACATTCTATGGGAGAGTTGAGTCACTGACAACAATTTTGCATATAATGCGATAGAAATTGCTGAGTCACGTCAATGTCAGTTTGAACCCTAAGAAGGAGATTTATAAAAGTGGAAAACAGTGAAAAATGTCTTTAAAGTGTTCTAAAAATGTATGTAGGTATTCATAAAGAATGCTGCAGCAGTTTTAGATGTGTTCATGCAGCCTAGTTCAAGTTATGGGGAAATAGTGTTGGTTTCGTTCTGAATTCTGGCACAGAAAATTTGTAAAAAATTTTTCCCAAACTGTGATAATTTTGAGACAGAACTTTTGACAGGATTTTAAAGCCATCAAGTAACTGTTCTTATCGTAAAAGCAGGCATTAGAATAAAGTGATATAAGGATGGCATGTTTTGATCTAAGCAGCATTTATAAAGTTTACATAGTTATTTTATAAATAGCACCACATTAATGATCTTAAAGTGATAGTAATACTTAAGTATTACTAATCCCTATAGTAAAGTCCTATTAAAAATAAACGTATTGCCCCCAGTGTCATCTCTCAAACCTTTATGGTTTGAGAGATGATCACTTCTAATGTTGCCCTCTCCCTCCCCCTTCCCCAAAGTCAGCATTGTAGCTGACTGAGGGGAAATCCGGTCATAGATCATCAGGTGGCTCTGCAGCAGAGCTGCGATTGCGTTAATTAAAAAAAAAACTTTCACTAAAACGGTCTTCTACGTGTGCTTGCAAACCAAGCACACATAGAAGACCATTTCAGTGAAAGTTTTCTTTTTTATTAACGAGATCGCGGCTCAGCTGCAGAGCCTCCTGAAAGTCGTACGACTGGCTTCCCTGCAGTCAGCTAGAAAGCTGACTACGGGGAAGGGGGAGGGAGAGGGCAACTTTAGGAGCGATCATCTCTCAAACCATAAAGGTTTGAGAGATGACACTGGGGGCAATACATTTATTTTTAATGGTACTTTACTATATGGATTAGTAATACTTAAGTATTACTATCCCTTTAATGCTAAATCATTCTAGAATACATTTTTATAAATCTCCCCTAATATTCCCTGGATCTCTGTTTCCAGAGAGTATAGCAGTTATGAACTTTTTAATAAAAGATCTATGACATAAAAGTTTTCATTAATAAAAGTTTACTGCCTCATTATTAAAGTGGAACTTCAACTTTTAGTAACTAGAACAACTAGGGGGATTTCGAAAGAGCTTTCAGAAAGCAAACTATATTTATGTTAGGCATTTTTTATTTAAAACAAATTATAAGAAATCAATATATATAATTTCGTAGAATGCGTAGCTCCCTGTGTGCATAACACGCACGTGTGCAGTAGAGACTGCCTGAACGATGCAGTCATGCGCAGTAGAGACTGGCTGAATGCAGCGGCCTCCATCCAGAGGGTGGCTTTCCAAACAGACCACCGCCTGTCTTCGCTCCCGGCTCTGGGGCAGCTGCCGAGGCCACTGGGTGGTACTGTTGTCCATGTACACAGGCATTTATGCTAGATTAGCTATATTTATCACGCAGTGCATGTGTTCCCATCATGTCCAGAAGTCTCAAAAATTCCACACTGCTTGGCATTACCAACTGCCACTTCCAACCAGGAAGTACTAGCTCAGCTGCAAGCAGTGACACATAAATAAATCTAAATATCTCAGAAACTATTGTGTGAAATGAAACATTATTTTGGAGGCTCTTTTCAAAACCACCTATTTGTTACAAAGTGATAGTTCCATGTAACGTTAATTGCTTCTCGTGTACATTAAGATACTTCTGGCTTAATGCGGAACAACAACCTCAGATATTTTCGATAATATTCAAGTGCCTCATGATAAGCGCAGAGCGGAGGTATTTTTGGGAGCTTATGTCTAAATTTTGTTTTGGTTCCATTCAATCCCCATTCATTGAATTGAGGCTATTAACCTCCTGAATGCCAGAGAGAGCATTTAACCCTTTCAGTGCCAGAGTGGTCCTCTGGCACTGAAAGGTTTAAAAAAAAAAACTATTGAAATAAAAAGGAATTTAGGGATTATTTTCATTTGTCCCCTACGATCCAATTGCCCCAGTATAGTTTACAGTATTAGGCCATAACTTTCCAGATTTATCTAACGCTGCTTAAACAACAGCCTAATTTAATTAGTACTCTATTATTCTCAGATTATATTCGTTCATTAGTCCGTTCTACAGGCAGATTGATACACTTGGGGATTCTCCACAGAGTACATTATACCTGGTAGATTATTTAAGATAAAGAGGTTCCCAAAATGACACATTTACTTGAGGAGAGGAGAATTGATCCATTTGTTATGGATGTACCTCGTAATCAATAAAATCTGGAATGCTATCAGGATGTTTCTGACTGATAACTTTATTTTTCCCAAATCTTGTTCTCAGCAAAATTTGTATCCTTGGTATTCTCCCTGATAGAATAGTTTACACACATTATAAACTTTGCTATTATGTAATTCTCTTCTATGGCAGGAAGACTATTGTTCTTAATTGGAAATCCAATCTCCCTCCTACACTGGAAAGGCCTGGATCAATTTTGTTAATTCCATTTTACCACTTTATAAACCGATTCACTTAAATAGGGTTTTATGAGAGAAATGCCCACATTTATAGAGTGAATGACTGCAATCACCCCAAGCCAATGCTGTCTCTCATTCAATTGATAATGTTTTATTGATTCTCCTTTCATACAAAAGTGCATATAATAGCAATTATATTTGTGTTCTGGGGATCACACCTACTTCTTTTCTCCTTTCTTTTCGTTCTTCCCTTTATTTGTCTTTGTTAAAAAAACAAAAATGAAAATGGGAAAAAATTAAATACTGCAACCTACACCTGGTATCCAGAAAATTCATCGCCAGGTCACCTGGTTTGCTTTCTATGGGAGAGATGAGTCACTGACTGTGTTAATAACAGCGGCATTTATATCTTTTGACTAATGTAACTGCCAAGAGTGGGCGTATTTTTGTTGTACTCAATAGGAAAATCCCTAAATTAGTGATTTACAAATAATAAAACTTCACTGATCATTTCTAGGGGAATTATACATATAGGATTAGTTGGTTACATATTTTTACAGTATGACTTACCTATGTATGTACTGTTCATTCAAAAGTCAGGGATATCTTTATACTTTTTTATTTTATTTGTGTTAAGTAGAAGTTTGCCGTGTACAGCTTGAAACTTTTAAAATCTGATCCTCTTCTTGCATTGTTCTGCATAGCAATGTTATTCCTTATTCACAGTTACACCTGTAATGAGGGGCAGAAGAATAATTTTACAATTGTAAAAACAGGAAAAAGACAGACAGAATTTCCACAATCCCCAGCAAGCGATTGGTTAGCCAGAGATGATGGGAATTGTACTCTTGAACAGCTGGAGGACTTCAGGTTGCCTATCAATGCTCTAAGGCCCAAATACCTTCTCCAGTTGCTCTGCTCTATTCATTGTATCAGGTAAACGTTAATTCCACAGGGAGCCTCCACTGGGATATCTCTTATGTGCTAATAATGCTGCAGTTTCTGCATGTCATCAATCCTCCATGCCCCTGCAAAGCCGTAATGATTTTTCTTTGAAATGTTAGTATAGCTAAGGAGGTCTTTGTCTTCAAAGGATCATCCTCTAATACCATGAGAAAGTGCAAGTTTAGAGCTCATCTACAGAAAAAGTAGAGGCCATTGTATGAAAGTAGCTTCTTAAAGGGATAGTAATACTTCGTTTTATCTTTATTTTATTTTGTAGGCATTAAAAAAACATGAAGAATGATATAAGTCTTATCTCTCAAACCTTTATGGTTTGAGAGATATTCACAAGCAAAGTTTCCCCTCCCGCCCCTTTTACCTAGTGTAAGCCATCTCTTCTCAGATGTGGAATGCAGTCCATAGACCAGACAGATAACAGCAGGGGACAATCTTCTTCCTATGAGAACAATGAAAGCCCTGCCCCCCTTGACAAGTTTTTCAGGTTTTTCCCTTATCTTAATTGAAGATTGTCCCTCTCCGCAATCTACCTGGGCACCTCCCTTCTGATCTGGCTGAGCAGTGTTACATCAGTAAAAGGGGCGGGAGGGGGACACTTTGTCATTGAATTACTCTTGAACTACAACTCTGCCAGAATCGAAATAACACTCTCCAAAGTCCAAATACTATGATAATTAATAGACATTACTATTAGTGATGAGCGAGCACCCCAATGCTCGGGTGTTCGGGTGCTCTGACCGAGCACCCCCTGAGGCTCGAGTGCTCGGCCGAGCACCCGAGCCCCATTGAAGTCAATGGGAGGACTCGAGCATTACACCAGGCACCCCCTGCTCTGATGAGGGGAGGGTGCCTGGTCCATAGGAAAAGGGCAGAAAAGGATGGAAACACCACAGAAATGGTTCAGTGACAGCATAGGGAGGATGTCTGGATGCATCTTGGACTCCAACATCGCTGCTGGGAACGATCTTTCGCCCGTAGTACGCCATTTTTACAGACTGATCATAAAACACACAAAAAGGAAAATAAAAACGACTTTAGGTGAAAAATTGTTACCAAACAATATTTGCTGTATATTTACTTGTATATCATCTGCAAATTCTCCCAAAAATTTCCTTGATTTTTCTGAACTGAGGCCATGATTAAGAGGGAAACGTGCGCAGAGGCAAATTCTCCCAAAAATTTCCTTGATTTTCAGAACTGAGGCCATGATTAAGAGGGAAACGTGCACAGAGGCAAATTCTCCCAAAAATTTCCTTGATTTTCAGAACTGAGGCCATGATTAAGAGGGAAACGTGCGCAGAGGCAAATTCTCCCAAAAATGTCCTTGATTTTATTGAACTGAGGCCATGATTAAGAGGGAAACGTGCGCTGAGCTGACCATCTAAAACATTATGGGTAAGGGTCTGCTGCAGAGCTGACCATCCTAAACATTATATGCGAAGGCCCGCTAGTGAGCTGACGCTATAAAACATTATATGAGAGGGCCCGCTAGAGAGCTGACCCAATAAAACATTATATGAGAAGGCCCGCTGGTGAGCTGACCTATATAAAAATTGTCAAACAGGGCCCGCTGGTGAGCTGGCCCTATATAAAAATTATATCACAGGGCCCGCTGGTGAGCTGGCCCTATATAAAAATTATAGCACAGGGCCCGCTGGTGAGCTGGCCCTATATAAAAATTATAGCACAGGGCATATGGAAGAGGAGGAGGAGGATGAGAAGATTAAGAGTCAACCATATACCCGTTTTTTGGGTGGAAGGGGTGAATGGGAATACAGAGTATTCCCGTCATTGTAAATAACATATATAAAGTGAGTTTATGTTCCCCCGGGGCTTTCCTCCAGTGGAGTGGAGAAGTCAGGGGAAATCCAGGCCTTGTTCATTTTTATAAGTGTCAACCTATCAGCATTGTCGGTGGAAAGGCGGATACGCTTATCTGTTATGATGCCACCAGCAGCACTAAATACCCGCTCAGACAGAACGCTGGCGGCAGGGCAGGCCAGCACCTCCAAGGCGTAGAGTGCCAGTTCATACCACGTGTCCAGCTTGGACACCCAGTAGTTGTAAGGCACAGAGGGATCATTGAGGACGCTGACACGGTCTGCTACGTACTCCTTCACCATCTTCCAAAACTTTTCCCTCCTTGTGACACTAGGCTGCGCATCAGGGTGAGGGTGCTGGCGGGGTGTCATGAAGGTGTCCCACGCCTTGGAGAGTGTTGCCCTGCCTTTGTCGGAACTGCTGTGTGCTCCCCTTTTCTCCCCTTCTCTGTTGGCCAAGGTAGCACGTACTCTGCCGCCAGCGTTGTCAGATGGAAAATTTTGGAGCAATTTTTCAACAAGAACCTTCTGGTATTGCACCATTTTGCTTGTCCTCTCCACCGGAGGAATGAGAGATGAGAAATTCTCTTTGTAGCGGGGGTCCAGAAGGGTGAACACCCAGTAATCCGTGTTGTTTAAAATGCGTATAACGCGTGGGTCACGGGAAAGGCAGCCTAACATAAAGTCAGCCATGTGTGCCAGAGTACCAACAGTCAAGATTTCGCTGTCCTCACCAGGAGGATGACTCTCAATATCCTCATCCTCTTCCTCCTCTTCTGCCCACCCACGCTGAAGAGATGGAACTAAAGTTCCATGGCTACCCTCTGTAGCGGAGGCAACCGTGTCTTCCTCCTCCTCCTCCTCCTCCTCCTCCTCCGCCTCCTCCAATTGTCGCTGAGAAGACGAAGTGAGGGTGCTCTGGCTATCACCTTGTGTAAGCTCTTCCTCCCCCATTTCCACCTCTTCCACATGCAAAGCGTCGGTTTTAATTGTGAGCAGCGAGCGTTTCAGTAGACACAGAAGTGGGATGGTTACACTGATAATAGCGTTATCGCCGCTCACCATCTGTGTCGATTCCTCAAAATTGCGTAAAACCTCACAGAGGTCTGACATCCATTCCCACTCCTCACTTCTGATTACAGGAAGTTGAACGGAGAGGCGACGACCGTGTAACAGCTGGTACTCCACTACTGCCCTCTGCTGCTCACAAAGCCGGGCCAACATGTGGAAGGTGGAGTTCCAGTGCGTGCTCACGTCACACAGCAGCCGGTGAGCTGGCAATTGTAAGCACTGCTGCAGCTTCAACAGGCCGGCCGAAGCTGTAGATGACTTAAGGAAATGTGCACACACGCGGCGCACCTTGGTCAAGAGATCATGCACATTGGGGTAGGTTTTTAGAAATCGCTGAACCACTAAATTAAATACATGCGCTAGGCATGGTACGTGTGTGAGCTTGCCGAGCTCCAAAGCCGCCACCAAGTTACGCCCATTATCACACACAACCATGCCTGGTTGCAGGTTGAGTGGCGAGAGCCACTGCTCGGTCTGGTGACTAATCCCCTGCAACAGCTCTGAGGCCGTGTGCTGTTTGTCCCCAAGGCAGATCAGCTTCAGCACGGCCTGTTGACGCTTCCCCACTGCAGTGCTACAGTGCTTCCAGCTACTGGCTGATGGGGGAGTGGCGCTGCGTGTAGAGAATTCGGAGGTGGAAACGGAGGAGGAGGAGCCAATAACGTAGGTGCTGGCGGAAACCCTGATGGAGGTAGGGCCCGCAATCCTCGGCGTGGGTAGCTCCCGCGCCATCCCAGGGTCCGAGTCGCTCCCAGCCTCCACGACATTCACCCAGTGTGCCGTCAGGGAAATGTAGCGTCCCTGGCCACAAGCACTTGTCCATGTGTCAGTCGTTAAGTGGACCTTCCCAGTAACTGCGTTGGTCAGGGCACGGGTGATGTTACGGGACACATGGTGGTGTAATGCGGGGATGGCACACCGGGAAAAGTAGTGGCGGCTGGGGACCGCGTACCGAGGGACAGCTGCTGCCATCAGGCTGCGGAAGGACTCAGTGTCCACAAGCCTAAATGGCAGCATTTCGATGGCCAGTAATTTTGAAAGGTGTGAGGTTAGTGCTATGGCCTGTGGGTGGGTGGCTGGGTACTTTCTCTTGCGCTCAAATGCCTGGGGTAACGACATTTGGACGCTGTGCTGGGACAGGGAAGTGGATGTGGTCGCTGATGGTGCTTCAGATGGTACAGGTGCAGGGCGGGAGGTATGCGGGCCTGCGCCTTCGACAGGCGATTGGCCGGCACCGAAAACAGGGGAAGAGGAGGCAGTGGTGTGGCCTGCAGACACAGATGGGCGATCCAGGCGTTCCTCCCACTTACTACGGTGCTTGGATGCCATGTGTCGGATCATGCTGGTGGTGGTGAGGTTTCTAGTGTTCATGCCTCGGCTCATTCTGGTGTGGCACAGGTTGCAAACTACAATTCTTTTGTCGTCCACACTTTCCTTAAAAAAACGCCATACCGCGGAACACCTACCCTTTGGCAAGGGAGATTTACGCAAGGGGGTGCTCCGTGGAACATTTGCGGGCCGGTTTGGTGCGGTCCGCCTTCTTTCTGTAGCCACACCACTGCCTCTTCCAGCCTGTTGCGGTGCTGCAGATGGCTCACCCTCAGGACTGCTGTCATCGCTCGGCTCTACACCTTCCCAGGTGGGGTCAGTCACCTCATCGTCCACCAAGTCCTCCTCCACTTCCTCACTCTGATCATCCTCCTCATGTCTTGATCCCACCACATACTCAGTCATTGACAACTGTATAACATTCTCCTCAACAAGGTCTTGAGACGGAAATAGTGGTTGATTTAATGGCAACTGTGTCTCATCATCATCATCATCATCCACTACTTCCTTTGACCTTAAATGCCGTTCACATCTGTCATCTTCTTGTGATTGGGTAGCCTCTAGAGGTTGTGAATCAGGGCACAAGATGTCATGTTCCTCTGCAAGCGTGCTTGGAGAGAGGGTCAAATGAAGGATTGGTGATGAGACGAGCTCCTCACTATATCCCAGTGTGGGATCACTTCTTTGACCAGACCGTGTATGGTGGGAGGAAGGATGATCAGAGTGAGGATTATGTTGACCAGACTCTTGGCTACTGAGAGTGGACTTGGTGGAAGACAGGGTGGTGCTTAACCGACTGGAAGCAGTATCAGCTGTCATCCAACCGACCACCTGTTCGCAGTGGTCGGACCTCGAGAGTGATGTCCTGCGACGCCCTGTAAAATTACACATGAAGCTAGGTATGGTGGATGTCTTTCTTTCTTGTGCTCTGGCACCAGGCACAGTTTCTCCGCGTCCTGACTCGCGCCCTGAACTATCAGGATCACGTCCACTTCCCCGTCCCTTTTTACCCGCCTTCTTCATCTTACACGGAATATGTGACTTTAATATTTGAGTTTGAAAACTTAACAGTATTTCTTCCTAGTCTGCAACGGTGCAGAGTACACAGAATAGGCTGCTAAACGGCGGTGACACACACTGAATGGAAAATGTGACTTTAATATTTGAGTTTGAAAACTTAACAGTATTTCTTCCTATTCTGCAACTGTGCAGAGTACACAGAATAGGCTGCTAAACGGCGGTGACACACACTGAATGGAAAATGTGACTTTAATATTTGAGTTTGAAAACTTAACAGTATTTCTTACTATTCTGCAACTGTGCAGAGTACACAGAATAGGCTGCTAAACGGCGGTGACACACACTGAATGGAATATGTGACTTTAATATTTGAGTTTGAAAACTTAACAGTATTTCTTCCTATTCTGCAACTGTGCAGAGTACACAGAATAGGCTGCTAAACTGCGGTGACACACACTGAATGGAATATGTGACTTTGATATTTTAGTTTGAAGACTTAACAGTATTTCTTCCTATTCTGCAACTCTGCACAGTACACAGAATGTGCTGCTACACTGCGGCGAAGCACACTGAATGGAATATGTGACTTTGATATTTTAGTTTGAAGACTTAACAGTATTTCTTCCTATTCTGCAACTCTGCACAGTACACAGAATGTGCTGCTACACTGCGGCGAAGCACACTGAATGGAATATGTGACTTTGATATTTTAGTTTGAAGACTTAACAGTATTTCTTCCTATTCTGCAACTCTGCACAGTACACAGAATGTGCTGCTAAACTGCGGCGAAGCACACTGAATGGAATATGTGACTTTGATAGTTTAGTTTGAAGACTTAACAGTATTTCTTCCTATTCTGCAACTCTGCACAGTACACAGAATGTGCTGCTAAACTGCGGCGACGCACACTGAATGGAATATGTGACTTTGATATTTTAGTTTGAAGACTTAACAGAATGTGCTCTAATCTGCAACTTTGCACACTAAACAGAATGTGCTCTAATCTGCAACTTTGCACACTAAACAGAATGTGCTCTAATCTGCAACTGTGCACACTAAACAGAATGTGCTCTAATCTGCAACTTTGCACACTAAACAGAATATTTTTTTTTTTTTTTTTTTTTTTTTTTCCCCCCACACAAAATAACCTGCTGCCCCCACACACAGTAGTCCTAAAAAGGACTTTTGGTTCTTTTTTTTCACAATTTTGGTTTTTTTCCTCCCTACACTGCCTTTCCCTTCCTATCCTCAGCTCTCCCTGGCTAAGACTGAGCCGAACTCGATGGTCAGGTGCTATACAGCACCCGACCACGGGTTCTGGCCAGCCAATCAGTGTAATGCCAGCAGCCAACATGGCTGCTGGCATTACACCGATGTCAGAGCCTCCCTGCACGTTTATTGGCTGCGCAGCAGCCGCAAAACGTGCGGGGAGGAGACCCGAACATGGCGGGCGAGCACATGCGGTACTCGTACGAGTACCGCCATGTGCCGAGCAGAGCGATGCTCGAGCCGATCCGAGCATCGGCCGAGCACGCTCGCTCAACACTAATTACTATCCCTTTAAAGGGAAAGAGAGAGTAACCTTTTATTTTAACTGAACATATCAAGTGTATAAGCAAGTCAGTTTGATTATACTTTTTATTCATTTTTAATCTTCACCTACTTGTTTTAACAGGTTTGTTTTGTCTCTGACAGCGAGCTCCTTGGACCTCTGTTTCCGCAGAATTTTCTGGTTAATAGATAAAAAAAAAATAGACGCAGATGAAGAAAAAATAATAAGAAGGACAGGTAATTTGACTTGACATACTATTCACTTGTAAAAAATGTAAAGTCAAACTGGTCTAACTGTTAGGGAGTAGCAGGATAGTACAAAGACAAAGAGCCCCTTGGATCAGGTACGTGCACACACAGACACCAAGGGGGGCTTGAGCACCTGCCCTTTTTGTCCAAAGTGCCCTCGTGCCCTTTTAACAAAAAAAATAATAATAATAATTATGAGAATTGCCCTTTTTTTCATTTGAGCCCCTGCCCCCCAAAATGTCTGTGCACGTCCCTGCCTTGGACGCCTGGTCTAGTCACAACTGCATCCCATATAGTTAAGTTCCTGTTTCTCCATATCTTGTAGAAGTCCTAAAATGATCTGACATGATGGAGTAATATAATTTTAGACAGTTCTCTGACGTTAAAGAGTTAATACAGTAAAAGGAAAGGTGTCGCCAAAGGTATTCTTATCTCACTGGCTGGCAGCAGCCATGTCCTATGATGTCATTGATCATCAACCAAGACAGCAATCTGGTCTGACTGTTAGGGGGGTAGCAGGATAGTACAAAGATGATGGGCTCCTTGAATACGGGCCCTAGTCACAACTACACCCCTATAGTTAAGCTCTTGTTTCCCCATATTTTAAAAGGTCCTAGAATAATCTGACATGTATGTATGTATGTATCTTTATTTATATAGCGCCATACATGTACACAGCGCTTAACAGAAGTTGAAACAATACAATACAAAAACGACAGAACTGGGGTTAAGAGCATTAAGGTTAAGTACAATCATTACATTATTTGTGAGGGAAAGTGCAGCAAGGGAATCATACACTAGGAAAGGGACCCTGCCCCAAGGAGCTTACAATCTAGGCTATGACCCATACCTCCCAAGTGTCCCTCTTTGAGACCCAAATTCCTCCATCCCTCTCTCCCACCCTGATGTCCCTCTTTTCAGGAGATCAGACTGTGTGGTGTGTACAGAAGTGTATCACCCTGGTGTCCCTTTGTTTAGGAGATCAGACTGTGTGGTGTGTATAGAAGTGTATCTCCCTGGTGTCCCTGTGTTTAGGAGATCAGACTGTGTGGTGTGTATAGAAGTGTATCACCCTGGTGTCCCTGTGTTTAGGAGATCAGACTGTGTGGTGTGTATAGAAGTGTATCACCCTGGTGTCCCTGTGTTTAGGAGATCAGACTGTGTGGTGTGTACAGAAGTGTATCACCCTGGTGTCCCTTTGTTTAGGAGATCAGACTGTGTGGTGTGTACAGAAGTGTATCACCCTGGTGTCCCTGTGTTTAGGAGATCAGACTGTGTGGTGTGTACAGAAGTGTATCACCCTGGTGTCCCTGTGTTTAGGAGATCAGACTGTGTGGTGTGTATAGAAGTGTATCACCCTGGTGTCCCTTTGTTTAGGAGATCAGACTGTGTGGTGTGTACAGAAGTGTATCACCCTGGTGTCCCTGTGTTTAGGAGATCTGACTGTGTGGTGTGTATATAAGTGTGTCACCCTGGTGTCCCTGGGTTTAGGAGATCAGACTGTGTGGTGTGTATATAAGTGTATCACCCCGGTGTCCCTGTGTTTAAGAGATCAGATTGTGTGGTGTGTATAGAAGTGTATCACCCTGGGGTCCCTGTGTTTAGGAGATCAGACTGTGTGGTGTGTATATAAGTGTATCACCCTGGTGTCCCTGTGTTTAGGAGATCAGACTTTGTAGTGTGTATAGAAGTGTATCACCCTGATGTCCCTCTTTTCAGGAGATCAGACTGTGTGGTATGTATATAAATGTATCATATTGCTCTACAGCAATACAACTCACATTATTGCTTGGTTAAACCTCAGTATATGTCTTTAAACATTAGTCTGTGTAAATAAAATACTTTGGTCTTGCTCTAAATAATTTATTCAGTTACACAAAAAGGTGTCAGTAGGTCATGAAATGACTGAAAATTTCTCAGTAATGCTCCACCCACCGGCCATGCCCCCAGCGACACCCCCTAAAACACAAGTGTCCCTCTTTGGCTATTTGAAATGTTGGGAGGTATGATGACGGAGTAAAGTAGTTGAAAGGTTTCCTGTACTGTAAGACAGCATAGTCAACTGCTGGAACTCCAGCTGTTAGGACTACAACTCGAATCATCCCCAAACAGCCACTGGTTCGTTGAGGATGATGGGAATTGTAGTATACAGCTGCAGAAAGGCAAACAATTGACTACTCCTGCTGTAAGGTCAGTAAGGTTCCAAATTAATGATTGGAGAATCTTAGAAGCAACGAGCCCCCAGGGGTTTAGTTAAGTCTTAAACATGTAGGCTTAAACATGTATTGACATAACTAAACTTAGAAACTGCTTTGGGAATCTCTCCTCTGTCAGCAAAAGTGCTAGTTCATTTTGGTAGGGTGATGATATTGGCGGGTCACTAGGGACGTGGCCCTAGCAAAATTACGACCCAAACAGAGCTAATTTTGCTGCTGATTTACTAAGACGGACTGGAGCAAACCAATTGAGATAATCAGTGCAGGACAGTTATACAATGTAACACTCACCACAGCACCGAGTGCTCTGTTTGCTGTATGTTATCTTTTTTTACATTGTATCTTTTCTACATTGTATCATTATCCCTGCTCTCACACTCCTTGACAGAAAGCTCTCTGTAAACAAATTAAGTGAGCTGACAGGGCACAAAAGTGTAAAAAAAAAAAAAAGCAGATGAAGAAAAAATAATAAAAAGTACAGGTAATTTGACTTGACATACTGTGCACTTGTAAAAAATGTCAAGTCAAAATATTGTTACAGTTAAAGTAAATTACAGTTACAATTGCTCTCAAATATTTAATAACGAGAAGAAAGTCACATAAACCCTAAAATTGCAAGTACCAATATGCGGTTTTTGTGACACACAGAGGCAGATATACTAAATGCAGACACAACATCTTGGGGGGGATATTCACTAAGCGGTGATAAAGATGTGATAAAGCGCAGATAACTTCTCCAGTGATATCACTTCTCCAATTCCTATGTTATTCTATGGAGACTATGCAATAAGTTCACCAAAGTTGAAGAAATCTTCATGCATTGAATTTATTTGTCCAGAAACTGGAGTTTCCTCAATGTAAGTGAACTGGTTCACAGTATCCTATATAATAATTCGCTAATGTATGTTTGTCAGAAGCTGTCATGCACACTACAGACGGCTGTGCGCTCTACAGTCATGCCCAGTATAGACTGCCTGCACTGAGGCTGATAACGGTGCAGGGCGCAAGCCGCGATGTGGGCAGTCTCTACTATGCATGACTGCACCGCGGCCATTGTTGCACTGTGGCCCGTGTACATGGGCTGTTCAACTAGTATAATATAAATAGAAGGTGTGTGTAGATGTAGACAAAGGCTCTGTTGTGATTAATGAAAAGAGAATCAATTCCTTTTCTTTGGATGCCCTCACCAAAGAAAGAATTTTAGCCCTTCGTGGAGCAAAAGAGAAGAAATATGGAAAGCCTGACTGTCGTGCGGTGGGAATGCAATGAATTATGTGTGCAATCTGCTTCCTTAGTGCTTAGGACATGCCGGACTTGTCTATGATTTACCATGGGTAAAGAAGGTCACTTTTATACACAATCCACACTCTGTAACTCTGCTCGTAAAGGATACGTGAACACATATCAAAGACGCAATAAGAGATGGAATGGGGCTGCGAAAAATGCAATTGAAGATGGCTCTGTGGTGGCCGGTGCAGGTGTGTTAGAAATGGTTATAGCTGACGCCCTTGTAAAATATAATATAGAAAGACACGTTGCGCAAGGCAGCAAGACCAGTGCTAAGCACAGCTGGCCTTGTGCCGTGTATCTGATAATGTGAGTGGATGTGGGTGCATAACCCATGCCAGTCATAGTAACATAGTAGATAAGGCTGAAAAAAGACATGCGTCCATCAAGTCCAGCCCATGCCAAAAACACCCCTGTTGATCCAGAGGAAGGTAAAAACAGCCTGATGATGATCATGTCCAATCCCTAACAAGAAAGCCATAGGCCACAGTCATCCCTTAACTATAACAAACCAAAGTTTTCCAAAAGGCTGGGCATGGACCCCATCCAGCCCTCCTCCACAATGTTTGTTGAATATAATTAAACAAAGACAACAGATAAAGAGATATCCCCCAACTATACGCAAAGCAGCTAATTAGATCCTTAAAGGGATAGTAATGTTTCATAATTAAAGCAGCTCTAATTAATCATCATAGTATTTGGACTTTGGAGATTGTTATTTCAATTCTGTCAGAGTTGTAATACAAGAGTAATTCAATGACAAAGTATCCCCCTCCCGCCCCTTTTACTGATGTAACACTGCTCAGCCAGATCAGAAGGGAGGTGCCCAGGTAGACTTCAGAGAGGGACAAGCTTCAATTAAGATAAGGGAAAAACCTGAAAAACTTGTCAAGGGGGGCAGGGCTTTCATTGTTCTCATAGGAAGAAGATTGTCCCCTGCTGTTATCTGTCTGGTCTATGGACTGCATTCCACATCTGAGAAGAGATGACTTACACTAGATAAGAGGGGCGGGAGGGGAAACTTTGCTTGTGAATATCTCTTAAACCATAAAGGTTTGAGAGATAAGACATATCGTTCTTCATGTTTTTTTAATGCCTACAAAATAAAATAAAGTTAAAACGAAGTATTACTATCCCTTTAACTATAACAAACCAAAGTTTTCCATAAGGCTGGGCATGGACCCCATCCAGCCCTCCGCCACAATGTTTATTGAATGTAATTAAACAAAGACAACAGATAAAGAGATTTCCCCCAACTATACACAAAGCAGCTAATTAGATCCTTAAGTAACTAGGCTAGTTAGCTAAACTAATACAGATCAAACATGAGAAGCAGCTAAACTGACTACACGGTCAATCTGTAAATGGAAGAAAGTGAACAATCCCCCCCCAACCCACAAACCAAACCAAAAACAAAGTGGGGGGAGGGTAAGAGCCTAACTTGCAGTCTTGCAGTGAAGGTCCAAAGAGGAAGTACATCCTCAAGGGGCCTATAAATATATATATAGATATATAGATATATAGATATATATAGTCATAGGTGAAAGCACGCACTCTAAAAAATTATTGTTTGCCCACAATCCCAGTGATAAAGATGTATAACAGAAGAAGAGGGCAGCACCCATGGGACTTTCCAAACAAAAACTGTATTGTATATACAGGCAAGAATAAAGGGTCAACATTTCGGTCCACCATTTGCATACCTGGGAACTCTCCGGTTTTGCCCCGGAGACACCAGATTTCAAAGTGAATCACCGGGTCTCCGGGGCAATGTGTGAATCTCTGGGTGGGCAGAGATTAAGTAGAAACTCTGCCCACTTGTGCTCCACCCTGCCTGGTTCCTCCCACTCCCCGCCCTCTTACCTTCATTTTCAAGGGTTTTTTGTTCCGCCCCCCCCCGTGACTAAGCCCCGCCCCTTTTATGAAGCGAATCGCGTCATTTTCGGCACTGACAGGGTTACACTCCGGGTAGCCCTGCATGAAAAGTTCCCAGGTATGACCATTTGGTCTTGATAAAGGTCCAACTGGTGGACCTAAATGCTGACCCTTTATTATTGCCTGTATATACAATAAAGTTTTTGTTTGAAAGTCCCACGGGTGCTGCCCCCTTCTTCTGTTTTTTATATATATATATATATATATATATATATATAGAGAGAGAGAGAGAGAGAGAGCCTACCCCCTCCAGCCCCCCATCTATCTGCCCAGTCCTACCCTAGACCACTGGACCACCCTTCCCAGCTACCTAACCACTTAACCCTTACATGGTCCTTCTTGCTCCTATTGTTTTCCAGTCCTGATAGCCTCTTTCCTATTTGTTGCTGGGCACATTACCCCAACCACACAATTCTCCGTTTACATTTCCGAGCACTGGGATATCTCTGAGTTATTCCACTCAGTCCATGAGCAGTGCATTTCATGTGTAATCTATCATGATTGACTCAATGACAGCTCAATCTAACGTGAACTTCTCCAGCAAGACAATAGCAAAGCGGTTTATAAATTATGCATACGTGTAATAAAGCACTGTTCTTCTGCAATTAGATAGCGCTGCTGCTTTGCTTTTGATTGATGCGGCACTTTAGTTTATAAAATCCCCTGCAGTTATCACACTTCATATTAACTACATTTATTCAGTGTGTAAATACAAAAAGCAACACACACACAGATATATTATATATATATATATATATATATATATAGAGAGAGAGAGAGAGAGAGAGAGAGAGAGAGATTTCAAGTGCATTAAAAATGCAGCAAGGATTATGATTTCCATACAGAAGTGTAAGCAGAACCTGCTGGGTTGGAGTGGAAGAACCTGCTGGGCACTGGGAATGAAATTTAATAGTAGGCCCCCTTTTGCAACATTTTGGACACCTCTGGTGTTAAATTGTTAATAAAGAAAAAAAATGGCTCACCAAAGCTATTACTATCTCTCTGTCTGGCAGCAGCCATGTGTGTTGATGTCATTGACCCCAACCAAGATAGCAAACTGGTCTGACTGTTAGGGGGTAGCAGGATAGTGCAAAGGCAACGGGGCCCTTGAATACTGGCCCTAGTCACAACTGCACCCTTATAGTTAAACTCTTGTTTCCCCATATTTTAAGAGGTCCTAGAATAATCTGACATGACGAAGTAAAGTAGTTGAAAGGTTTCCTATACTGTAAGACAGCCTAGTCAATTGCTGGGACTCCAGCTGTTAGGACTACAACTCGAATCATTCCCAAACAGCCACTGGTTCGTTGAGGATGATGGGAGTTGTAGTATACAGCTGCTGAAAGGCAAACAATTGACTACTGCTGTAAAGTCAGCAGAGTTTATAATTAATGATTGGAGAATCTTAGAAGCAACGAGCTCCCAGGGGTTTATATATAGTTATATACTAGTAATTTAGGTTGAAAAAAGACTTGTGTCCATCTAGTTCAACCCTTTTCCTATTCCTGCTTACCATCGTTGATCCAAAAGAAGGCAAAAAAAACCCTCAATACAGCAATTTCAAATTCTGCTTTGAATGGGGGGAAAAATCTGTCTTGATTCCAAGGATGAACAACCACTAACTAAATATTAATCCCAATATTTACATACATAGCCCTCTATGTTCTGCTCTTCCAAAAAAGTATCCAGGACCTTTTTACAGGCATCTAATGTGTTCGATAGCACCACCTCCTCAGGCAGTGAATTCCATACCTTTATTGTCCTTTCTGTAAAGAATCCCTTCCGCTGCTGTAGATGAAATCTCCCTTCCTCAAGTCTAAGCGGGTGACCCCTTGTCTTTTAGTTACGGTTTAAACAGGTTTTGGCATAACTAAACTTAGAAACTGCTTTGGGGATTTCTTCTCTGTCAGCAAAATTGCTAGTTCATTTTGGCAGGGTGGTGATATTGGAAGGAGAAAGTGGCGGGTCACTAGGGACGTGGCCCTTTCAAAATAACGACCCAAACAGAGCTAATTTTGCTGCTGATTTAATAAGGTGAACTGGGACAAATCAACTGAATTGTAGGGGACAAAGAAAAATAGCCCTTAAGTTAAATCAGGATTTTTGACCCCTTGAACGTCAAGTTAAAAACTCTATTTACATCAATGCGAATTTGGGGAATTGTTTTGTCTCCTAGGGTACAGCTGGTTTGCTCCAAATTGCTTGTTTAGAACAGATTTTTTTACTTTTTTTTTTTACACTATTGAGCATGTTTTTGGTCCATTTTTGTTCTATGTAGACTGGTAATATAAGCATCCATATGATGTGCAGTCTGTTTGAATGGTTGATGGTTCCGGACCGCTGACTCGAGCTGGTGACATAGTAGAAAGTGTGCGGATGACAGAAAACAGTAAAACTCTTGTCTCTAAAGTCTGTGCACTTCTGCTGTTGAGCGGTGTTCCCCAGTCGTTGTTTACACATGGCACCCTACATGCCGTCTGAAATTTTCAGGGCACATCTAACATTTTATAAATAATTTGTCAAGAAGTAATGAAGATAGGGACAAATATATAAATATACCGTTATTTTAACACCTTAATGGCAGTTAACTGCACTCGGCAGTTAAGGAACACTGATTTTTTGTTTTTTTTGGGGTTTTTTTTGCTAAATGTATTCAGGGGTCCCAGAGCGGCCACATGGGGACCTCTGAATTCCATGATGTGCCAGGACCGTTATAGGTCCTTAATGCAAGGTTACCCATGACAGTCCTGGCACATCACAGGTCATTAGGGGCTTACCGACTGCGCGGTCCGATACTGTGGAACTCTGGAGGACCAAGGCACATTTTTTTTTGACCGACGTTCCCAGTGATCATAGCACGTTATACAGGTGCGCTGTGAACACAAAATTCCATGATGTGCCAGGGCCGTCACCAATTCTTTACGTCCGAACAGCCTTGACGGTCATGGCACGTCATGTGACATTAAGGGGTTAAGTCTTTTAATCAGAGTAACAAAAACAAAACATACTATTTATAACAACTTCCTTAACCCCGTAAGGACCGGGAAAACCTGAGGTCGTTTTCCCTTAAGGACCGGAGCAATTCTGACCTTTTTGACTATGTCTTTGTTCAACAGTGTTTTCCCTCTTAGGCTTTTATCCCACCCCCATAAATGATATACTGTTTTTTTAAGCACAAATAGGGCTTTCTTTTGATACCCCACATATGTGGCTAACCCACCATTTACTTTATGAAAACTGAAAAAAAGTAAAAAAAACACCATTTTTGATTTTCTCTTGGGATCAATTGGTCACAAAGGGTTACATTTTTATGGAGACTGCATTAAAAGTATGACCGGTCAGTCATACCTACAAAATGCGCAGTTTAAAGTGGCCACTGTCCCCCCTGGGTGAAAATCCCCATGTCCCTTTTTCCCACCTTATTTTGACACTTTTTTATCCCTGACATTTGGTGGTGTATATAAGTGTATTACATGGCTCCACAACAATCACACTTGCAGTATTGTTTAATTATGTTTTTTTTTTTTTAAATAAAATTTTTTTTTTTGTAAAAAAAAAAAGTGTTTTTTTTTTTTTTTGTTTTTTTTTAAATAAGTAAATAATTGCTGGTCAAAAATTGACCTGCATTTAGCCAGCCTCATGCACCAGCAGTGAAGGGGTTAATACCCCTAGCTGCTGTATTTTATTTTGCCACTAGGTGTCTCCTCTCTACTTCTCTCTCCCTTACTTTGATAGTAAGGGAGACAGACGTAGACTAGACACTCAGAGTCAGCATGCTTTGCATGCTGACTCTGTTTGTCAGAATGCCGGTACATGTGATTACTGGTACGGCGATCGCATGAACCAGCAAAGGCAAGAAGGGCTGAGACTGAACGCCCCAGTCTCGGAGCGTTCAGTCTCAGCCTGGAATTCATGATAGCAGCGTGCACGGAGGCACGCTGCTATCATTTAAGCCATGACGGACCTGGTCCGTCATGGGTCCTTAAGTGGATTGCAACCCATGAAGGTCCAGGTCCTTCATGGGTCCTTAAGGGGTTAAATACAGGGCCAGATTTCCCAACAGGCACAGTAGGCAACTGCCTAAAGCTTCAAATTTTGAGGGGCGGTGCCTCATCTGTGCTAGCCACACCTACATTGTGAATTGTGGGTGTGGCCAGGGCATGCTCACTCTTCCTGCACCATTTTATATCCCTTTACAGGGATGTTAGAGAGCTCTTCAAAGCATTGTAATGTCTTCTACCTTAGTGGAGTGGACAAAGGCCATAGTGATAGCAGTACTTGGTTTCTTGGGGGGAGGGGGGATGGTTTTACATTGCTGACCTAAGTGCCAAAGTTTTTGGTTGCATTTGTGCCTGTTGCTTAATATGAGTGCAGCTGTGTCAGTTGTTGTGTTGTTGTGATGCTTCCCATTTCTTCTCCTGTTTCACAATATGTCTTTGAGCACACTGTGCACATTGCAGTTGCTGATGAAAGGCACAGTTCCTTCCTACTTTCAATGGAAAATAGTATTCCACCACACCCATGATTGTATAGGATGTGCAGCAGGAGAAGCATAATTGTCCAACGTCTTCTCTCTAGATGCACCTGAAGTGGTGTGGGACATTTTTGTGGTGTTGCTGCTGTCCCAGCAACACTAAGGCTAGTGGCAAGTAGAAGCATCATTGTACCACCATGTCTTATATCAGTACTGATGATCCCAGTACCATGCAGCAACATAATCCTCTAAGCAGCAGCAATTACAACAGTAGCAAATGCCAGAATGTTGCAAGTGGCATTTGCCACCACATCTAGTACTGCTATCACTAGGTCAGTAGGGCATTTTTTTGTTTCAGGGTTTGTTTTTTGCAAGCCTGAGGCCTGCAAACATGTTTTTTTTTCAGTGCTAGCCTCATTTAAAGCCTGCAATCTATTTCTTCAAGCCTAGCCTTGCTGTAATATTTTGAATGTTTAAATTTCTGTAAAAATAATTTTCAGGTTTTTCTTTCCGTAAGCCTGCTGCTATGCTTGCAACCATTATTTTTAACATGGTAATATAAAGCTATGGTTACAACTTATACTGAATGGGGCAAATGTATGTGATGATGCTGGTGGACTAATGTGGTGTGATTAATGTGTATATTTCATTATGATTCATGGGGCTGAATGCTAGACCAGTTATTTGCATTATCATCTTTCAGTCTAATTTAAGATTGCATTATACTCAGATTATTGTCAAACATTAATCAGTGGTTATAGCAGTGATCCCAACTGTTGTAGATAGTAGCAACCCTTCAAATCATTCCTTTTCTTCATCCTCAGTGCTGCTGTCAATAATACACATGCTGTAGGCTTTCATGTGGTTTTGTACACTGCTACCTGATATTCAGATTAAATTACATGAGGATTCATTTTTAAAAATGCCTGTCTCTCAACACTGCTGCTTGATAGCTGTGTCCTACGGTCATTTACAATATAACCAGCTGCACTGAAAATCCACTCAGACTGCACCCTTGCTGGTAGGCAATTAAGGGTTTACATGGCAGAATGCATCAGTGCTGGCCACACACATTTTTTGTAGTAGTCAATGGGGTCATTGTTTCTGCCTAGAACATATCTATCCTGCAAGTATGATGTAACCATCTCAGATGCAATGGACAAGTCCTAGGAGCTACAAATTGTATCACCTTGAACTATCATGGAGGTCACTTGTTTCCTGTGCAACATTTTGTTATTGGAAGGTGTGGGAAACAACAAAGTGTTGGTAAGAGAGGTTTTAGAGATGGTTTAATATACATAAACTCATGTATATTCAAAACAATGTGTTGCACATCCCTCTGGTCTTTAAATGGTTAATAACCTACATATAAAATGATAAAGGAAGTCTCCTGTTGTGTGAAACAATATTTCAATCATTGCTGGTTTTTGTTGTTGTTGTTTTTTCTTTTTTTTTTTCTGATCGAATAGTTTCAAATTTATTTCTCTGAGTGTTTCATTTGAAATTGTAAATTGCTGAAAACCCACTGTGCTTTGCTGTTATTGAGTGTGATAAAGTCCTAGATAATCACGCGCTCCCACTGAGGCATTATCTGACCGATGAAGGTATTACGGCTTCCAGACTTCGTTAACAGAAAATTTCATGTCCGGGGTCTGTCTGTACTTGACTACATGAAGAGATGAAATCCTAAACGAAGAAGATGAGATGGCAAATTAACACTATCTGCACACTCGGGAAATTGAAAAACAGCAAGGACCTTAGATAACAGATGGGCATGAGAGATGCTCCGAGGATCAGACGTTCACTTCTGTGTTTTGTGCACATCAACGTCCCTGGTATTCTGCTTAACAATTCCTCTTATAAAATAGCTCAGGGCATCTATTAATACTTCTTACCAAGGCAAGAAATCTCCTAATGGCCACAATGGGTTTTGTCCTTGTGCCTTAGTTCAACAGATAACATCTTGAATCAGTTCTGGATATCATGTCCGTGGAGGTAGACATAACAGTTTGTTGGCAATGGGCAAGAACCTACTTAACCATTTAAGGACCAGGAGGGTGTGAATTCTGGTGCTTAAAGTATTAAGATTACTATGTGCAGTAAGCAGTGTTCGAAATTCTGTAGTCTTGTTACCAACTGTCATGTTTGCGTCCATGGACATAATATCCAGGATTGATTAAAGAAATTGGTCTAGATTTACTAAAATTAGAAGAGGGATGAAAATGATGATGTCCTGTCGGAGCAGTGTCAAAGGCACATCGACAGTATTCTCTAAAGTGTCTAGGTCTAAGACACCACATCACCAGCACTCCGAAAAAAATCTGTCCACATCGATATCCATCCGACAGGTTTACGAATTTTTCATCACATCAACAATGACCTATTTCCACATGGAATGCTGAATATGCATGTGCATGAATACATGAATATGCAAGGAGACTTTTTATAATAGCTTCACTTATTGTTATATAAATTGGGTCACACTTATTCAGTAACCTTCCTCGCAACAGTAAAGGAGGGGTTAGTATCACTTCTTACTGTAGCATTAACACATCAAATGGGTTTAGCCAACAAATAGTGGGAATGAGAGGTCTTTCACACTTAGCACAGAAAGTTATACATTGTTGCACAGGGATCACTGTGACACATAAAGAGTCTGTATTCTGCAGTAAAATTGAAGAATAAACAGTGTTGAATGGGAGCAATATTATTCAAATTAAAATGGAGAAAGAAGGTCATGGGTGCACTCTAAGTCAAATTCTAAAGGGGAAGTGTTAAAATTTGAATGTGAACATTATTTATCGAATTAAAATGGTGAAGAAAAGCACTGTAAGTCGAATTTTAAAGGGGAAGGGTTACAATCTAGGCATAATATTGTGTAAAACACATCTTTATATTCTATTAATACAATTTTTGCATGGTTTATTGCAATGTTATCCTACTTAAAATCCAATAAAAATGTATATTTAAAAAAAAAAAGTGGAATGTGAATAATATTTGTCGAACTAAAATGGTGAAAGAAAGTCATGGGAGCACTTTAGTCGAATTTTCAAGGGGAAGGGTTAAAACGTCAAATGTGAACAATATTCGTCAAATTAATGTGGTGAAAGAAAGCACTGTAAGTCAACTTTTAAAAGGGGGTGTTAATAGGTTGAAGGGGGGCTCTCTATGTCGGATTTTGATAATGCGAGGAACACATCTAACAGTGAACTTGATCTGTCTGTCATTACATGTACGCCTATTTCCTTGGACTTTGACATTTTGTGCGTTTTTTTTTTGGCTGCAGTTTTGTTAGTTCTCTGAAAAGTGCTGTCTAAGCCGGTTTTGTTTTACTGTGGTTCTGCAATAGAATACCGATGTAACACATGTTTACAAAATTCACGTTGCTTGTTTTTCTTGTAACGCCGGTTTTAGCGCGGGTAATAGAATCGAGCTCTACCTGTGCAATTGGTATAATGGGATTAAGACATACAGAAATTACATATAAATATGTACTACAACAATAAATTTACATCACAAGTACGGTCATACACTCTTCATAGACATGCTTATTTTTTAAACACATACATAATTATAATTAGCTCTTGAATATATTGGAAGCAATATGGCACATGTGGAATAGGACAATAGGAGGAGGGTTACAGAAGGAGAGTGAGGCATGGAGAGAGACTGGTGCACTGCAGAGGAAGAAGTGGGGTACTGAGAAAAAAGTTAGAAAAAGGAGTAATGAAAAAGTAGAGAGATTTGGCTGAGTAGTCAGAGAGAGGAAAGCCAGACATCAGAAAAGCTGGTAGGGTGTCAGGTGGAATGGATAGAATGTCATAGAGGATGGAGACTCTCCATCACATCTGACATGCCATCCTTTCCTCCTGACACCCCGACAGCCTCTCTGATGCCTTGTCTTCCTCTCTCTCTGACTCTCCATCCTCTCTGACCTGCTATACCTTCCACCTAACACCCCAACAGCCTGTTTGATGCATGGTCCTCCTCTTTGCATGTATATATGTATATCTTTATTTATATGGTGCAACACAGTGTACACGGAGCCTTACAATAAATATATGTTACAATAAATAAGATGGAATGAAATAAGTGTGACATTCATAGAAACAATAGGAGAGAGGTCCCTGCCTCAAGGAGCTTACAGTCTAAATGGGTAAAAGGAGACAGACAATGGGGTAAGAAGTAGTGTTGAGCGAGCGTGCTCGGCCGATGCTCGGATCGGCTCGAGCATCGCTCTGCTCTGCACATGGCGGTACTCGTACGAGTACCGCCATGTGCTCGCCCGACATGCTCGGGTGAAGAGGATCTGTGCCGGAAGAGGCACAGATCCGAAGACGCTCCGCTGGACCACCAGGGAATGGAGGTACGGGGGCATTGCGGAGATGAAGGGGGCATTGCGGAGATGAAGGGGGACATTATGGAAGAGGGGCATAGACTCTATGCCCCTCTTCCACAATGTCCCCCTTCATCTCCGCTATGCCCGTCTTCCACAATGTGCCCCTTCATCTCCGCTATGCCCCTCTTCCACAATGTCCCCCTTCATCTCCTATGCCATAGAGGAGATGAAGGGGGACATTGTGGAAGAGGGGCATAGCGGAGATGAAGGGGGACATTGTGGAAGAGGGGCATAGAGTCTATGCCCCTCTTCCACAATGTCCCCCTTCATCTCCGCTATGCCCCTCTTCCACAATGTCCCCCTTCATCTCCGCTATGGCATAGGAGATGAAGGGGGACATTGTGGAAGAGGGGCATAGCGGAGATGAAGGGGGACATTGACCAGGCACCCTCCGCTCATCAGAGCAGGGGGTGCCTGGTTTAATGCTCGAGTGCTCCCATTCATTTGAATGGGGCTCGGGTGCTCGGCCGAGCACTCGAGCATCAGGGGGTGCTCGGTCAGAGCACCCGAGCACCCGAGCATCGGGGTGCTCGCTCATCAGTAGTAAGAAGGTGTCAGGTGCTGAGATTACAAGTGCTGAGTTTGGCCAGTGCATGGTCCTAGTGTTCCACAAGATAGGATTTCAGGGTAGACTTAAAGACAGAGGGAGATTTTTCAAGACGTAGGGAGAGGGGTATGGAGTTCCATAGTGTCTTGGAGTGACTTGAGAAATAAAGACACTGACGAGTACAGATAAAATGAATACATTTTATTGAAACACAATAGTAGCAGCAATGTACCTCTCACTTTCACAAGACCAGGGAAGGACAGTGCACACACTTCCTTCACCCTTCACTAGGCAAGTGTGAGATGGACCCACGTCTGTACCCTAAACTAGGGTGAACCCAGGCAACAGGAGCGATAAACTCCAGAACGCTAGAGCACCAAAGTAGCAACTCTAACTCCACCACCTTCTCGAGACCAGGTGTGAGGACAGTGCGCAAAACTTCCTCAACCCTTCACTAGGCAGGTGTCAGCTAGTATACGTATGGCCCTTAGTAACATTCATGAGACTAGATAGGAGGACAGTGCACAGCACTTCCTCAATCCTTCACAAGGCAAGTTAAAATACCTACCGCTAGGGTATACAAAAGGCAAGGTAAACTGCACCTAGAACGCTAGGTGAGGCAGCAAACCCCCCAAACCTAGACCGCAGAAGGTCAGTGACAAGGACTGACTGAACAAACACTGCTACAGGAGTAGCAAGCTCGGTGGTGACGGTAGGTCCAGGAAGCCGAGGATAACGATAGCCGGGGCTGAGTAGCTGAGGCTGGCAGTAAACCAAGCCGGGAGTGCAACAGAGGAGGTAGTCAGATGAAGCCAGGAGTCAGAACTGGATAGAGTAGTCAGACGATGCCAAGAGTCAGAGCCGGATCGTATAAACAGATGAAGCTAGGAGTCAGAGCCAGATCGGGTAGTCAGACGAAGCCAGGAGTAATACACAGGAATCAGTAAATGGACCAACACAGCATTAGGCTAAGGTACACCACAAAAGGGCACTGGGTAATGGAAATGCTGAGGCCTTTAAGGCCTAGTAGGTGGGCAGAGACATGACAGCAATTACCAGTGACCTATAAGAACAGCGACTTGCATTGAGCGACAGCCAGGAAGTTGCAAGGTTGCTGTTACAGTAACGCAACACTGGAGGCAATCACGAGAACCGTGATACATAGGTAGGGAGCAGAAAGCGAGAAAGGTTTGAGATGTGAGAGGGCAGATGTGGATGGTGCATCAAGAAGTGCATTATGTGCTGAGCGAAGGAGGTGGCCAGGAACATAAGAGGAGATGAGGGAAGAGATGTAAGGAGGGGTAGCAGTGTGGAGAGCATTGTAGGACTTTGTAATTAATGCACTGCTGAATAGGGAGCCATGACAGATGTCTGAGAATTATGTGAGCAGGTTCTTGTGGTGATTTGTGCACCTGAGTTTAAAACAGATTGCATATGAGAAAGATGAGTAGCAGGCAGGCCAGTTAGTAGGATATTGCAATAGTCTAAGCGGGACAGAATGAGGGCATGTACAGGAGTTTTAGTAGTTTGTTGGGAAAGGAACGGGCGGATTTTAGCAATTTTGCGGATAAAGAATCTAGATGATCTAGTCACAGAGTTAATGTGAGGGGAGAAAGAAAGAGAGGAATCAAATATGGCCCCAAGGCAGCGTGTTGAGCTGGCTGGATCAATATCAATTCCATAAACTGTAACGGTGAAGCTAGGTGTTGGGCAAGGTCTTGGTGGGAAAATGAGCAGTTCAGTTTTGGCCATGTTTATCTTCAGCTGACGTTGTGCCATCCAGGAAGAATTGGCCAAAAGGCAGTCTGAAATTTGTACCTGGATTTGAGGTGAATGATCAGGAGTGGAGATGTAAATTTGGGTATCATCAGCATATAGACAGCATAAGACCGATGATAGAAGGTTTGTACCCAGACTAATTGCTTCAGATGCATCAGGCACAAAAGGGTTAATATTAATACAAGGCAGATGAAAGAAGCTTCATAACCAGACTGATTGCTCCACATGCACCAGGCACACAAGGGTTAATACTAATACAAGGCAGATGATAGAAGGTTCATACCCAGACTGATTGCTCCAGATGCACCAGGCACACAAGGGTTAATATTAATACCAGGCAGATGATAGAAGGTTCATACCCAGACTGATTGCTCCACATGCACCAGGCACACAAGGGTTAATATTAATACAAGGCAGATGATAGAAGGTTCATACCCAGACTAATTGCTACAGATGCACCAGGCACACAAGGGTTAATATTAATACAAGGCAGATGATAGAAGGTTCATACCTAGATTGATTGCTCCAGATTCACCAGGCACACATAGGGTTAATACTAATACAAGGCAGATGAGCGACGGTTCATGCCCAGACTGATTGCTCCAGATGCACCAGGCACACAAGGGTTAATATTAATACAAGGCAGATGATAGAAGGTTCATACCCAGACTCATTGCTCCAGATGCACCAGGCACACAAGGGTTAATATTAATACAAGGCAGATGATAGAAGGTCCATACCCAGACTGATTGTTCCAGATGCACCAGGCACACAAGGGTTAATATTAATACAAGGCAGATGGTAGAAGGTTCATACCCAGACTGATTGCTCCACATGCACCAGGCACACAAGGGGTTAATACTAATACAAGGCAGATGATAGAAGGTTCATACCCAGACTGATTGCTCCAGATGCACCAGGCACACAAGGGTTAATACTAATACAAGGCAGATGATAGAAGGTTCATACCCAGACTGATTGCTCCAGATGCACCAGGCACACAAGGGTTAATACTAGTACAAGGCAGATGATAGAAGGTTCATACCCAGATTGATTGCTCCACATGCACCAGGCACACAAGGGTTAATATTAATACAAGGCAGATGATAGAAGGTTCATACCCAGATTGATTGCTCCACATGCACCAGGCACACAAGGGTTAATATTAATACAAGGCAGATGATAGAAGGTTCATACCCAGATTGATTGCTCCACATGCACCAGGCACACAAGGGTTAATATTAATACAAGGCAGATGATAGAAGGTTCATACCCAGACTGATTGCTCCAGATGCACCAGGCATACAAGGGGTTAATATTAATACAAGGCAGATGATAGAAGGTTCATACCCAGATTGATTGCTCCACATGCACCAGGCACACACGGGTTAATATTAATACAAGGCAGATGATAGAAGGTTCATACCCAGATTGATTGCTCCAGATGCACCAGGCACACAAGGGTTAATATTAATACAAGGCAGATGATAGAAGGTTCATACCTGTGGATGAGAAGAAGAGAGAATGTGTCACCCAATAACTCAGTTGTTAAAGGGATAGTAATTAGGGATGAGCGAGCACCCCGATGCTCGGGTGCTCGGGTGCTCTGACCGAGCACCCCCTGATGCTCGAGTGCTCGGCCGAGCACCCGAGCCCCATTCAAATGAATGGGAGCACTCGAGCATTAAACCAGGCACCCCCTGCTCTGATGAGCGGAGGGTGCCTGGTCAATGTCCCCCTTCATCTCCGCTATGCCCCTCTTCCACAATGTCCCCCTTCATCTCCTATGCCATAGCGGAGATGAAGGGGGACATTGTGGAAGAGGGGCATAGCGGAGATGAAGGGGGACATTGTGGAAGAGGGGCATAGAGTCTATGCCCCTCTTCCACAATGTCCCCCTTCATCTCCGCTATGCCCCTCTTCCACAATGTCCCCCTTCATCTCCTCTATGGCATAGGAGATGAAGGGGGACATTGTGGAAGAGGGGCATAGCGGAGATGAAGGGGCACATTGTGGAAGACGGGCATAGCGGAGATGAAGGGGGACATTGTGGAAGAGGGGCATAGAGTCTATGCCCCTCTTCCACAATGTCCCCCTTCATCTCCGCAATGCCCCCTTCATCTCCGCAATGCCCCCGTACCTCCATTCCCTGGTGGTCCAGCGGAGCGTCTTCGGATCTGTGCCTCTTCCGGCACAGATCCTCTTCACCCGAACATGTCGGGCGAGCACATGGCGGTACTCGTACGAGTACCGCCATGTGCCGAGCAGAGCGATGCTCGAGCCGATCCGAGCATCGGCCGAGCACGCTCGCTCAACACTAATAGTAATGTTTCATAATAAAAACAGCTCTAATTAATCATCATAGTATTTGGACTTTGGAGAGTGTTATTTCAATTCTGTTAGAGTTGTAGTTCAATAACTATTATGAGGACAGAAAAATGGTAAAAGAACCGAAAAGCTGCACTCAAAGAAACCCCATATAAACGAGGCACACTGAAAGTAGCAAACAATAGAAATAAGCTTTATTCATACAAGAAGTAGTTCAATATCATTTAAAATCAATTAAAAACAAGGAGCCCAGAGGACCCAGAGTATAAATTAACCGCTATGCAATCTCCAGAGTATATAGGTAAATCTATTTCACTATAATAAAGTCTGTAAATAAAGCATGAAACAGATGTACACTTAATATAAGGATGGAAATAATATGATAATACTTAGACCAAATATACAAAGGAGATAAATATAGCCTCTGAGAACTCTGTAGCTACCCAAACGCTTATTTCTATTGTTTGCTACTTTCAGTGTGCCTCGTTTATATGGGGTTTCTTTGAGTGCAGCTTTTGGGTTCTTTTACCATTTGTCTGTCCTCATAATAGTTTTTAGGTTTCTGTGTTAACCCTGAGTGCACCTGGACTACTAAGTCTGATATTTGTAGTAGCTATTAATGTTGAGCGAGCACCCCGATGCTCGGGTGCTCGGGTGCTCTGACCGAGCACCCCCTGATGCTCGAGTGCTCGGCCGAGCACCCGAGCCCCATTCAAATGAATGGGAGCACTCGAGCATTAAACCAGGCACCCCCTGCTCTGATGAGCGGAGGGTGCCTGGTCAATGTCCCCCTTCATCTCCGCTATGCCCCTCTTCCACAATGTCCCCCTTCATCTCCTATGCCATAGCGGAGATGAAGGGGGACATTGTGGAAGAGGGGCATAGCGGAGATGAAGGGGGACATTGTGGAAGAGGGGCATAGACTCTATGCCCCTCTTCCACAATGTCCCCCTTCATCTCCGCTATGCCCCTCTTCCACAATGTCCCCCTTCATCTCCTCTATGGCATAGGAGATGAAGGGGGACATTGTGGAAGAGGGGCATAGCGGAGATGAAGGGGCACATTGTGGAAGACGGGCATAGCGGAGATGAAGGGGGACATTGTGGAAGAGGGGCATAGAGTCTATGCCCCTCTTCCATAATGTCCCCCTTCATCTCCGCAATGCCCCCTTCATCTCCGCAATGCCCCCGTACCTCCATTCCCTGGTGGTCCAGCGGAGCGTCTTCGGATCTGTGCCTCTTCCGGCACAGATCCTCTTCACCCGAGCATGTCGGGCGAGCACATGGCAGTACTCGAACGAGTACCGCCATGTGCAGAGCAGAGCGATGCTCGAGCCGATCCGAGCATCGGCCGAGCACGCTCGCTCAACACTAGTAGCTATTATTTGACCAGTGCATTGCTTTGCTATGTATTTGCCAGAGTAATTCAATGACAAAGTGTCCCCCTCCCGCCCCTTTTACTGATGGAACACTGTTCAGCCAGATCAGAAGGGAGGTGCCCAGGTAGACTGCAGAGAGGGACAATCTTCAGTTAAGATAAGGGAAGAACCTGAAAAACTTGTCAAGGGGGGCAGGGCTTTCATTGTTCTCATAGGAAGAAGATTGTCCCCTTCTGTTATCTGTCTGGTCTATGGACTGGATTCCACATCTGAGAAGAGATGGCTTACACTAGGTAAAAGGGGCAGGAGGGGAAACTTTGCTTGTGAATATCTCTCAAACCATAAAGGTTTGAGAGATAAGACTTATATCGTTCTTCATGTTTTTTTAATGCCTACAAAATAAAATAAAGATAAAACGAAGTATTACTATCCCTTTAAACTCTTGGAGACACTTAGGAAGAGGGGCACTTAGGTAGAGGGGCATCAATGATCTACCCCCCATTCTGACTCTCCATCCCTTCCATCTGACACCCCACCACCCTTACTGATGCCTTGTCTTCCTCTCTCTCTGACATTTTTCATGCTGGTGGCCTCACTTGAGAAATACTGACCTAGATAGTACAATCCATATAGAGGAAGCTATACAGGGGAATGAATATTTGAATGTATTATCCACCAATATATCCACGTTTGTCCCCTTATAGTGTGTCTCATCATGCAAGGTCACTGGATGCTTGGGTGGATGTGTGCTTACTTGAAGCACTGTCAATTCAGTGTAAGTGAATACACTCAGTCGCCCCTACTCCTCCCCTCCGATCGGTGCCTGGATTCTTCTTATTATTAATATTCTCATTCAGTGCTTCTTGCTTGCATCGCCATGGTGTCTCCCCGGTGTCCCACATGTCTGCAAAGGCTCGATTCTCATTGATTTGATCAAAATTGATCAGTTACTAGCACTAAGCCTATAACAGTGTACTTTTGTATGAATGAAGTTCATGAGATGTTTTTAAACTGCTTTGTACTACTAAAAAATATATATTTTACTAGCTAACCGTCTATAATTCACCATTGTTATCTATAAAAAAGTGAATGCAGCCCTTACACGTATGAATTATTGATCATGTGACCCAAGGCTGAAAAAAAACTGGACGCCTCTGTTAAATCATTTTGTGCTTTTGGGATTCTTGTTGGAAAGTTATGCTATTTTGGCCACAGGTAAAACATCATAGCAGATAATCAGTTATTCTGCAATGTTTTTCCTGGTTTATCTAGGATATTTTGTAAGGAATGCTATTACTTAATTGTAACTGGCAAAAAGTATAGGAAAAATTGCATGGAAATTGTGGTCATAAATGAGCTAATTCTATAGCTGTGCGTTTGATCAACAGGGACCATGATTTGTAACTATGCATGTGATAACGTTAACCATTAAGGATTAGAGGGGTTACAATGCATAGTGAAGCGTTACATCTCACAACCATCTGGTCTTTCAGTCCTTAATGACTTAATTTAAAAGTTGGCTTAATAAGGATTGAAGCAATAAATTGTTTACAATTTAATTTACTGGGCTTAAAGATGCAGTCAACCCTTAATATGAAAAAAGTATATAATCTATCTATCTATCTATCTATCTATCTATCTATCTATCTATCTATCTCATATCTATCTATCTATCTATCTATCTATCTATCTAATATCTATCTATCTAATATCTATCTATCTATCTATCTATCTATCTATCTATCTGTCTAACTATCTATATATCTTTCTGTCTATCTATCTATGTATCTATCTATCTATCTATCTATCTATCTATCTATCTATCTATCTATCTATCTATCTAATATGTATCTATCTATCTATCTATCTTATATCTAACTGTCTAACTATCTATCTATCTATGTAATATCTATCTATCTATCTATCTATCTATCTATCTATCTATCTATCTATCTATCTATCTATCTAAAAATGTATGTTCCACTTAAATTAGTGTTCCTGGTACCCCCTAAAGTATGACAGCTCATACTAATTGGATACCCTTTTCTCAGGTTGGCTGTAGCTAATGGGTGGAGTAGGAAATGTCAGATTTTCAAAGATATCTTTGAATTGAGGTAAATCTATTTTTGCATTTTTTTTACATTGTTTCCAAATATTCAGTATGTTTGAAGCAGTGTAACAGTAAAACAAATTCTTTAGCATCATCTTCTGGAGAATTGGTTGCATATTCATGATGTAGAAGCTCAAATGACACTTCTTTGAACTGAATATAGTTTGAATTTTTGAATTGAGATTTCCAAGCCCAGCACACCAATCTGAAAATCTCCAGTTTGGAAACAGCAATGCACACCTTGTTAATTGGGCCTTGTAACTCCAAAAATACATGGGAAATCTATACATCTAGACGTAGGTGAAAACAGTTTTCTGTAACTGCACTAGTTTTGTGTGAGCAATTATGGTCAGAATCATAATAAAATGACATTTTCTTTTCTCCATATATTTTGCAAAATAAAATATAGGATATATATTTAGAAATGGGCCCAAGTAAAAGCTTAAGGAGTCTTGAAAAAACAATATATAGTTTACATGGGTATGCTAGATAAGAAGGTGAAACCTGATAAAGCAAGTAGATAGCAAAAAGTGACAATTTCTTTGTCCATAAACATGTAAACTTCTGGTTCAAGGGGTAAAAAATATATATATATATATTTATTATTATTATTATGTTACCATGAGTACACTAAACAATTAAAAGGAGAAACTTGGATACAAAAATAGATAGCAAATTTTAAAAATTTAGAAAATTTCCTTAGCCATGCTGCAAATTGTAAAATACCCCGGTCCTTAACCCTTTAATGACCGGCCGCATGGTGTGAATCCGGGGGTTAAGAACCACGGGGCATTGTTTTTTGCTTTTTTTTTCCTGCCTCATTGGATTCAGGGGTCCCCAAGCTACGTGCAGCTGCGCGGGGACCCCTGAATTCCACTGATGCTGAAGGGAAGTTTACCCATAATGGTCCCTGAACATCATGAGTCCATCATGAGGGGTTAATGGGTAAAAAAAAAAAAAAAGAGAGAGACAGAGATAAGAAATAAAGCACATTTCAGCTGTTGCATTAGTTATCACTCATTAGTGGAATTATCCTTTTATTTTTATTCTGCAGGGACAGTCATATAACAATATATACATATTTTTCATAATAAAACATTACTATACATTTAACCCTTTAAAGATCAGAGGGGCCTGAAATGTATTTCTTGCAATACATTGTGCACCACTATAATCCTTAAAGGGATAGTAATCTTTCATAATAAAAGCAGCTCTAATTAATCATCATAGTATTTGGACTTTGGAGAGTGTTATTTCAATTCTGTCAGAGTTGTAGTTCAAGAGTGATTCAATGACAAAGTATCCCCCTCCTGCTCCTTTTACTGATGTAACACTGTTCAGCCAGATCAGACGGGAGGTGCCCAGGCAGACTGCAGAGAGGGACAATCTTCAATTAAGATAAGGGAAAAACCTGAAAAACTTGTCAAGGGGGGCAGGGCTTTCATTATTCTCTTAGGAAGAAGATTGTCCCCTGCTGTTATCTGTCTGGTCTATGGACTGGATTCTACATCTGAGAAGAGATGGCTTACACTAGGTAAAAGGGGCGGGAGGGGAAACTTTGCTTGTGAATATCTCTCAAACCATAAAGGTTTGAGAGATAAGACTTATATCATTCTTCATGTTTTTTTAATGCCTACAAAATAAAATTAAGATAAAATGAAGTATTACTATCCCTTTAAAGGGATTACATAACCCATAACCCTTTGAGTGCCAGAGGGGTCTTCAATGAATTGCTTTGCAATGTGTTAGTCGCCCATCTGGCTCTCAAAGACTTAAAGGGATAGTAATGTTTCACAATACAAGCAGCTCCAATTAATCATCATAGTATTTGGACCTTGGAGAGTGTTATTTCAATACTGTCAGAGTTGTAGTTCAAGAGTAATTGAATGCTAAAGTATCCCCTTCCCGCCACTTTTACCTAGTGTAACACTGCTCACCTTAGAGCAGGAAGACTGTTCGGATGGATCACAGAGAGGGACAATCTTCAGTGATCATAAGGAAAAACCTGTCAAGAGGGGCAGGGTTTCCTTATGGTCACAGTAAGAAGATTGTCCCTTGCTGTGAGCTGTCTGGTCTGTGGACCAGATTCCACATCTGAGATGAGCAGTGTTACATCAGTAAAAGGATTCAATTACAATACAATTACTCTTGAACTACAACTCTGACAGTACTGAAATAATTCTCTGTATGGCCCAAATACTATGATGATTAATTGGAGCTCCTGTTTTTGTGAAACATTGCTATCCCTTTAAAGCACTAACTTTTTGGGAAGGAATGACTAAATGGTGGGAGCAATAGCTTTCGTCTATATTCTGGTCCTTTTCATTCTAATGTTATTTTCCTTTTTTTCTGTAAATCTTATTGTCCAGTTCAAATTATAATTTGAAAACTCATCTATGAATCTACAGTGGACAGATCTGCACATTCAGAATCAAACAGACACTATAATGTGATCTAGTGTTCTCATGCAGGGGGCAGTGCCAGTGTGATGCACCACAAACACCCACTGTTTTCCTATATACTACTAAGAAGGACAGGAGTAATTATGGGGCAAAATAACTAACTGTACTATAGGAACAAATACATCCATTGGTGTAACCCTTTGAGAGCCAAAGAGGTAGTCAGCTCATTGAGTTCCAATGTCTTAGACACCTCTTTGGCATTCAAAGGGTTAAAGAGACTAAATATTGTATTAGCCACATTTAATTTAGAAAGTTAGTTTTTGAGTTATTTCAGTTTATAGATGATGCTAATCAAGGCATGCAGTGCAGGCACTTCCTGCATTGCTGAACAGGGTTAATGAGTGGGGAGGTAATGTAGGGATAAGACAAAAAGTCAGTGTTAGGGGAGATGAGCAATGCATTGCTGAGCAGTGTCAGTGAGTGTGGAGGAAATGGATGGATAAAACTGGAAGCTAGTGATATGGGAGATGGGCAATGGATTGCTGATCAGAGTTAGTGAGTGGGGGGGGAGTGATTGATGTACTGATAAATCAGTAATTCATTGTTAGTAAAGGAGGTCAGTGCTATGATTGGTGAACAATGCATTGCTGAGCAGTGTCAGTGAGAGGGGGAATTCTCTGTAATGTAGGGCTAATATAAGATATCAGTGCTAGGGGAGGTGGTTAAAACTTTGCTGAGCAGTGTCAGTGGGTGGGAAGGTAATGTAGGGATAAAACAGGAAGTCAGTGCTAGGAGAGGTAGGTAATGCATTGCCAAAGAGTGTCAGTGAGTGGGGAGGTAATGTAGGGATAAGACGGGAAGTCAGTGCTAGGGAGGTGGCAATGCATTGCTGAGCAGTGTCAGTGAGTGGGGAGGTAATGTAGGGATAAGATAGGAAGTCAGTGCTAGGAGAGGTGGGTAATGCATTGCTGAGCAGTGTCAGTGAGTGGGGGAGGTAATGTAGTGATAAGAGAGGAAGTCAGTGCTGGGGGAGGTGGACAATGCATTGCTGAGCAGTGTCAGTCAGTGGGGGTGATAATGTAGGGATAAGACAGGAAGTCAGCGCTAGGGGAGGCGGGCAATGCATTACTGAGCAGTGTCAGTGAGTGGGGGGTAATGTAGGGATAAGACAGGAAGTCAGTGATAGGGGAGGTGGGTAATGCATTGCTGAGCAGTGTCAGTGAGTGGGGAAGTAATGTAGAGAAAAGACAGGAAGTCAGTGTTAGGGGAGGTGGGTAATGCATTGCTGAGCAGTGTCTGTGAGTGGGGGAGGTAATGTAGGGATAAGACAGGAGGTGCCTGCACAGGATGCATTAATTAACACAATCTACAGTAATTCAAAATGAGTTTTCTAAATGAGCACTGTCTGATACAACATATACGTGTACTGTTAAAAGCTGTTTTTTATGTGACAGAGTCCCTTTTATGGGGATCTGCAATGTATCAGAAATCTCTTTAGCATCAAATATTTAAAATCCCCATTTAAATCAATGGGACATTTAGTATTTATTCTCAGACCAATATGGTGAATTTTGTTTGTCCCAGAATCAGTCCCGTTTCTTTAATATATATACCTCTCTTTGTTAGGGGTTCCTTCAGCAAATAAAAGATTGAGAACTACTGATCTAAGTACTTGCTATAAAGTAGATCCTCTGGAACAACTGTATTACAGAAAAAATAACAGTTGAAAGTGTAGAAATGTATTAAATAAGGCAAAGAAATGATATAACTTATTACATTGCACTCACATGAGCCGTTCTTGGGCTTTAGGCATCAAAAGGATCGCTTCCCTGTTTGCCACAGTAGTGCATCTGTCTCCTGTTACCTGATTAGTATGGGAGAGGAAACATTTCCTTCTGTAGAATGGAACATTGTATTTACAAATTCATTTCCTTACTGTAGGAGAACTAATGATGGTGTGGGTCATGAAGACTCAGAAAAAAGGATTTTGTTAAGAAGAATCCATTATTTAAAAAGCTAGTATAAAAAAAATCACATTTATCTGAATTTATACCTGTCAGCCTGTGCATACTTTATATCAGGTATCAAAACCAGAATTACAAGTAAAGTCATCCAAAGTACATTCCAGGACATGCAAGCACGAAAGGCCAGACTAAGGGACTGGGGATATTTATGGCCCTCGATTATGGCCGTTCAAAATAAAATGACACTGAGATCATTGAAATACTCACCCTTAACCCTTTAGATGGGTGCACACTGCATTGAGAAGCAATGTATTGCACTCCCCACTGTGTATTAAAGGGTTAACACTCCAGTTGCCTTAGATTGTAGGTTTTACGTCACTGCTCCAAGCAGAGGTGCTGCAGTCAGTCATCAAGGAAACTTTAATGTGCTGCCTTTTACAGCTATCACCCAGGACAGGAAGAACTTCTCCCACTGCCTTCATTACACAAATGGCATCAGTTTTAAAATACTGAAGAAGCAGTTAATCCCAGAGCTGATTTTCAGCCAGGTCAGTGATCCAATACCTTTTACCACTGGCTCTGCATTTATTTTTTTGGCACTTTGTCATCCAATACAAGGATGAACTTTTAAAGGGACAGTAATGTTTCATAATAAAAGCAGCTCTAATTAATCATCATAGTATTTGGACTTTGGAGAGTGTTATTTCAATTCTGTCAGAGTTGTAGTTCCAGAGTAATTCAATGACAAAGTGTCCCCCTCCCGCCCCTTTTACTGATGTAACACTGCTCAGCCAGAGCAGAAGGGAGGTGCCCAGGTAGACTGCAGAGAGGGACAATCTTCAATTAAGATAAGGGGAAAAACCTCAAAAGCTTGTCATGGGGGGCAGGGCTTTCATTGTTCTCATAGGAAGAAGATTGTCCCCTGCTGTTATCTGTCTGGTCTATGGACTGCATTCCACATCTGAGAAGAGATGGCTTACACTAGGTAAAAGGGGCGAGAGGGGGAAACTTTGCTTGTGAATATCTCTCAAACCATAAAGGTTTGAGAGATTAGACTTATATCGTTCTTCATGTTTTTTTAATACCTACAAAATAAAATAAAGTTAAAACGAAGTATTACTATCCCTTTAAAGGGATAGTAATACTTAAAAATGTAAAAAAATATATGTTGTATGGTTTATCCTCCTGAGTAAAACAAGGGTACTCCCACTGCTGAGAGATATTTTATTAAAAAATTATAACCGCTCCAGCTTGAAATGTTTAGGTGCAATATCACAGTGGCCTTTGCAATTGCTTTGCAATGCATTCCGTACCCCTCTGGCGCTCAAAGGTTTAATGATATTGGGGTGTGAGCAAACTGGGCAATGATACATCAAACCTAACACAAGATTAACCCCTTGGTTAATGTGTTGGCAATGTCTCCAGCACCCCAGGGGTTAAAAACTCCGAGGCTGATTCCCATGGAGCAATTCTAGGGTATACCAAAGTGCTATAGAGAACAAATATAAATTGCAATTGATATACATGGGGAGATTAACTCACTGAATGCTGGAGAGGTCACCAGTGCATTGCAGAGCAATGTGTTGCGATCTCTCTATCCTTCAGGGGGTTAAAAGCCCTACTTAACTCTTTGAGTGCCAGGGGGGTACACAATGCATTGCTTTGCAATGCGTTGCGTACCCCTCTGGCACTCAAAGGGTTAAATATATGGGAATTTGGGTAATTTTTATTTTCTCCCTATGGGATAGTTGGTTTGGTGTAGTTTTGCCACGTTTCTTCGTATCAACCCTTTGAACACCAGAGGGGTGTCAAATGCATTAAGAATCAATGTGTTTGAACAACGTCTGGTACTCAAAGGGTTCACTCACCCTCTGTAAATGTATGCTTGCATACCGACCCACCTCTAGCACCTAAAGGGTTATATTACACTCTTTAAAACTGTATACCTGCGTAACTAACACACATCTGGCACTCAAAAGGTTAAATCACCCTCTATAAATGTGTACTTGCATACTGACACCCCCTGGCACTCAGAGGGTTAAATTGCCCTTTATAAATGAACACTTACATACCGACACACCTCTGGCACTCAGAGGGTTAAATCGCCCTTTATAAATGAACACTTACATACCGACACACCTCTGGCACTCAGAGAGTTAAATCTCCCTTTATAAATGAACACTTACATACCTAGGTTAGTACAGATACTCTATGTGAGCAGGAAAGAATCTAGAACATTCCGGAAATGTGAATAATTAATCTGATAATCTAACAAATAATAAGATTATTTCCTGCGCAGCATCGGAGCAGCCATTGTCCCTTCCAGTCTAATGTGCCGCTGTGTGTAATTAAAGAACTGTGTGCTGGGTCTCCTGAACTGTGACTGAACCCTCGGGTCACATACAACACATAACCACGCCAGTTAACCCCCAAACATCAATTTGGTGTAAAACGAGGCTGTTTTTGTTTAGGGACACCTTGCCAAAAAAAATACATTTTATGAGCAAAGAAACAGAGACCAAGAAAAACATGTTTTATCTGCTAATGGTGTTTTGAATATCTGTATTATTTTTATGAAAATATTAAACAGTGTCCATTAACAATTTATGCTCTGAACTCTGTGAGAGATGAAACTTTAACCCTTTGTATGCCAGACAGCTGAGCAATGCCCTGTATTGAACACTTCTCTGGCACTCAGAGAGAATGGTGTATGTATGCATATATGTATCTTTATTTATATAGCGCCATACATGTACACAGCGCTTAACAGAATTTGAAATAATACAATACAATACAAAACGACAGAACTGGGTTAAGACTGTTAAGTACAATCATTACATTATTTGTGAGGGAAAGTGCAGCAAGGGCATCATACACTGGGAAAGGGAGCCTGCCCCAAGGAGCTTGCAATCTAAGCTGAATTCATGATGACAGACAGAGACAGTGGGATGAGGATTATAAGTGCAGGTACAAGGTGTGGTGAAAGAAGTGCAGAAGGATTCTGATGTGACTGTCAGTGTGCAGAAGGAGGACATTGCTATTGAGATGCCTCCCTGAGCAGGTGGGTTTTGAGGAGACGCTTGAAAGTGATGATTGGTGAATGGTGATGGGGAGGGCATTCCAGAGTCGAGGAGCAGCCAGTGAGAAAGCTTGCAGTCGAGAGATGGCTCGAGTTGTGTAGGGAGAGGACAGGAAGAACCCTTGAGAAGACCGTAGGGGACGGGAAGGGGTGTAACGGTGTAGAAATGTAAGAGGGTGCTGAAGAACAGAGTGACTTACAGGAGAGGAGGAGAATCTTGTAAGAAATACGATACTTTATAGGTAGCCAATTGAGGGATTTCAGGAGGAGATGAGATGGAAGGTATCTGGGAGCAAATGTGGTGATTCTTGCGGCTGAATTGATAACAGATTGAAGTGGAGAGAGATGAGAAGCAGGAAGACCAGAGAATGTTGCAGTAGTCAAGTCTAGAGAGAATGAGTGCCTGAGATAGTGTTTTAGCCATTGATATGCAGAGGAACGGGTGTATTTTTGCAATTTTTTTTAGGAAGAAGTGACATGTTCTAGTTACAGCTTGAATATGGGGGGAGAAGGTTAATTTAGAATCAAGTATGACCCCAAGACAGCGTGCTTTGGATACTGAGTGTATAGCACAGTTTTCTGTTGTGATGGAGAAGGGGGTTGGTGGATGGGTTTTAGGAGGAAACACCACCAGCTCTGTCTTAGCCATATTAAGTTTAAGGTGGCGGTGGGCCATCCATGATGAAATGGCTGAGAGACATTGAGTGACTTGAGTCTGCACAGCTGGAGTGAGGTCAGGGACAGAGAGATAGATTAGTGTGTCATCTGCATACAGATGGTAATTAAATCCAAGAGATGAGATGAAGTGACCAAGTGAGAGGGTGTAGAGTGAAAAAAGAAGTGGTCCCAGGACTGATCCCTGAGGTACACCTACTGAGAGGTCAAGGGGAGATGAGAAAGTGTTAGAAAAAGAAACACTGAAAGTACATTTAGAGAGATAGGAGGAAATCCATTCTAGAGGTTTGTCACGGATGCCAAGGGTATGCAATGTGTCCAGTAGGAGTGCATGGTCAACAGTGTCGAAAGCAGCAGATAGATCTAGTAGGATTAGTATACTAAAGTGTCCTTTGTCCCTTGCTGTGTATAGATCATTTGTAATTTTTATTAGTGCTGTCTCGGTGGAATAGTTGAAACGGAAACCTGACTGTAAAGGGTCAAGAAGAGAGTTTGTATTGAGAAAAGAAATTAAGCAGGAGAATACAAGGTGTTCCAAGATCTTAGATGTAAAGGGAAGGAGTGAAACCGGACGGTAATTTGAAAGGCAGGTGGGGTCGAGTGAGGGCTTTTTGAGTATAGGTCTGACTATTGCATGTTTGAATGAGGATGAAAAAGTTCTGGTAGAGAGAGAGAGGAGTTAAAGATATTAGTAAGGCTGGGAGCAAGAGTACTTGCAAGAGCCTTAACAACGTGATAGGGCATGGGATCCGAGGGGCAGGTAGTGGGTGGAGAGTAGGATAGTAAAAGAGATACCTCCTCCTCTGTTGTAGGGGAGAATGAGCTGAGGGTTGCTCGGGGTGGACTAGGAATCAGAGGCATAGGAGGAGAGGATGTATGTATGTATCTTTATTTATATGGCGCCACACAGTGTACGCAGCGCCTTACAATAGACATATGTTACAATAAATAAGAGGGGATGAAATAAGTGCGACATTCATAGAAACAATGGGAGAGAGGTCCCTGCCCCAAGGCGCTTACAGTCTAAATGGGCAAAAGGAGACATACAATGGGGTAAGAGGGTGTTAAGTGCTGAGATTACAAGTGCTGAGTTTGGCCAAAGGCAGTGCATGGTCCAAGTGCTCCAGAAGATAAGACTTCAGGGTAGACTTAAAGACAGAGGGGGATTGTTCTAGACGTAAGGAGAGGGGTATGGAGTTCCATAGGTATGGAGCAGAAAGTGAGAAAGGTTTGAGACTGGAGAGGGCAGAGGGTGTGGATGGTGTAACAAGAAGGGCGTTGTGTGCTGAACGAAGGAGGTGGCCAGGAACATAAGAGGAGATGAGGGAAGAGATGTAAGGAGGGGTAACAGTGTGGAGAGCGTTAAAGGTCAGAAGAAGGACTTTGTAATTGATGCGCTGCTGAATAGGGAGCCATGACAGATGTCTGAGAATTATGTGGGCAGGTTCAGTTTTTGGGGACAGTGTGGTGATTCGTGCAGCTGAGTTTAAAACAGATTACATAGGTGAAAGATGTAGAGGGTATCGTTTGTTGAATGGACTGTACCTTGTTTTTAAAAAAGTCAGCAAAGTCCTGTGGAGTGTTGGAGAAGGAGGAGCAGTTCAAGGTTGGGGGTTTGAGAAGAGAATCAAAGATTTTAAAAAGGTCACGGGGGTTAGATTTGTGGGTAGTGATGTTAGAGAAGTATTTTTTGTTTAGTCTGGGTGAGAGCTGTGTTAAAACAGGATAGCATGAATTTGTAATGGTGGAAGTCGGAAAAAGAATGAGACTTTCGCCAGAGACGTTCTGCAGCTCGACAGCAGGTGCGTAGCATGCGGATTGTTGAATTTAGCCAGGGTCTGGAATTCCTGGGACGGGAGTGTCGACGTTGAAAGGGAGCATGCAGGTCCAAGGAGGACATTAATGAGGTGTTATATTCGTGGACCAGAGTGTCTATGTTGGTAGTAGTAGCAGTAGGGCAGAGAGAAGAAAGGGAAGTCTGCACAGTCGATGTCAGGTCTGGTAGTTTGACCGAGTGTAGGTTCCTGGTTAGGAAGGGTGATTTAGGGAGGGCAGGGGAAGGTGTGTGAGATAGTCGGAAGGAGATAAGATGATGGTCAGAGAGTGGAAATGGGGAAATTGTGAAGTCAGAGACTGAGCAGTTTCTGGTGAGAACTAGATCTAGCCAGTGACCATCCCTGTGAGTGCTGGCAGCAGTCCACTGTTGAAGGCCAAAGGACAAGGTCAGCGAGAGAAATCGGGAGGCACTAGATGAGGATGTATCATCAGTGTGTAGGTTGAAGTCACCAAGGAGTAATGTGGTGGTGTCTGAGGACAGAAAGACAGAGAGCCAAGTTTCAAATTCAGAGAGAAAGGAGGAAGGGTTCCTTGGAGGCCTGTAAATCATGGCTACCATAAGAGGGACAGGGGAGAAGAGCTGGACTGTGTGCACTTCAAAAGAGGTGAAGGAGACTGATGGAGGAAGGGACAGAGGCCTGGAGCGGCAAAGCTGAGAGAGAAGAAGTCCCACACCCCCACTCTTGCCATTAGGACGAGGAGTGTGGGAGAAAGATAAGCCACCATAGGAGAGAGCAGCTTCGGCAGATGAGTCCGAATGTGAGAGCCAGGTTTCAGTGATAGCAAATAGGTTTAGAGAGTTAGAGAGGAATAGGTCGTGGGTAGTGTGGAGTTTGTTTAGTAGAGAGCGAGCGTTCCATAATGCACAGGAGAAGGGTGGAAGGGATGGGGGGAGGCAGGGAACAGCCAGCAGATTTCTAGGGTCTGCCCCACAAGAGGTGCGGGTAGGCTGCAATATAGGACGGACACAGGTGGGAATGTAAGTGGGGCCAGGGTTGGGAGAGATGTCACCTGCAGCCATGAGAAGAGTTGCAGTCAGGAAAAGCAGGTGAGAGGAGGATTTGCATGTGTGAGAAGGTGTGGGCTGTTTCTTGGTGGATGGATATGAAGAGTTAAGGTAACAGAACAGTTCATGTAAGCAAATCATTGGAGAGTTTAAGAGGGATGGAGATATACAGATTGATGAGCAGGTGGGAGGGCTGAATGTTTTTGATATTTTACACAGTTGAGGTGTCAGAAACAATAATAAGAAAATTAAGAGATGCATTGGTTAGTGACAATATAAGTTCAAATGGGTGAGAGGTTTGGGATGGAATGTAGTACAGTTTTTCCTTCCAGACCAGACCAGACGATCCGTAGATTCAGGTGCATCCAGGACTGATTAAAAGGTGAGGACAATACTGATGAGATTTCAATGAAAGAGTTAAAATCCTGGAGTGGATGAATGGTAAGTTGAATCTTCCCACTTTGTCCTGTGCTTGTGGTTGTAGATCAGCTGAAGTCCAAAGCAGATGAAATAAAGTGCTTAGAAACAGTGATCCTAAAACTCCAGAGTTAGTTCTTTTTCTGCAGACAGGCTTTCCAGGCTGTGGTTCTGTTGAAAACTGAAATCTTCCTGTGTCAGATGTAGTCAGGTGTGTCCTCAGTGCAAGCTCAGGTGTGTCCTCAGTGCAAGCTCAGGTGTGTCCTCAGTGCAAGCTCAGGCAAACTCAGGAAAAACTCTACAGCTGACTTAGGAAGCCCTGGCTTGGGAGAGCCCCGCTTGAGAAGTAGATTTTTATAGAGGCAGAATACTAGCCAACTGGACCCAATCAGAGCTAACTGCACTTCAAAAACAGAGCCACGTGTTGTAAATAATTATTGATAAGGATTACCTGTGAAGAGACAGGATAGGAGGGGTCAGGAGACATCCATATAGTTCCAATACACAGAACTAAGGAGCCTACAAGTCTAGTATAAACTGCAAGATAACGGGACTTACTATGAAGTCCTGCAGCATTCCTGCGGTGAACCAACTGCACCATGGGGGGAATCCCCATAGTTAACCCTTTGAGTCACAATGCGTTGGATACCTTTCTGGCAATCAAAGGGTTAAAGTGGAGCTGTCATTTTGTAACAAACAGGTGGTGGTACCTTACTTTGTTTATATTACACAAAATGGGTAATTTACCTTTAATCCATTAATGACTTATCACTCCTGTCCAGACATTAAAGGGATAGTAATACTTTGTTTTAACTTTATTCTATTTTGTAGGCATTAAAAAAACATGAAGAACAATACAAGTCTTATCTCTCAAACCTTTATGGTTTGAGAGATATTCACAAGCAAGGTCTCCCCTCCCGCCCCTTTTACCTAGTGTAAGCAATCTCTTCTCAGATGTGGAATGCAGTCCATAGACCAGACAGATAACAGAAGGGGACAATCTTCTTCCTATGAGAACAATGAAAGCCCTGCCCCCCATGACAAGTTTTTCAGGTTTTTCCCTTATCGTAATTGAAGATTGTCCCTCTCTGCAGTCTACCTGGGCACCTCCCTTCTGATCTGGCTGAGCAGTGTTACATCAGTAAAAGGGGTGGGAGGGGGATACTTTGTCATTGAATTACTCCTGAACTACAACTCTGACAGAATTGAAATAACACTCTCCAACGTTCAAATACTATGATGATTAATTAGAGCTACTTTTATTATGAAACATTACTATCCTTTTAAGGAGCAGTGATGTCATGGAATCCTCTACACTGTAAGCTCTCACGAGCAGAGACCTCTGATCCTTCTGTTCTCCACATCTGATTGTAGTATTTAATACCTCTGTATGTCTATTCCCTATTGTACAGCGCTGCGGAATTATTTGGCACTATATAAATAAGGAATAATAATAATGGAATCCTGGGTTGGCAGCACAGCTACACGCCGCTCTTCCATCCCAGAATTCATTGCTATGAAAGTGCTGTGGTCCTTAACGGCCACCCATCACCGAATCTGGCTTTAGTTAACCCCTTAAGGACTTTGCGACATGCCAGGACCGTCACCGTTTTTTTCCTTTAAGGTCTGATGACGCTCTTGGCATCACATACTTTTTATTTACAGCGCCCCTGCAGGAGCTATGTAAGTAAAGGTGAGGTCTGAAATTGACCTCTCCAAGACCAGAGCAATCTCTCTCAGACCCCTGCTCCGCCCGTCGGTACACTTAACAGGTCACGTGTACCGGCACGTTGTCAAAGATCAAAGTGGTCCTGAGGGGAAGGTAATTTCCCTGCACTGTTGGGAAATTAAGCTGTTAAGAGGTTAATCCAGGGGCAAGCAACCTATTGGAAACTATATCTCCCATCATCTCCAACCAGAATTCGCCAACCCCCCGATATAGTCTGTTCTTGACAGGCACCAGCCATATTGGCTTAATGCTAAATTTTTGATGGTCATCATCATGTCAGTTCAGCTTATTGTTGTTGAAACCTCTCCCTCCCTGCAACTAGTCTTTCTCCGATGACGTCACTCCAATGGGTAGGTAGTGACTATGCGAGTTCAGCCTCGATCTCAATGGGAACCGGAGCCACTCCAACACAATTCACAGGATCTTTTGAGACAATAGAGATACAAAAGAGCCTGTGGACTGTGTTGGAGTGGCTCCAGGTCCCACTGAGATCAAGGTTGAACTTGCATAGTCACTACCTACCCGTCAGAGTGACGTCATCAGAGGGAGACGAGTGGTGAAGAAGCGTGGAGGACACCCAGTGAGAAGAACGGAGGGAATCTGCATCCTGAAACTGTCCTTGGATCAGGCTGAAGTCTCTATGTGCTTTTTATTTTTATTGATCCTGTGAGTAGATCCCTTGAAGGGGGGCTTCTTTAAAGAGTGTATTTTTAGACGTAATAAAACGTTGGATAATGCACTTTGATTGGTTTCCCTTTCTCTCTGCTCTCCTTTCTTTACACGGCTTCCAAGTTGGCACACTTGTGTACTGGATAGAGCATTGAGGAGTGGGAATAGGAAAGTTTAAAAGGATCTGAGACTTTTATTGACTTTTTAATTTTCATTGTATGTTCAAATTAGAGAACCATATAAATTTTATTTCTTTTTGTAAATAAAGTAGGCTGACCAGATCTCCCCTTTAACTACAGCTCAGCCCTAAAATATGTATATTTCCTATGTGGAGAGACTCTGGTATCGCTAAGAGATATAACTGTATATTTTGTTTGATCGAGGATTGGAAACTGTGTATCAATATGAGATTCGGAACTTTTCCTTTAAGGTTCACATATTTGAGAAGTAAGAGCTGCTGAATACTATTGTTTGTGCATAATTCTTATGTCCCCAGAAGTCTAGTCAGCCTATAACATGTTGAGGAGACCTCTCTAACGTTCAAGAGTATAAAAACCCCATTTAAATCAATGGGTCATTTGGGGGATATTTATTTGTACCCTATGTTGCAGTTGGTTTGCTCCAGAATTGCACATTTTTAACTTAAATAATTGCACTTTATTTTATTTGTTTTATGTTCACTCTTTGTAAACAAGTCAGTGTTTTTCTGGATTCCCTTACTCCCATTCCCCTTCCGTTTTTGCTTTCTGTTCCTCTCCCCTTATTTTTGATATTAGCTTTGTCTAAAGTAAAAAAAACTCCATTGTAGTCAGCTAGAATTTCGGAAATTTTTATTTATCCATTATGGTGGAGTTGATTTGCTCTAGAATTGCTCCGGTTTCTTAGTATATCAGCCTTGGAGTGTTACAGGGCAGCTATGATCTGACTGTTCCTACAGGCAGATCACCTCCCCTGGGCTCAGACCTGCAGCTGAGGCCTGGGTTGCATTGTGAGGATGGGGGTGGGGGGGGGCAAAGTGGAATTTATTGGATTAATATTCTGCAGCTGGTATGTCAAAACTATCCTACCCCTGACCTAATATAACCTTGTGGTTAATGAGTTAAAATGTTATGTATAATATATAGTGTATATGCATCAATATATTAAATGTAATTCAACTATATGTAATTTTATTGTTAATTTCCTATGGAAATATTATACACCCACTTCTCTTTCCCTTCTGTTTTCTTAACCCTTTAAGTGCCAGAGAGGTATCCAATTCATTGCGATGTGTTTTATACCTCATTGGCACTCGAATGGTTGTTTGTGTAGATGGTAGCGTGCAGTGTGGCTTTGTTTATTTTTCCTTGCATTTAATATATTAATTTATTCATAAAGACATGCAATGTATTCATTAAACTGATGAGGTCAGAGCTGCCTGGGCCTACAGAATGAAGTTCACATGTAGTCCGATGGTGATGTGAATTTCAATGCAGTTGAAAATGTCCCTAAGGTTTTTGTTTGTTAGTCCCAGAAACCTATTTGCTATTGGTGATTATTTCATGGAAAGTGGTTCCATGTTGAGTTCATGTTGAGAGTTGATGGAACTGAGACCAAGCCTTGGGAAATCATGTTTATGCACCAAAGGTCTCTGACTAATACAGGTTTTGTGTGACATAGGAGTCAATGAATTAATTCTATAAATTGATGTATGGTGCTATATAAATAGGCTGACCATATTGCCTGAGACAAAAACGGGACGGGGGTGGGGCAGACGGACAGTGGGACTCCTTCACTCCGAGTCCGATCATAGTAAGCTGCAAGCAGCGAGAACGCGTTTTCGCCATCTCTTACTAACGGTGCTCTCTCTCTCTGGCCTAAAAGCCTGCCCCTGAGGTAAATCAGAACTTCCTCTCTTCGTCACTCACACTAGTGGTTTTACTGTGTTTACTGTACACACTGATTACCATAGAGTCTTATGACTCGTCATCATATCACTGTCTAAGAGACTCTATGGTAATTTACCACAGACTCGAGAGTCTTACACAGTTATGAGTCACTCGAGTCATAAGACTCTATGGTAATCAATGTGTACAGTAAAACCACTAGTGTAACAAAAAGAAGTTCCAACTTATGAGAAATAAACAAGCCGCGTTCAGTTTTTTACAAAAAATTAAAAACAAAATATATGTTATATTGAAAACGGGACAAAATTGACGTTTATATTAAAAAGAAGAGACAGTCTTGAAATATGAAAAAAAAAAAAAAGGTACAAACGGTACTCTCCCTTTTAAATATGGTCAGCGTATATATAAATAAACATACATACATAAAAACAAGAATTCGTGAGCACAGGTTCACTGGTGTTACCATTTACTACCAATGGCTGTATTTCCGGGGATGAACAAGCAATGATCATTCGTGGTAACTCAGGGTCCAACCCAAATGTGAGGGTCTCAGACTGAAGGGCCACATTTTCAGGGTGCCTACTATCTGATGTGCACCAATTATCTGCTCATTTAGGGCTGGATTTACAGTTATAAAAATTAAAGTATCGTTGTTGGTAATAGTAGACAGATCTGCACCATTAAATGCTGTAAGCTGACATCAAGACCCAGGGGATGTAAGCATGAGAACTGGGGCTTTTAACCCCCTCCGACAGTGCCTAGCAACACCCCTGGTCATCATGATATGCTTGGCTCACCAATTTACTGAGACAATCGCTTGACATATTTTCCTTCTTTTTTTCTGTATGCTGGACTTTTATCATGCCTAAACTTTTAATAGTCTAAAATAACAAAAATACTAATATTAATGCTAATAATAATAACAGAGATAAATCAGTGAAATCTATGCCCTATATGTAACCTATTAGTCTGACAGAGTGAAGATTATGTACTAAGAAGAACTGGATGGATTCTCAGGCAAAAAGAGAAAATAAAAATGCACCCGAATAAATACATTGATATAAAAGGATAGTAATACTTCGTTTTATCTTTATTTTATTTTGTAGGCATTAAAAAAACATGAAGAACGATATAAGTCTTATCTCTCAAACCTTTATGGTTTGAGAGATATTCACAAGCAAAGTTTCCCCTCCCGCCCCTTTTACCTAGTGTAAGCCATCTCTTCTCAGATGTGGAATGCAGTCCATAGACCAGACAGATAACAGCAGGGGACAATCTTCTTACTATGAGAACAATGAAAGCCCTGCCCCCCTTGACAAGTTTTTCAGGTTTTTTTCCTTATCTTAATTGAAGATTGTCCCTCTCTGCAGTCTACCTGGGCACCTCCCTTCTGCTCTGGCTGAACAGTGTTACATCAGTAAAAGGGGCGGGAGGGGGATACTTTGTCATTGAATTACTCTTGAACTACAAGTCTGACAGAATTGAAATAACACTCTCCAAAGTCCAAATACTATGATGATTAATTACAGCTGCTTTTATTATGAAACATTACTATCCCTTTAAATGGGACTTTTAACCATCTGCATTCCAATCCTATTTATCAAACAGAACGCAATATGAATCTATTGCTAACAATACCTCCTGTTTGCTCAAAGTAACAAGTGGGGATCCCCAAGGCCCCATTTTTGGCCCTCTTCTATTTTCTCTATTTATAAATGATCTACACATGGTTTGTAAAGCATCTTCTGTATGTATGTATGCAGATGACACCATAATATGTGCTAAAACTTCAAAAGTATGACAGCTTGACGCCATATTACAGTAGGCTGACCAGACCTTTAACCGGGGACACATAGGAAATAGGCATATTTCAGGCCAGCACTGAAATCAAAGCAGCCCTGCAGTATGCATTTTTGATATGTGTCCCAGGTTAAAAGTGAGGTCTGGTCACCCTATATTACAGCATGATTTCTCTGAAGCTGAAAGATGGATTGCAAAGAACAAACCATTCTTAAACACAGACAAAACAGTCACAATGTTATTTGGTAACAAGGTATAAACTGCTTAATCCATGCAATATCCACCTATCCATTGTTGCTTAGCAGGTAAATCCCTACAATGTTTTTGTTTCATAATAAATAAAATATTTTCTGTCCCTTTAAGATGTTTTGTACAAACTGGAGTGGATCTGCTGCTTCATTAAGGGGTTTGTTTTGGACATAAACAACATTGTATCTGAGTAGATAGCAGGGAAGTCTATGCGCTACATCATGGTAGGAAGCAAGTAATGAACATTCTTATTTTGTTCCAATTCTATTTTTGGTGACAGCTATTTTTTCTCATAATTCTACGACTCAAATATGTATGTTTTGCTCTGTTCCACTAGAAGATAAGAACATGTAACATTTATCATTGTGAAAGCTAATGTCTTTGTAGTGTGTCAGGGCTCTCTGAACAGCAGAAGTACCGGTTTCTTGTGTATCGCTGTGCTGGCATCCAACCAATCCAGTGGGCAGTAAGGAAACCTTGAACAGTCTTTGACCTTGCATTACATTATCTAGTCTAGTGGGAGAAGGTGAGAAGGATGAGGAATGATGACCTTGAGTTCCATAGTTAAAGGGATAGTAATACTTCATTTTATCTTTATTTTATTTTGTAGGCATTAAAAAAACATGAAGAACGATATAAGTCTTATCTCTCAAACCTTTATGGCTTAAGAGATATTCACAAGCAAAGTTCCTCCCCCCCCCCCGTTCAGCAAGATCAGAAGGGAGGTGCCCAGGTAGATTGCAGAGAGGGACAATCTTCAATTAAGATAAGAGAAAAAGCTGAAAAACTTGTTAAGGGGGGAAGGGCTTTCATTCTTTTCATACAAAGAAGATTGTCCTCTGCTGTTATCTGTCTGGTCTTACAACCAGATTCACATCTGAGAAGAGATGGCTTACACTAGGAAAAAGGGGCGGGAGGGGAAACTTTGCTTGTGAATATCTCTTAAACCATAAAGGTTTGAGAGATAAGACATATCATTCTTCGTGTTTTTTAATGCCTACAAAATAAAATAAAGTTAAAATGAAGTATTACTATCCCTTTAACACAAACCTGTCACCCTAAGACCCGTTTACTATTTTTCATTTTTTTTTTGGCAAATTGTTGCACCTTATGCAAATCCACAGCATAGTATTAGTTATGCCTGAGGCTAGATTTAAGACTCTCTGTGTTATTAAAGGATCAGTAAACTTTTTTTATGAAAACATATTTTATAGAGCATTTCCTGCTGAATAAACCAAGGTCACTCCCATCACTGGCAGATGTTTTATTCAAAATTTATAGCAGTTTAAATAATCAGGAAGTTAATTTACTGTGTTTACTTCCTGATAGTTCTAACTGACAGGAAGTTAATTTACTGTGTTTACTTCCTGATAGTTCTAACTGACAGGAAGTGACTCAGCAGTTTATATCACATTCTGTGGAGAACTGTAAGTCACTGACTTTCCTGACTTTCCTCTCCATTAGAATCTAACAGGAAATCTAATTAGAATTTGACCACTAGAGGGCACTGGTAAAGTAAAAAAACACAGGTTTAAACTGTAATAACTCTGGAAATATAAATCTCTCAGCAGTTCGAGTACCCTTATTTTACTCAATAGGAAAATCCCTGCGATATATATTTTTTCATAAAAAAAAAAAGTTTACTGCTCCTTTAAAGGGATAGTAATACTTCTAACAAAGTGGAGGTCTAAGTCTTCTTTATTTCAATACTTACAGTTTTGTAGTTCAAGCAATATTCAATACGAAAGGATCCCCCTCCCTCCCCTTCTGGCCTCCTCCCATTAGATATTGAATCCAGTCATGGTACCGGATGGATTCAGCGAGGGACAATCTTCAGTCAGTAACTATAATGAAAACCCTGGCCCCTTTGCTGAAGGTGGACAGTATTTTCCTTTTGCTTACTGAAGATTGTCCCTCGCTGCTCTCCATCCGGACCAGACTGAGAGGAAGCTTGACTCAGGGGAAAAGGGACGGGAGGGGGATCCTTTCAGGTTGAATAGCACTTGAACTACTGTGACCAGACGGAGTAATTTAGAACTATAACATTTGAAATATTGATCACTGTTTTGTACATTGTGTGACATTTGGTAATAGTGTGTGTGGGATTATACAGTAATTCCTGCAAAGGGGATGGTAGGTGGGAACCAGAGTGCATAGTGGGCTGTTAAGTCCAGCACTCTGGCTTGTTTAAAGAATACTCCATGTGCTAAGGAAACTTAGGAATGTGAATTGACTTCTGCTGTGCTTCATTGACCAATCAGAGGAGGTTATTATGGACCATTTAAAATGTCCCTTTTTCAAGCACTAATTTGTATTCTTATCTTGATAAGAGTGTCTGGAAGTGTATATAAGCAGTATGTATTATCAGTAAAGGCTGTTCTGTTCTACACTCCTTAATATAAGTGAATTCACTTGCCTCGCCGGTCTTCTGGCGTAGGGCCTCTGGAAACCCCACCTAGGGTTCTGCAGCTAAATTCACTAGGTCAGCCAGTCTGCCAGGGGGCAGCATCCAGTTGTTCCTGCCTGACTATCCAGGACCTCCAGACACCAGGAAGTAGCAGGGCTCAAGCCAGCCGTGCAAGAGGGGCAGCAGCAGTAGTGGTTCAGGAAACGACGACCCCAAAAGGGTTCGGTAAATCCTGGTACCATCACAAATACAAAACTGTAAGTATTGAAATATAGTGTTACCTGCTCAAAACAGAATAAAGAAGACTCTGACCCTCACTTTAACAGAAGTATTACTATCCCTTTAAGAATGCCTCCAGTGTGTGGTCTCTGCCTAGATTCCTTCATAGCCATACCTGGGAACTTTCTAAATGAGCCGACCCTGAGATCTTTGAAATATTAACCCTTAACCCTATCGCGACAATGGACTTACCAGGTACATAATGCAAAAATGTCACTTAGTGACAGAGGACGTACCTGGTAAGTCATGGAAGTAATTCTCTATAATGGTGAAAAAAAAAACCCCGTCGTTAAGTGCCGGCCGCGTGCGCACACGGCCGGTCACTAAGGGGTTAAATTTTCCCATAATGTAGACCTTTTGCAGTATGTCGTCCCAGAGATCCTCCAGTTGGACCACAAGGAACCTTTAATGTGCTATTACTTAGAGACTGCACTGCTTAAACACAAACAAGACAAGCGGGACTTCTTTCTCTGCCTTTTTGGTCCAAATGACACCAACTTAGATACTAAAGAAACATTTAATTGGTGCAAATCATATAGCAGGTAACGCAGGACTCTGTCTCCCTGAGAATTTGGCCCTTCACCCTGAGACCCTGAGACTTACCAAGTGAGTTCGTAGCACAGTGTGTTTATTTTATTGGCCACAGCACATAAACTGATTAGCATAAATTGCCATACTGTGCCATCAATAAAGTCTAATTTGCCAAAAAACATTTTTATTACAAACACATGGCTAGCACAACTTAAAGGTGGTTTTTCCCAATTTTAAAATTGAACTAAACGTCTCTTAAAGGGATAGTAATACTTCATTTTATCTTGATTTTATTTTGTAGGCATTAAAAAAACATGAAGAACGATATAAGTCTTATCTCTCAAACCTTTATGGTTTGAGAGATATTCACAAGCAAAGTTTCCCCTCCCGCCCCTTTTACCTAGTGTAAGCCATCTCTTCTCAGATGTGGAATCCAGTCCATAGACCAGACAGATAACAAAAGGGGACAATCTTCTTCCTATGAGAACAATGAAAGCCCTGCCCCCCTTGACAAGTTTTTCAGGTTTTTCCCTTATCTTAAATGAAGATTGTCCCTCTCTGCAGTCTACCTGGGCACCTCCCTTCTGCTCTGGCTGAGCGGTGTTACATCAGTAAAAGGAGTGGGAAGGGGATACTTTGTCATTGAATTACTCTTGAACTACAACTCTGACAGAATTGAAATAACACTCTCCAAAATCCAAATACTATGATGATTAATTAGATCTGCTTTTATTATGAAACATAACTATCCCTTTAAGGTTGATAGGTCCACATTAAGTTCAAACAGAACATCTAGCTTAAAATTAACATTTAAATGTTTAAAACTTGATTGATTTGCTTGCCATTTTGGATTCCAAGTCACATTGACAATGTCAGCAAACTCTGCAAATGCCATACAAATCAGTCTGGGAGGTTCGGAGATCCAAGGAGATGAAAAAAATACTCTTTTCCATTTTAAAGTTAAAATCACACTTTTTTCATCAGATCGATAGCAAACTCTTCAGAAAGGATTGTTGCCAACTTTGACACATAGATAGAGATTTGAGGGATCAGTTGTTTTTCTTTAAAGTAAAAAAGCCCCTGTTCACTGACGGGGATGGATAGGTTCCTCCTGGAACCCAAGAACCTGGACAAACCGTTGTCCAGAGCTACAATGCACCTTGAGAGGGCAGCGCCTGCTTCTCTGCCTGCATTTGAGGATGCCTGGAGTGGAGACCTGGGGGTGGCATCTGTAGGTGATGAGGAGACGTGGCTCTCCATATTCAAAAGCGTTTCATTTTTGCAGAGAGACACACCACCTCTGGAGAACTATTACAAATTATTATCCAGGTGGTACCTGACCCCTAACCGCCTGTCGAAGTATGACTCCTTTTATCCGGACGTCTGCTGTTGTGATGCTCAGGGAGGCACTCTGGTACATATCTGGTGGAGTTGCCCGATGATTGTTGAATTCTGGTCGCAGATCATTAGGACATTGGGAATTGTGTTGGGCTACACAGTTCCATTAGACCCTTTTCTCCTCCTCTTCTCCCAGCGTACCCAATTTCGACCCAAGGCCTTTCCCTTGTTGCACTATTAGTTGACAGTAGCAAGATTGACAGTGGCTGCTCACTGGAAGTTACATGCATGCCCGCCCTTGGCGAGTTGGTATGCGAAGGTTGACCAGTTCTGCCGAGTGGAGAAACTGCATTCCTATAGCCTACATAAGTTGCAATCCTTTAGGGAGACGTGGACACATTGGGAGAGGTTCTCGGTTGTGAGAGATGAACCTAGATGAAAGACGCCCTCTGACTTGATGGCGTATCCCTGACGAGTGGATGTTTAATGTGCACTTATCCACATGTCTGATTTGGTGGTCTTTCTTACAGCAGTTGGACTTAACACCTGCCCATCCCCCTTCCCCCCCTCCTACCCTACTTTTTCTTTCTGTACCCCTTTTCGTTCTTCTAGCTCTATTTCTCCCTCGCCTTTACTCTCCAGATGTCTACAGCTGGCCCTCTTATTTCCTCTTTTTGTTTTCTCTTTTATCGTCTCCCTACTGTCTCTCTGCTCCCGAGCGGTTCTTTCTCACCTTGCTGCTGCTGGAATTTCTTCATATATTGTATGTCTACTTTCCTTTAAATACACAGGAGCTTTTTACTGCTGTCTGACTCATTAAGGTTTGGCCTAATGATATAAATTCTCTGGGTATTATGAGTTATCTGTTTGGACATTATTTAGATCAGAATGCCCTGTATACCATCAGTCTGTTAATGGATTGTATATCAACGTATTTATGTTGCTATTATTGTTTGTAAATTGTGTAACTTCTTCAATAAAGATGTTTGAACAAAAAAACAAAAAAAGCCCCTGTTTCTGGGATATTTGGAGTTAAAATCATGGCTTTGTCTATTTGCAGTTTTTTTTACACAAATAAAATTACTTTAATCCTAAGCACGAACACTAGAGCACTACTGTGTTTTATCAATGGATTCTGTGCCCAATGACAGTGAAAGTTCCACTGATCAGACACAGCATGATGGACACGTATTTATAAGAAAAAGGGGTTCTTCTGAGTTTGGTAACTGGCCAAATATACATATAGGTAGATTTAAGGGTCTCCTGTATTTGATATGTGGATACAGGGTCTCAGGTCTTATATTAAATGTTCCATGTTATGCTTAATCAATAAACTAATGTATGTATAAGTATAAAAGTTTAGGTGAGATCAGTAATAAATCAGGGGATGATGCTACATGATCACACCTGGTAACTCTCTGGATCTGCCCCGCAGACTCCGGTTTTTGCAGTGAATTACCGGGTCTCCGGGGACGGATTCTCCTGTGGTGACTTTCTTATGAAACTCTGTCCACTTCTCCTCCTTCCCACCCTGTTCCACCCACTTCCCGCCCACTTCTCCTCCTTCCCACCCTGCTCCACCCACTTCCCGCCCACTTCTCCTCCGTCCCACCCTGCTCCACCCACTTCCTGCCCACTTCTCCTCCTTCCCGTCCTGTTCCACCCACTTCCCGCCCACTTCTCCTCCTTCCCACCCTGTTCCGCCCACTTCCCACCCACTTCTCCGCCTTCCCACCCTGTTCTGCCCACTTCCCGCCCACTTCTCCTCCTTCCCACCCAGTTCCGCCTACTTCCCACCCACTTCTCCTCCTTCCCACCCTGTTCTGCCCACTTCCCACCTCCCCCACCCGCAATTCAGCCCCACCCCTTTGGGATGCAAATCGCATCATAATTATATCCCCCAGCTGCACCACATAAGCCCCATCCAGTACATACATGATACTACATGTAAACCAAGACAAGGACAGATATGAAAATACATATGGTCAGATTTTCCATCAGGAAGAGTAGACAACTGCCTAGAGTTCCTAATACTGAGGGGAGGTGCATGAGCTGTGCTGACCACACCCACATTCTGTGGGTGTGGCCAGAGCAATCTCAGTGTCCCTGCATCAGTTTTAGACCCATATACAGGATATAATTTAATCCCTTGGCTGCTAGAGAGATCTCCAGCATATTGCGAAGCAATGCATTGGACATCTCTCTAGCAGTCAGAGGTGTAACTAGAAGTTAACAGGCCCTGGTGCAAAAATTGCTATGGGCCGCCCTACAACAACATTGCCTCCATTGGGTATCTCCACACTGCCCCCCACTCTCCACATTGCCCCCAATGTCCATCTCCTACACCCCTGGTGGTCCAGTGGCATGGCAGTAGAGGTCTGTGCCTCCGTCTGCACAGACATCTATTAAGAGCTGGAGCTCCAGCGTGGTCCTCTCTCCAGTAATGCAGGGCTCTGGGAGATGATGTCATCTCCCAGCGCTCTGAATTACTAGAGTGCCCACGAGAGAGAGAGGTCAGCTGCTAGAGGTACGTGGCACGGGAGGGGGTCGCAGGGGCGGCCGGACCCCTGGAGTGATGGGTCCAGTCACAGGTGCGACCCCTGCCACCCCTATTGTTACGCCACTGCTAGTAGTCAAGGGGTTAAAACATTTTTTGTCCTTTCTTTTTTATATTCCAAGAGTATATTCTGTGCCAGGAAATAGTGGATGAGACTGAGGGCTGAGTCATATGAATACTGGGGGGTGTGGTTATAGGCGGAGTCAGTGGTGCCTAGAGTGCCTTGCTTAGAGGTGCCTGGGATGTAAATCCAGCCCTGAAAATATGAAAAAAAAAATGCAAACAAAAAATATAAATAAATAAAACATGAAGGAGATAAGGAAGAGGGTGTATCACATGATACTACATATAAACATATAAACAGTGTGGGAAGGAGATAAGGAAGAGGGTGTATCACACTAGAAGCAGGTTTCTGTGTTGTTGCTTATTCTCGAACAGAATACAGGGTTGGGTATGTAACACAGACAGCCCAAGGCAAGACACTCTAGCTTCTCCCATGGCAACACCCCTAATCCTCACATGACCCCACCCCCTTGCACTGTTTCTTACTACAAAAAATACCCTTGGAGAGCAATGCATTGGAGATCTCATCCGAGGGTTTAAATAATACCCTGTAAAGGGGATATACAGAGACATTGCCATTGCTCTGGGCACACCCACAGTTCAGAATGTGGGTGTGGACAACCCACCTGAGGCACCGCCCCTGAAAATGTATTGTTCTAGGCAATTGCCTACACCGCTTACTGGGAAATCTGGCCCTGGGAACACATTGGAACAGTTCTGGATCATACAAACTGAACCATAGGGGATTCGTGAAAATCTGCAATTATTAAACGGGGGCTTGTAAAGTAACAGTACCCACTCTTTTTTTCTTTACATATTTTGCAAGTGCATAAAAAGTAAAGTCAACTTGACTGAAATGTTTAAATCTCCACCTATTTTTCATTATGTCTTTTAAATACAGTATACAGAACAGTCTGCTGGAGTAACAGTTCAACTGCAGTCCGTGCAGCACAGAGTGTTCTCTATGTTGTATGGAAGTAGGCTTTTCTGCTACAGGGATAGTGCAACATTGTATCACTGTCCGTGCAGCACAGAGTGCTCTCTATGCTCTAATGGTAGCAGACTTTCCTGCTATAGGGACAGTGCAACATTGTATCACTATCCCTGTTATCTATTCTGTAATGGAGGCAAGCTTTTCTGTTACAGGCAGAGTGCAACATTGTATCACTGTCCCTGTTATCTATTCTGTAATGGAGGCAAGCTTTTCTGTTACAGGCAGAGTGCAACATTGTATCACTGTCCCTGTTATCTATTCTGTAATGGAGGCAAGCTTTTCTGTTACAGGCAGAGTGCAACATTGTATCACTGTCCCTGCAGCACTGAGTGTTCTGTATGCTGAAATGGAGGCTGGGTTTTTCTCCTGCAGGGATAGTGCAATATTGCATCACTATCCCTGTAGCACTTAGTGCTATGTATTTTACAACAGAGGCAGCCTTTCCTGCTGTAGGGATAGTACAACTTTGTATCACTACCCCTGCAGGACTGAGTGCTCTCTATGCTGTAATGGATGCAAGCTTTCCTGCTGCATGGATAGTTCAACATTGCATCATTTTCCCCCTATGGTGCTCTTTGAGACCTCTTTAGCATTCAAGAGATTCATTAACCCTTTGAGAGCCAAAGGGGTATCCAACACATTGCTCCACAATGCATTGGATACCTCTCTGGCACTCAAAGGGTTATGAAATAAACTGAAATCAAAAGAAATGTGTATCTGTACTCTATGGGGAGTTTGTCATAGAATTGCTCCCATATCTGGTAACCCTCTGGTCTCATGTCTCCGAGGATCCACAGAGGTCTGGAGGTGGGATCAAAAGTGGGTGTGGTTTAATCCTGATGGGTGGGATTGACAGAGAGGAGGTGGGCTTTGTCTTTATACTCATCATACAGTGTGCAGAATGGGGTGGAGGGTGGGCGGAACCAGCAGTGAAGTGGGCGGAGTTATAAAAGAACTCACTGACCAGGAGAATCAGCTTCAGTGCCAGGAAACCTTACAATTATAATTCCTATACTACCTTTATACATATGGACTTTAAGGCCTGATGGTCAAAAGAAAAGCAGAGACATTTTGGATCAAACCAACTGGATTACAAGGGGAGATAAAAATGTCCTAAATCCCCACTTGTTTAAAGGTCACTGTTTTCCTTTTTAGCGCTTTTGTGGTCTCCAGTGCTTTGCAAATGCACCGGAGACCTTGCTAGAATTCAAACAGTTAAAAAACATAATTAAATCAATGGGAATTTTAAGTTGTCCAATGAATGTCAGAGAAAGGCAACTCCAGGTAAGGTAGGGTTAAACAGAGTTCAATGCCATAAATCACAAAGGATTATTGTGTGCATGGTATAAAACAATTCTTATCGTGTGAATCAAGGACGATGCGTCAGTAATGTATTGTGTTGGCCAAAGAACTCCTCGAATTCTCTGAGAATAAATTAGCAGCAAACACAATGGCCACACTAACAACATATCAATCTGACCACAATCTATCTGTTTAAAAATAGCAATCACTTTACTGAATAAATAGTAAAAATCATGGATCATAATAAGCTCAAGGCTGTTGTGAATAATAAACAGATCAACACATTTTTGCGTGTATGAATAATATAAATTGGTAATTGAAAAACTGGAGATACCTTCATGAGTAGGTGCTGGTGACAACAGATCAATTTGATTATCTGTTGGCACTAGTGCCTACTCACGAAGACGTATCCCAGTCTGTCAATTTTCAGTTATTATTCATACATGCAAAACACGTTGATCTGTTTGCACCAGTGCCTACTCACGAAGACGTATCCCAGTCTGTCAATTTTCAGTTGATATTATTCATACATGCAAAACGCGTTGATCTGTTTGCACCAGTGCCTACTCAAGAAGACATCTCCCAGTGTGTACATTTTCAGTTTATATCATTCATACATGCAAAACGCGTTGATCTGTTGGCACCAGCACCTGCTCATGAAGACGTCTCCCAGTCTATAATTTTTCAATTTATATTATTCATACACACAAAACGCGTTGATCTGTTGGCACCAGCACCTACTCACGAAGACTTCTCCCAGTTTATAATTTTTAAATTTATATTATTCATACACACAAAACACGTTGATCTGTTTGCACCAACGCCTACTCACGAAGACGTCTCCTAGTCTTTAAATTTTCAGTTTATATTATTTATACACACAAAACACGTTGATCTTTTGACATCAGCACCTAGTCACGAAGATGTCTCCCAGTCTGTAATGTTTTCATTTATATTATTCACAACAGCCATAGGCTTGTGATCCATATTTTTCACTATCTATACAATAAAGTGATTACTGTTTTTATATGGATAGAATGTGGTCAGGTTGAAATGTTATTAGTGCAGCCATAGTGTTTGCTGGCAATTTTAAGTTGTCCCCCACAGTGGAGTTGATTTAGCCCAGAATTGCTCAGCTTTCTTTGTGTAAAGAAGCAGCTCCATATTGATGTATTTGCCTTGTACTCTGGAATCAGGGTATACATAGACATACTGATTTTATTGTTACATTGTATCATCTCAGGATATAGAATGATGTTACCCTTGTTGCAAAGTGAATTAGTGCCTGATTTAATTGGCAGACACATGTACTACGGAGAACTGGATTCATTCTGGGGCAACCAAACTGCTTCACAGGTGATAAAATATCCCTAAAGTTTTAAAAAGGGAGTTATTTTTAGAGAAGAACTGGAGTTTATCTCACTGGAGAAGTTATCTCCTCTTTACCACACTTTAGTACATATCCCCTGTAGTCTACAACTAAAGTTCTCCCATAGAATAACATAGGAACTGGAGAGTTTATCTCACTGGAGAAGTTATCTCCTCTTTATCACACTTTAGTGCATCTCCCCTGTAGTCTACTATAACTAAAGCTCTCCCATAGAATAACATAGGAACTGGAGAGTTTATCTCACTGGAGAAGTTATCTCCTCTTTATCACACTTTAGTGTATCTCCCCTGTAGTCTATAACTAAAGCTCTCCCATAGAATAACATAGGAACTGGAGAGTTTATCTCACTGGAGAAATTATCTCCTCTTTATCACACCTTAGTACATCTCCCCTGTAGTCTATAACTAAAAATCTCCCATAGAATAACATAGGAACTGGAGAGTATATCACCCTGGAGAAGTTATCTCCTCTTTATCACACCTTAATACATCTCCCCCTGTAGTCTATAACTAAAGATCTCCCATAGAATAACATAGGAACTGGAGAGTTTATCTCACTGGAGAAGTTATCTCCTCTTTAGCACATCTTAGTACATCTCCTCTGTAGTCTATAAATAAAGTTCTCCCATAGAATAACATAGTAACTGGAGAGTCTATCCCACTGGAGAAGTTATCTCCTCTTTATCACACCTTAGTACATCTCCCCTGTAGTCTATAACTAAAAATCTCCCATAGAATAACATAGGAACTGGAGAGTTTATCTCCCTGGAGAAGTTATCTCCTCTTTATCACACCTTAGTACATCTCCCCCTGTAGTCTATAACTAAATCTCTCCCATAGAATAACATAGGAACTGGAGAGTTTATCTCACTGGAGAAGTTATCTCCTCTTTAGCACATCTTAGTACATCTCCCTGTAGTCTATAACTAAATATCTCCCATAGAATAATATATGAACCTCTTATCACTGTTAAGAAAAGCTGCAAGTGAACTTTAGGCAATACTAAATGTTAAACCATATCTTGGGAGTATTAACACTTCTGCCAGGGGCCTAAGGGGTTCTTAATGCTTCTTTGCCTCTATACTCACTTCTTAGTACATCAGCTTCAAAATTGTCCTTGGATTCTCCAGGAAGGAAGAAGCATCCATGGAAATCTAGCTAGAAGCTCATCAGTGTAAGAGCCTTCCTTGGAAAAAATCCATTTACCACTTAATATACAGAATTAACTTCTGCCTAATCCCCTGCATTCACTGAGTTAAGGAGATTCAGAAGGAGGAAGATAGGTATCTGTACAAGGCTAGGCTGAAGGAGGCTACATTCATTATTAGATGTGCCAAAGCACACACAATGCAGAACATTTTCTTTGGGAGACAAAATATTTTTTAGATACATAAGTGAAAGGATAAACATGAGTGTAAATACATGTAAATGAGGCTAAAGGCCTAGCTGACTGCCTCAATTAATATGTATGTTCAGTATTTATAGATTAAAGTGAAGGGAAGAGACTTCTGTTAGAAAAAGAAACTGCGAGACGTGAAGCATCCATTTTTACAGAGAAAGAAGTTCAAGTTCAACTCTAAGACAGGTAAACCAGTGGGACAAGATGGGATACACTTAGTTGTTAAAAGATCTTAGAAGTGTTCTGGCAAAACCTTTAGTTCTAGAAAACTTGAAAGGTAGCAATTGTAGTACCACTTCAAAGAAAAAGGTAGCAGGGAAGAGTCTGGCAACTACAGACTAGTAAGTCTTATGTCAAACTGGAACAATTAATGTAAACCATGTGAAAGGAAAACATTGTTAAATATATAAATGTAAATTGCTTGCAAGATCCAAAACATCATGGGTTTATACAGGAAGATCTTGTCAAAGTAATGTCACAGATTTTTTTGACTGGGTAATAAAATAAAAAACTGGGGGGGAGCAGTAGATATAGTTTATTTAGATTCCCATAAGGCATTTGAGACTGTCCCTCATGCCCTCATAGAAGACTCTATTAAATTGCAGTGTTTGGGCTTGGATGTCAAAATAGTTAAATGAATTAGGAAATACCTGAGTGACAGGAGACAGAAGGATGTATTTATTGAAGTATATTCAGACGAAGGTCATGTCACTAGTGGGGTACCTCAGGGATCTGTATTGGGGCCCATTCTTTTTATTATTTTCATTAGTGACATTGCAAAAGGTCTTCAAGACCTTTTTGCAGATTATACAAAAATCTGCAATAGGGTAGACATTCCTGGGGGAACAAGCCAAATGGCAAGTGGTTTAGGCAAAACAGAAGAATGGACAAGAGTGTTGCAGCTGCAGTTTAATGTTGATAAATGTAAAATAATACCCTTGGGACATAAAAATCTAAAGATAGAACATAGTATTAAGGGTACTATACTTGTCGGCGACAACAGAGGAACAGACATTGGAGTAATTATTTTAGATTACTTAAAGGAATAGTAATACTTTAAAATTACTAATCCCAATATTGTAGGAGTAAAAAAAAAATATTTGCCCCCAGTGATATCTCTCAAACCTTTTTTCTACTGTAAAAACATCAAACCTTATTAATCCTTTGTGTTGTCTTATGTTCAGGACAGATTTATATCTATCCCGTGCATGCTTACATTCCCTGTATTACCACTACCACTTCTGCTGGTAGGTTGTTCCACTTTTCTACCACCCTTTCAGTGAAGTAAAACTTTCTTCAAATAAATCTAACTCTATGAACCTATCATGTCCCGCCTCTCTGCTCTACTCCAATCTATACATCTTCAAAACCTTTAGTCTTTCCTGATAATTTTCTAGCATAAACCAATAACCATTTTAGTAGCCCTTTTCTGAAATCTCTCCAGGATATCTATATCCTTCTGGAGATGGGGTCTCCAGTACTGTACAATACTCTAGGTGAGGTCTAACCAGAGATCTGTAGAATGGCAAGGGAAGCCTGTCGTATGACCATCTGGCGGCTCTGCAGCTGAGCCGGAATCGTGTTAATAAAAAGGAAATCATTCACTTAAAAGGCCTTCTACGTGTGCTTGCAAACCAAGCACACGTAGAAGACCTTTCCAGTGAATGATTTCTTTTTATTATCGCAATCACGGCTCTGCTGCAGAGCCGCTGGATGATCATAGGACAGGCTTCCCCTGCAGTCAACTACAACTCTGACTTCAGGGAAAGGGGAGGGAGGGGGGAACTTTGCAAGCGAATATCTCTCAAACCATAAAGGTTTGAGAGATATCACTGGGGGCAAATAATTTCTTATTTTTACTCTTACACTATTGGGATTAGTAATTTTAAAGTATTACTATCCCTTTAAAGGTAGGCTCTGCATTACAAGAGTGCCGGTCTGCCAGAGGGAGATCAGTATTCCCTCTGGCAGACCGGCACTCTCGTAATGAAGAGCACTGGGAGATGACATCATCTCATTACTGCATTACTGAAGAGGACTGCGCGGGAGAAGAGGTCTGTGCAGAAAGAGGCACAGAGATTGAGGGGCATTGTGGAAGGGGCGATGTGGAGATTGAGGGGCATTGTGGAAGGGGCAATGTGGAGATTGAGGGGAAATGTGGAGGTGGGGGACAATGTGGAGGTGGCCAATGTGGTCAGGGGGCCCATGGCAATTCTTGTGCCAGGGTCCCGTGGCTTCTAGTTACTCCTCTTCCTCTGAGATATGCCAGAGTCAACCTTTTGAGCACCTGAGGTGTACCCTTCTGGTGCTCAAAGGGTTGAATGCAGTGTGCATATCTGTGAAAAGTAATATTCTGCCATTCCCTTTGAAAATAAAGAATAATAATTCCTTTTTCTGCTGAAATTATAGGCTTCCAATGCTTAAATATATCAGCTGCTTCCTTCTCTGCTGGCTCCGCTGCAGGTGGCAGACATGCATATTGGCACAGACACCCCTCCCCATACCTTTCGGGATGTTGACCGAATCCGAATAAGGGAATTTGGAACACAGACTGGCTTTTTTGTATGTCAGTGTCTGTTCAAAATGGATGCCAGCCGCCATTCGATCAGATTCTATCTGGCTCCGTCATCCCACATCATGGCCATAACATGGGTTTGGTCACCAACGCTCGTTGCTGTTCCTGGTGTGGTGGTCAGGGGATAGAATTCCGATGGTGCAACTGAACTCTTTTGGACCTTATCGCCTGTTTTAAGGGGCTAGTAATACTTCGTTTTATCCTTATTTTATTTTGTAGGCATTAAAAAAACATGAAGAACGATATAAGTCTTCAAACCTTTATGGTTTGAGAGATATTCACAAGCAAAGTTTCCCCTCACTGACTGAAATGGTCAAGTCTGCCATCTAGCTGTCAGACTTGGAATCCGGTCCGCAGATCAACCGGTGGCTCTTCAGCAGAGCCGAGATCACAAGATATAAAAATAACTATTTCATTGGAAGGGTCTAAAAAGTGTGCTTGCAAACCAGGCACAGTTTGTAGACTATTCGAATGAAGTAGTTCTTCTTATATCTCGTGATCACGGCTCTTCTGTAGAGCCACAGCCGGTCCGCGGACTGGATTCCAAATCTGACAGCTAGATGGCAGACTTGACTGTTTTAGTCAGTGAGGGGAAACTGCATGTGAATATCTCTCAAACCATAAAGGTTTGAGAGATAAGACTTATCTCGTTCTTCATGTTTTTTTAATGTCTACAAAATAAAATAAAGATAAAATCAAGTATCACTATCCCTTTAACACAGAGAATATAATGGAGCCCTAGATACAATCTCATTGCAATAAACTCCCCTAATTATTGTTTGGAGTCTATGCACTAACATTCCTTCTACTTTAGTTTTGTTAAAGCGGACCTTTCAGATAATAGCAAGTCTCCATGCATTCATTAAATGCATGGCGATTAAGATTGAAAATATATAAAAATACATGTGTCTACAGGAATCCGTCCCGTTTGGAGACTGGAACCCAAGCTAGAGCGCAGACATCTTGTCTGTGCACCTGCGCCGTCAGTACCAGTCTCCACTGAGTAGACTACAGAGCACCATATGGTCACCGGAAGGGACTGACGGCACAGGTGGACAGACAGCACTAACCTGCCCGTCAGTCCTGAAATGGGACGGATTCCTTTAGACACATGTATTTTTTAGTTTGGTAAGATCTATATTTTCAAGCTAGTCTCCATGCATTTAATGAATGCATGGCGCCTGGCTATTATCTGAAAGTTCTGCTTTAATACATAGGCTCCATTGAATAATATATATATCGCACCTTCATGCCTCTCCCCACTGGAGTCACAGACTTCAACTTTTCATAGTAAGTTATAGGAATAACATCACCTGTGTGCACAACTGACCATCTTAGTTTAATGTAAACATAAAAGTTTGAGCTGTAATAATTTTTGATTTACTTAGCAGTAAAAGGTACATTGCGATGCAATGCATTGGAAACCCCTCAGGCATTCAAATGGTTAAAACAGCCCTGACACCATGGCAATACAGCATTACCTAAGGAGGTGATCTAGTACCTTTCTGCATAGAATATGATGCGTGATTAAGGGGGTTAGATTTTAGAAAGGTGAAAAACAAAAAGTCCTTGTCAGGGAGCTCAGTGATAAACAGATCAGGAGATGTGAGGACACAGAGTAGAATGTGCATCTCCACTTCTCACTGAGGCGGCCAGGGATGAAGGTGCACATGAATCTTACTTCACATGACGCAACTGCTCATAAACTAGACAGTGTCATTGTGTCACCTGCTGAGCTCACACTAAAAGCAACATTCTTCACTCCTTTTGAACAGATATGTCAGAAACGTACAGAGAACCGTGATTCAGCAGGAATTTAAAATAAAGGAGACGTAACACTTCCTAACTATATCCCCTTCTTGCTTTACCATGGCCAGAAAATACTAATGACCCCTATGAATTTTCCACTTCTGTTTTGCTTCAAGAGATAACATCTGCAATAAGCCCTGGATGTTATGTCCATGGAGACGGACATGACAGCTGCTAGCAGGACCACAAAACACAAACTCTGCCACATGCACATAGTAATGGTAATCCTTTAAGGAGCAAACGGTTGTGAAATGCGTTGATTTGCAATGTGCTGTACAAACTGCCAGAAACTGCAATGTCTGCCTCCATGGACATTATATCCCGTACTCATTGGAGATGTTGTATCCTGAATAAAAACACAAGGCCAAAACTCATGGGGGTCATTAGGATTTTCTGACCTTATGAAGATATTACTAGGTTAGGTTGTTACTGTTACTACTTAAATATGCAGTAGAGTTTTCAGATTTGTTTAAAGGTATATTAATGCTTAATATGGAAAAGTACAAACACAATCATAGATAGATAGATAGATAGATAGATAGATAGATAGATAGATATGAGATAGATGGATAGATAGATAGATAGATAGATAGATAGATAGATAGATAGATAGACAGATCGATAGATAGATAGATAGATAGATAGATATGAGATAGATGGATAGATAGATGATAGATAGATAGATATGAGATAGATAGATAGATAGATAGATAGATAGATAGATAGATAGATAGATAGATAATAGATAGAGATAGATAGATAGATAGATAGATAGATAGATAGATAGATAGATAGATAGACAGATCGATAGATAGATATGAGATAGATGGATAGATAGATGATAGATAGATAGATAGATAGATAGATAGATAGATAGATAGACAGATCGATAGATAGATATGAGATAGATGGATAGATAGATGATAGATAGATATGAGATAGATAGATAGATAGATAGATAGATAGATAGATAGATAGATAGATAATAGATAGATAGAGATAGATAGATAGATAGATAGATAGATAGATAGATAGATAGATAGACAGATCGATAGATAGATATGAGATAGATGGATAGATAGATGATAGATAGATAGATAGATAGATAGATAGATAGATAGATAGATATGAAATAGTTAGATAGATAGATAGATAGATAGATAGGAGATGGACAGATAGATATGAGATAAATAAGATAGATATATAGATAGATATGAGATAGATGGATAGATATGAGATAGATAGATATGAGATAGATAGATAGATACATACATACATACATATGAAAGATAGATAGATAGATAGATAGATAGATAGATAGATAGATAGATAGATGTGAGAGAGAGAGAAAGAGAGAGAGAGAGAGAGATAGATAGATAGATAGATAGATAGATAGATAGATAGATCCATAAGAGATAGCTAGATAGATAGATAGATAGATAGATAGATAGATAGATAGATAGACACAGATATGAGAGAGATAGATAGATAGATAGATAGATAGATAGATAGATAGATAGATGTTAGATAGATAGATAGATAGATAGATAGATAGATAGATATGAGATACATAGATAGATTGATAGATAGATAGATAGATAGATAGATAGATATGAGATAGATAGACAGATATGAGATAGATAGATAGATAATAGATAGATAGATAGATAGATAGATAGATAGATAGATAGACAGATATGAGATAGATAGATAGATAGATAGATAGATAATAGATAGATAGATAATAGATAGATAGATAGATAGATAGATAGATAGATAGATCCGTAAGATATAGATAGATAGATAGATAGATAGATAGATAGATAGATATGAGACAGAGAGATAGATAGATAGATAGATAGATAGATAGATAGATAGATATGAGATAGAGAGATAGATAGATAGATAGATAGATAGATAGATAGATAGATAGATAGACAGATATGGTATAGATAGATGATAGATAGATAGATAGATAGATAGATAGAAGATAGATAGATAGATAGATAGATAGATAGATAGATAGATAGATGATAGATAGATAAACTAATAATGGAGTCACTCAGTTAACTCTTTGAGTGCCCGTGGGGTTCGCAATGCATTACAAAGCAATGGACCAGACACATAACAAACTGTGTGTAATTGTACTTAGAAGAACTGATGCTGTTTTGAAGACAAAGGGTGGTCACTCCAAACACTGATTTTATTTTACTTTTTCTTCTGTTCACTCACTATGTATTGTGTTAACTGATTCTTACTTTATGGCATTTTTTCACACCTGCCTAACACTTTTGCACATTACTGTACATGAATGGGAATTATGATATGTCTTCTGATGTTGGTGTGCCCCAGAAATGCTCAGTTTCTTATTCAATCAGTCTCTAGGTTGCTATGGGGCCTTGTGATAACCAACATTAATACTGATATATTTCAGCTTTGATTTAATTTGCAAACATGATGTAATGAAGATAGATTGAGAATGAATTTAAAAAAACTGTTATTCAAAGAACAGAGAACAATCGACTCTTGAATCAGAGCTACCATGATGCCTGTATCAATGGAGATGATTTTCTCAGCACTGAGATTAGTTCATTTTTCTAAGTATTGAATGCACTTTGCTGCCTGTACCTATTATATTCTCATGCATCAACCAGGTTCCAAACTGCCTGACGGTTTCATCACGGTAAGCACACAATGTTCTCTCGTCTCTCCAGTATTGTCCCTAGCAGTGTGTTGAAATGAGAGCACACATCGTCACATTAACAAGCACCTAGTCTGATCCCAGAAGTCAGCTGGTGCTGAGTCAAATAATGTGGGTTAATGGCTATTCTCCCTGGTGTAGTAAGATAAAGCGTAGATCATAAAAGCTGTATATCCCTGTACAGGAAAAGTGAGATATTTCTCCATTGTCTGTCCAAAAACAGTTAGGTTTTATTAGACGAATGAATAAATATATGAAGACTAATTTAATAAAAGCAACTAGAGTAATTCAGGCTTAAACTAACCACGCCATGGAGGCAAAATATAAAAGTCTATTAACTTAATTGGGAATTTAATGCACAGAATGCTAGATAGCTCTCCACTGAATTGCAGTATTCACTGTCTGAGTCCCTACAGATCATCTGCCAGGTAATGGGGAAATAGTATATATTTTAAACTTTTAAAGGGATAGTAATGTTTCACAATAAAAGCAGCTCCAATTAATCTTCATAGTATTTGGGCCATGGAGAGTGTTATATCAATACTGTCAGAGTTGTAGTACAAGAGTAATTGAATGATAAAGTATCCCCCTTCCGCCCCTTTTACTGATATAACACTGCTCACCTCAGAGCAGCAAGACTGTCCGGATGGATTGCAGAGAGGGACAATCTTCAGTGAGCATAAGGAAAAACCTGAAAACCTTGTCAAGGGGGGTAGGGTTTTCTATATGTTCACAAAATTATATAAACTGGTAAATAAAGCAGCCAACAGAAACCAAAAGTGGGTGTCGAGTGCATGGATAGTGGGGCTTGGGAATTTTATAGCCACACCCACAATTCTGAAAGTGGGTTTGGGCAGCACAGCTGCGACTCCTCCCCATAAATGTTGCACTCTAGAAAGCTGCCTATTCTGGCTAATGGGAAATCAATTCCTGATGTTCCATCTCCATATTAATACAATAATGGAGCAAGGTGCAAACAATTACTCACAGACAGCTCATGAACCCGTACAGATGCTATGTCTTGAAAGCTGGAGGGACACCCATTGCTGTACATATCAACGTTGAAAAACTGGACGACCGGTGCCCAAAACAGAGTCGATCCAAAGTCCCGATTGAATAGTAATTGAAAGCTTGTTCGGCACTCAGTCCATCATCCGATGTGAAATTAAAGCGGCAAATTGGATATTTTAAAAACATACGCTTTATTGTAACATATTAAAATATTGACTCATACTGGAGATAATAGCAGCTACACACGTACACTCTCACTGACGCGTTTCGCACCTGCTGGGTGCTTACTCACAGATAACATCGTTAACTAAGTAACGGATATTTAAAACCTCCAAGCGAGGCAATCAAGCCATCTAATTGGATAAAAATAAAACTTGTAACATGTATAGACTAATTCCTCAATACGGAAAATCCCATGGTACAAACAAGGAAAAATCATACCAATCTCGTGTCTACTCATAGGAGTATATATTCAACGTATACATAATAAAAAATAATTTGCCACTTTAATTTCACATCGGATGATGGACTGAGTGCCGAACAAGCATTCAATCTTCTTTTAATCCCCTGCATGCTGTAGAGGTCTTCAAACATTGCTCTACTATCCAAGATATTAAAGGGGAACTATCACCCCAAATAAAGTCCACCCAACCTAATTAGGCATCTAGCGATAAGCTTAACATCTAACTGTTATGCAGACTAAAGACCTCTTTAGTCAGAAATCCTTCCTCAGCCGACACTGACGGCCAGACAACAGTGCTCTAGAGGTATCTGCTGTCAGTCCCTTTCAGTACCTTAAAGGGATAGTAATACTTAAAATGTAAAAAAAAATATGTTGTAGGGTTTATCCCCCTGAGTAAAACAAGAATACTCCCACTGCTGAAAGGTGTTTCATTCAAAAGTTATTAATTTTCAAAGTTTAATTTTTTAGGTGCAATATCATGGTGGCCTGAAATTGTACAGTGGCGCTGTTGCTACACCATCCTATGGAGATTTATGGTCAATTGACCAGAGCTGTCCATAGGATCGTGTAGCAACAGCGCCACTGTACAATTTCAGGCCACTGTGATATTGCACCTAAAAAATTCAACTTTGAAAATTAATAACTTTTGAATGAAACACCTTTCAGCAGTGGGAGTTCCCTTGTTTTACTCAGGGGAATAAACCCTACAACATATTTTTTTTTTACATTTTAAGTATTACTATCCCTTTAAGTACCATGCAACGCCTCCTAGAGGAAACCGGGACTGATGGCGCGAACGTCTGTAAGCAAAGATGTCTGCACTGTTTCCTGGCTGTCAGTGTCGGCTGAGGTAGGATTTATGACTAACGCGGTCTTTATTCTACATAACAGCTTGATTGTTAAGCTTATTGTTAGATGCCTAATTAGGTGGGGTGGACTTTAGTCGGGGTGATAATTCCCCTTTAAGGGTTATATTCCAGAAACTAAAGAGAACAATTCTGAAGCACCACAGAAGACAAAATAAAAATCCCCAAATTCCTCTTAAATTGGGCATTTAATAGAACACTATAGTGATCTCTGAAGCAATGGGTATAGTTACTTGTACGCTCTGATATAGATGGATTGCCACAGAATTGTTGCTCTTAAGGTTTCATAACAAGGCCTAAGAGATTGAACTGGAAAGGTAAAGAGTATCTGTCACCCTGAAATATGCTTACTTAACTTTAAAGAGCAGTAAAAACTACCTAGGTGGTAGCAGCCAACATTTGTAATAGAAATGGTTTTTACTTTTATAGTAATGTCTATGTAAAATTAGTTGCCTGAGTCTTCTGTATATTAAAAGGAACAGATTGTGCTATGTCTAAGCGCTTACTAGGGTTGCCACCTTTTCTTCAAAAAAATACCGGCCATGGCATTCCCTCCATAGACTTAACATTGGACAGAAGCCAATTTTTTACCGGCCTGCCAGTAAAATACCGGCTGGGTGGCAACCCTAGCGCTTACTTATTTGTAGTTCAAACATTATGAAGCACTGAAGATCCACTGGCAGGATTTCCCTTATACTTAAAGGAGCAGTAAATGTTTATTTATGAAAACATATTTTATAGAGCTTTTCCTGCTGAGTAAAACAAGGTCACTCCCATCGCTGTCAGATGTTTTATTCAAAAATTATAATAGTTTACATAACCAGGAAGTGAATTTACTGTGTTTACTTCCTGATAGTTGTAACTGACAGGAAGTGACTCAGCAGTGACTCAGCAGTTTCATTCTATGGAGAACTGTATGTCTCTGACTTTTCTGACTTTCCTCTCCATTAGAATCTAACAGGAAATCTAATTAGAATTTGACCACTAGAGGGCACTGCTAATGTAAAAAACATGGGTTTAAACTGTAATAACTCTGGAAATATAAATCTCTCAGCAGTGGGAGTACCCTTATTTTACTCAATAGGAAAATCCCTGCAATATATATTTTTTCATAAAAAAAGTTTACTGCTCCTTTAACTTTAAAGAGCAGTAAAAACTACCTAGGTGGTAGCACCCAACATTTGTAATAGAAATGGTTTTTACATTTATAATAATGTCTGTGTAAAATGAGTTGCCTGAGTCTTCTGTATATTAAAAGGAACAGATTGTGCTATGTCTAAGCGTTTACTTCTTTGTAGTTCAAACATTATGAAGCACTGAAGATCCACCGCCCACCCCTTCTCCCCACGTCACTCTGAATCTGCTGGTGAGGACGGCTGCAGCGAGGGACACGCTTCAGTAAGCAAAGGGAAATCCTGTCCTCCTTCGTCAAGGGGGTGGGGCAGGATTTCCCTTATACTTAATTACTGAAGTTTGTCCCTTGTTGCATCTGTCCAGTCCCAGGACCAGATCTCAGATTCTGTGGGAGGCGGCCAGAAAGGGGCGGTCAGTGGATCTTCAGTGCTTCATATCGCTTGAACTACAAAGAAGTAAGCGCTTAGACATAGTGCAATCTGTGACTAATTTTAAATAGACATTACTATCACTTTAAGTTATAACCCATTATTTGCTGGTGGCAATTTTCACAGCACTTTACAGAAATAGTAATAGCATTACACCAAAATACAGGACAGGGTTAACCCTTTGAGTGCCAGAGGGGTACGCAACGCATTGCAAACCCCTCTGGCACTCAGAGGGTTAAGAGCATCAGGCCAAAGTGCGATCAGTGCCAGAAAGTGGACCCTGCCCCATAGAGATTACAATCTAATTAGTAATTGTGACAACATACAGAGACACAGTGGCGTAACTATAGGGGTCGCACCTGCGACTGGGCCCGTGCACTCCATGGGCCTGGCCTCCTCCTGTGACCCCTCCGCCTGGTGCCCGCAATCTCCCGCCAGTGCTCTAGTAATGCAGAACACCGGGAGATGACATCATCTCCCAGAGCTTTGCATTACTAAGAGGACCGCGCTGGAGCACCAGGTAGGAGAAGGGGGCATTGTGGAGGGGTCAATGTGGTGGGGAGGGGTGGCCCGTGGCACTTCTTGTACCAGGTCCCGGAGGCTTCTAGTTACACCTCTGCAGAGACGGTATGAGGAGGATGATAAATGCAATTACAAGGCTTCAGTAAAGGAAGTGCGGAATGATTCTGTTGTGACTATCAGTGTGCGCAAGGAGAATAACATTACTGAGATGGCTCCTTTAGCAGGTGGGATTTTAGGAGATGCTAGAAAGTAATGAATGTAGATGATTGGTGAGTGGTGATAGTGAGTTCCAAAGCCAAAGGGCAGCCAGCGGAAATGATTGCAGCTGAAATATTACTCGAGTTATGTAAGGAGAGGACAGGCGGAACCCTTGAGAATGACACAGCTGATGGGAAGATGTGTAGCGGGATACAGGACGAGAAATGGAACAGAGTCCTGAAGGAGAAAGTGACTTAAAAGAGAAGAATTTTGTGAGAGATACATAGTAACATAGTAAATTAGGTTGAATAAAGACACAAGTCCATCAAGTTCAACCTTTGCCTCATAACCTAGTGACATGAGAACTGTATAGCTTTCCTGCTACCAATTCAAGGAGCAGTAAACTTTTTTTATGAAAAAATATATATTGTAGGGATTTTCTTATTGAGTAAAATAAGAGTACTCCCACTGCCGAGAGATTTATATTTCCAGAGTTATTACAGTTTAAACCCATGTTTTTTTTATATTAGCAGTGCCCTCTAGAGGTAAAATTCTAATTAGATTTCCTGTTAGATTCTAATGGAGAGGAAAGTCAGAAAAGTCAGAGACATACAATTCTCCATAGAATGTGATACAAACTGCCTGTCACTTCCTGTCAGTTAGAACTATCAGGAAGTAAACACAGTAAATTCACTTCCTGTCAGTTAGAACTATCAGGAAGTAAACGCAGTAAATTCAGTTCCTGATTATTTAAACTGCTATAAATTTTGAATAAAACATCCAACAGCTATGGGAGTGACCTTGTTTTATTCAGCAGGAAATGCTCTGTAAAATATGTGTTTTCATAAAAAAAAGTTTACTGCTCCTTTAAGTTAGTCTTTATCAGACCTTCCTGATCTGCCTACTAATAAACAGTATAACTCTGTATGTTCCCTTTTGAAAGAAATGTATCTAATCTTCTCTTAAATATATCCATTGTATCTGCCTTAACCACCTCCTTGGGCAATGAATTCCACAATTTAACAGACCTTACTGTAAAAAAACCCTTCCTATGCTGAAGTCTAAACCTTCTTTGCTCTAATCTCAAGGGGTGTCCCCTGGTCACCTGATCAGGCCTTGGAATAAATAGCTCACTGCAGAGATCCTTGTATTGACCTCTCATATACTTGTACAATGTGATAAGGTCTCCTCTTAGTTGTCTTTTCTCTAGAGTAAATAAACCATGTTTGTCTAGTCGTTCCTCATATGTCAAGTCCTCCATTCCCTTAATTAATTTTGTTGCTCTTCACTGTACCCTCTCTAGTACTAGTATATCCTTTTTCAGAACTGGTGTCCAAAATTGCACTGCATACTCAAGGTGAGGTCTTACCAATGATTTGTATAATGGCAAAATAATGTTATCCACTCTTTGTTTGCCTTTAGTACTGCTGTTTGACACTGGTCACTGTTTCCAAGTTTGTAGTTGACAAGGATACCCAGGTCTCTCTCAAGCAATGCGTCCCCTAAAATGATTCCATTAAGTTCATAAGTACCCTTGGGATTGTTTTCTCCCAAATGCATGACTTTACTCTTCTCCACATTAAACTACGAGACCTTATAGGTAGGAGCAAATGAGAGGGAAGGTCTCTGGGAAAAGGGTAGTTATTCTTGCAGCTGAAGTGAGAACAGACTTTATACTAATGAATTTCTGAGCAGGGGCAATATTACTAAACATTGAGCTATGAATGAATCTAGATTGAGCCTTCACACTAGCGGGTGTTACATTTGTCCTTGGACATATCTAATTAGCACAATGCACAGGATATTAGCACAAAATGTCACACTGTGTAAACAAAACATAAAAGTGAAAATGGACTTGTTACCTCCAACTTTTAATCTCATTAAATGAACCTATTTAAAGGGATAGTAATACTTGTTTTATATAACTTTTAATATTGTAGTTATTAACCCCTTAACGACATGTGACGTACTATGACCGTCACGGTCCTTGAAATACTCAAGGACCGATGACGGTTATAGTAAGTCACATACTTTTTACTTACAGTGCTCTACCGGGAGTGCTGTAAGTAAAAATAGGGCCTGAAATTGACCACTCCAACATCGGAGCGATCTCTATCAGGCCCCATAGTGACGCGCCGATACACGCGACAGGTCACGTGTACCTCCGCGTCCAAGTGGTCCTATGCGGTCATTATGGGACGGACTCACCCGCAGCCTGTGCCCACAGCAGCTCAGCTGATCTCCCGGAGCTCTAGTAATGCAGAGAGCTGGGAGATGACATCATCTCCCAGCGCTCTGCATAACTGAGAACCACGCGGGAGCGGGTGATGGAGGTAGGAGATGGACATGGGGCAATGTGAAGATGAGCAATTTCTGCACCAGGGCCTGTTGGCTTCTAGTTACGCCTCTGGAGGGGTAAACATTACATCGATATTACACTAAAAGTGTAAAAGTTATAGAAAGAAGACTTAGATGCTTTGCTTTATTTATTTAACCCCTTAAGGACCCATGACAGTCCAGGACCGTCATGGCTTGTTTTCAGTTAAAGACCAATGACGGTCCTGAACTGTCATGGAATTCCGGGCTCCCTGCGCGGCTGCGCGTTATTTGGGGAGTCCGGAATCGGATAGTGAAAAAAAAAAAAGGTCCCTGGTCCGTAAGTGACCACACCGTGTGTGCTTGGCCGCTCCTTAAGGGGTTAAGAACTACAATATTAAATTGATAGTATTACTTAAAATGTAAAAAATATATGTTATAGGGTTTATCCCCTTGAGTAAAACAAGGGTACTCCCACTGCTGAAAGGTGTTTCATTCAAACATTATTACAGCTCAAAGCTGAATTTTTTAGGTGCAGTATCACAGTGACCTGAAATTGTACAGTGGCGCTGTTGCTACACCATCCTATAGAGATGTATGGTCCCGGGACCAGAGCTGTCCATAGGATGGTGTAGCAACAGCGCCACTGTACAATTTCAGGCCACTGTAATACTGCACCTAAAAAATTCAGCTTTAAGCTGTAATGACGTTTGAATAAAACACCTTTCAGCAGTGGGAGTAAGTGCAACTTTCACTACAATTACAATGATAATTACATTAGCAATATGCACACAGTTTTATTTTCTAGTATAATTGCTGCAGTAACGAAAAATATGACCTTTTATGCAGGCAGGCAGCGGGGGAACAGCGTAGACATCTTGCAGAGCCGGCATCTATACGTTTGCGATGTCTGCCCCCTTCAACTCCATGACTGGTGGGTTGGATGCCTTTGTGCCAAAAGGCACCGGAAGAGACAGTGCAAGCACATAGAGCGCCTACTGCAAGATCCCAGCCGGTGCCTGCCTGCATAAAAGGTTATATTTTTTGTTAATGCAGCAAGTATACTTGAAAATAAAGCTAAGTGTGTGCATACTACTAATGTAATTATAATTTGTGGCGCTATTATACTTGTGCAAATCGGTTCGGCAGATTTTGGAATTCGGACGAATAAGGGTCATGCAGGGTCATTTGGGCCGTCCGAAAAGTTAAATGTTGTTTGTTTTTTAAAAACCGAATCCGAACCTCCCTGGTCAGAATCTTCGGCATAAATTTCGGAAATTCGGATGACAGCTACCCACGCTCGATACTTTCCCACCATAATCCCCTCTCTAGTCCAATTATCTTCTTGGTTTCATGATGGCGGTTGGATTAATGACACGTCAGACACCCAGACAACCTGCATTTCCTGTTAGTCCGTTGTTGGAGTTCAGAGAGAGCAGAAGGAGATACAGAGTGTCCAGTTGTTGTGTAGGCAGGCAGGTAGCATAGGCAAGCAGCCAGCATTAGTACCTTATTGCCACTGCAAGGGAGAGTCATCTTTGTTACTGTGCAAAATACAAAAAACATTAGGAATTTGTTTTAATAGTTTTCAGAGTGACACAGCCAATCTCACAGTTGTGTAGGCAGGTAGGCAGGCCTAGTACCTTATTGCCACTGCAAGGGAGAGTCATTTTTTAAAGTATGTTAAATTCGGAGGAATAATTCGGACTGTCGCCGAATTTCATCCAAGTCAAACAGATCCGGTCCGAAATGCAGATCCTGTGATCGACAAAAAAAAAATTTTTGCTGAAATCAAATTTTACCGAAAATTTTTGCCGTGCACAAGTCTAGGCGCTATATTATTGTAGTGAAAGTTCCACTTTAAGCGGTGGAATTAACTACTCACGTCTAGAAAATCACCTCTCTCCAATGTCTTAGGCTTAGAACTAGTGTTGAGCGAGCACCCCGATGCTCGGGTGCTCTGACCGAGCACCCCCTGAGGCTCGAGTGCTCGGCCGAGCACCCGAGCCCCATTGACTTCAATGGGGCGACACGAGCATTACACCAGGCACCCCCTGCTCTGATGAGGGGAGGGTGCCTGGTCAATGCCCCCTTCATCTCCACAATGTCCCCCTTCATCTCCGCAATGTCCCCCTTCATCTCCGCAATGCCCCCTTCATCTCCGCAATGTTCCCCTTCCACAATGTCCCCCTTCATCTCCACACTGTCCCCCTTCATCTCCGCAATGCCCCCTTCATCTCCGCAATGTCCCCCTTCATCTCCACACTGTCCCCCTTCATCTCCACACTGTCCCCCTTCATCTCCGCAATGCCCCCTTCATCTCCGCAATGCCCCCTTCATCTCCGCAATGTCCCCCTTCCACAATGTCCCCCTTCATCTCCACACTGTCCCCCTTCATTTCCGCAATGCCCCCTTCATCGCCGCAATGTCCCCCTTCATCTCCACACTGTCCCCCTTCATCTCCACACTGTCCCCCTTCATCTCCGCAATGCCCCCTTCATCTCCGCAATGCCCCCGTACCTCCAGTCCCTGGTGGTCCAGCGGAGCGTCTTCAGATCTGTGCCTCCTTCGGCACAGATCCCCGCCACCCGAACATGGCGGGCGAGCACATGGCGGTACTCGACGAGTACCGCCATGTGCCGAGCAGAGCGATGCTCGAGCCGATCCGAGCATCGGCCGAGCACGCTCGCTCAACACTACTTAGAACCTCTCTGATTCTACCACAGTAAGTATACAGAACTTTTCAAGATAGAAGCTCCCACTGAAGAGAAGATTTGGAAAGACAACAGATCCTCTTTAATTTTGCAACAACGATTTATTTAACAGTTAAATGACAAGTACAACACACAGGCAGATTTTAATTCTCTGTAAAGCAAACTAAACCTGTTCTATGGTGACAGGTCCACTTACAAAAATATTGCATTTTAAACAATAACAAAGACACCAAACATCAATCCTTCTATCTAATACAACTGATTTTGAATCAACTGAATTCCTTAAAGCCGATCAGACTGGTAAGAGCATATTTAATTAAATCCACACAGCACTGGGAATTCTGCATTCATTTGACTTATTGAATCAATTTGCAACAATACCAATAATTAAACAAATTTACTAACTGTTCCACTATGGATCTGGGGTTGATATGGACACTTCCAATTAGAAGCATGGATTTTCTTCAATGTCAAAACTTGTTCTCTACTTTCAGTTCGATGTAGAGGAAATCTATGAGCGCTATCAAATGTGTGACGCAACTGTAGCAACCCCTGATACAGTTCTGTATTTAGTGTGCTTACACTCACCTTCTCCTACATTCCACAGATGATCCCATCACAGGGGGTGCATGGCAAACAGCCAGGTCAAGGAGGTGACAGTTTTACTCCCTGTTTGGGTTGGACATAGTCTGGAAGTTGCTTGGGTTGGATACCCGTGTGGGTTGGGGTATCCTTTTAAAACGTTGCAGACAAAATAGCGTGTAACCTAAAGGTGCATTAACCATATTGCCATGATGACAGGGGTGACATGAGAATCTTGTCCTGCAAGAAAAGTGCGAGATTCTCATCTCTCCTGCTAAAATGTCACTGTATACATCTGCTGCTTGTTTAGATTACTTGTGACTTCAAATAAATAGATTTTGGATTACTGAAGATGTAGTGGCCGCAACATACCTTAGGAAGATCTTTGATCTGTGCTTCAAGGTTTTGGATCCATATATTACTCAGGTGCTGGTGTTCCGCTTACATTTGCATTTAGATTTGTCATTTAGAGTCACATGACTTAGAGTCACAAGACAAATACGGAACTCCAGCACCTGAGTAACATACTAAATGCTGGATACAGAGCATTGGGGTACAGATCAAAGATCTTCCTAAGCTATCTTGCGGCCACTGCATCTTCAGTAATCCAAAATCAATTTATTAGAAGTCACAGGTAATCTAAACAAGCAGCAGATGTATACAGCAACGTTTTAGCCAGCGACATGAGAATCTTGCACTTTTCATGCAGGGTGAGATTCTCATATCGCCCTTGTCATCATGGCAATATGATTAATGCGCCTTTAGGTTGCAAGCTATTTTGTCTGCAACATTTAAAAGTAAACCGTGGGTTGGGTCTAGATTGCAAGTTGAAATGAGCTTCTCAATCTCCAGAATCCCTTGTGCAGAAGATCTGCTGACATCCATGATGCAGATCTACCATGCTGCCTCTTTACTGTGTTCCAGAGTCAACACAGTAAAGATGCCATTTGTTGGACTTTTCTGCTTTCACTTAAATTGACAGTCACCTATGTGAAAGGCACCATGTCACGGAAGACTCCATATCCTGAGCTCCTGAAGGGGTCTGGAGGTCAGCCTCCTCCCTACAGTCTGTCCAGCTATGGGGGGCTGTCACAAGAACAGGACACTGTGTTATTATGCTCTTGTCTGGTGTGGTCATTTCATTATGTGGTTGAGGTGATTATGTGTGATGTAATCATGTTGAAATGCCTTTTGTTGTTTACAATCCTTTATTTCCCCTGAGGCTCCCATTGTATAACTTGTGTATTGTTCCCATTGTTCCCATTATACCTCTTTGTATTATGTGCCCCTCCACTTTCGGCCCCATTGACTTCCCATGTGTGGTTTGCAGTAACCTGGATCTTATTGTATTCTAATATGTGTGGATAACTTTTTATGTGTGTATATAAACCCTGTGTGTTCTACAGTAAAGTCAGTTCTTGTGTTACCCCTACACTGGTCTTGCCTGGTGCTTAGGGTAAGCTTGCTGTATCCAGAGTGCAATCACCCTACACTGAGTGTTGCCTAAGTGACTGGGTGAATGGAGCTATGATCCTGGTTCCTGGCTGGTGGAATTCCAGAGTGTTGTCCTGGGCTAAGGAAGCACAGTTTTGGCAGAGCTACACACACCATAACCCAGCAGCTATTGTTTCATCATAAGTGGCATCAGCCGTCAGGCATTACCCATGTGAAAAGAGGCCCGAATAAAAGTCCTATATAATAATTTGCTAAAAAGTTTGTCACGACACAGTCATGCGCAGTAGAGACGGCTGCAAGCGATGCAATCATGCGCTGTATAGACTGCCCGAACGTGCCGAGGCTGATACGGAGCGGAGCGCTCTGAATTCAGACCGAAGCCTTTTCTGCGCACCTTCCTGGGACCCCTTGGTCCCAGGAAGGTGCACAGAGAGGACTCTGGTCTGAATTCGGATCTCCCCGCTCTGTATCAGCCTCGGCACGTTCGGGCAGTCTATACAGCGCATGATTGCAGCTCCGCCAGTCCCGGCCTGTGTACACGAGCTTTAAAACTAGTATATATGTAAATATATATATATATATATATATATATATATATATATATATATATGATTTTTTTGTGATTAACTGCTTTGAAGATTCATAGCTTTGTTCTGGCATAGCTTTGTTCTGGCACTCAAAAGGTTAAAGAAAGGGTGGGTGGAGAACTATGTTGAGATAAAGTGAGACATATTCAAAGGGTTAAAAGCCCCATTTAAAGTAATGGGGATTTTAACCCTTTGAGTGCCAGAGAGGTACGCAACGCATTGCTTTGCAATGCTTGCATTCCCCTCTGGTACTCAAAGAGTTAATTGCTCCCCCAGTGCGTTGCAGTGGGAAATCCTGTGTCTCCCATGTGGTGTAGCTTGTAGATTGCCCCAGAATTAATCCATTTTTTAAACATATGGCTTTAGAAAACCTAACAATCCAATCAGAACACAGAGAAGGCGACAGTTTAATTGGAGGATCATTATAAAGCCTCTGGCTTGGCTGTTCCACAACAGGGCAATCAAAAGACACAATACCGTGATTTTCTTGGTCTTCAATCAGACCTTTCATACCAAGACATCTATCTGATTTATTTATTTTCTTACAGCACTAAAATTCAATTGTCAATAAGTCTGTCAGCTAACAATTTGTCTGACATTTCGCAAGATGACTCTGTTACCCTGGGAGAAGTCATCATTGCAGAATATCTTTGCTCATTAATTCCGTGCATCAACACATTCGGTTTTTCCCTTTCAATGAAACATTTCAGAGACAATCAAAGGGAGGAGGACAGGCTGTTCCTCTGCAGAAGCAGGGTCAGGTGTGCTGATTATACATTGTGCTTTAATCTTTTGAGTGCCAAAGGAATAGGCAACGCAATGCCCACTCCTCTGGATCAGTAATGTTTTATTATGAAATAAAGTTATACTATACGTTTTTTCTGATGAATAAAACAAGATTACTCCCACTGCTGGCAGTTGCTTTATTAAAAAGTTATTATAGTTTGAACTGTCAAAAAGTGACATATCTGTTACTATCACATTTTGTAGAGAACTGTAGCCAGTAAAAGTTGGGGGGGGGGGGTTATGCAATAAGGTGTGATAAAGAGGAGATGATTTCTCTGTGATATCACTTCTCCAGTTCCTGTGTTCCTATGTTATTGTATACAGCCTATGCACTAAGTTCTCCAAAGCTGGAGAAATCTTAGTGCATAGGCTCCATAGAGCAACACAGGAACTGGCAAAGTGATATCACTGGAGAAGTTATCTCCACTTTATCACCTCTTTATCACACCTTAAAGCATCTCTTCCATAGAATGCATAGACTATCTCTGGCTGGAAATAATAATAATAATCCTTTATTTTTATATAGCACACACAAATTACACAGTGCTTTACACTCATATTGGTATTGGTCCCTGTCCCCATTGGGGCTCACAACCTAAATTTGCCTATCAGTAAGTTTTTTTTGGAGTGTGGGAGGAAACCAGAGTACCTGGAGGAAACCCACACAAACACGCTGAGAACATACAAACTCATTGCAGATGTTGTCCTTGGTGGGATGTGAACCCAGGACCCCAGCGCTGCAAGGTAACAGTGCTTACCACTGAGCCACCATCCTGCCCCAGGTAAACTGTAGGTGAATAGTCTGCAAGATAGATGGCACTGTACTGTTAACATAAAAAACAACAGTTTGAATTGCTATAACTGTGGAACAAATCATCTCCCAGGAGCTGGAGTATCCTGTGGGTGGAGATGCATTGAGGAGTGATAAAGAGGTGATAAAGTAGAGATGACTTCTCCAGAGATATCACTTCTCCAATTCTTATGTTATTATATGGAGTCATTGCACTGACAGAGGGTAAACTGGAGGGGAACAATGTCTTCCCAAGCTATATTAACCCCTTAGTGACAGATGACTTACCTGGTAAGTCCAGGAAGTCATTCGCTATAATGGAAAAAAAAAACCCTGTCATTCCAGGAAGAAGGGTAAAAGAGCCATCAAGAGATTTATGCACTCCGGCAGGGGTAATTTCATGGAGCTTAGGGAACTGGTGGCAAAATATGCCAGTGTCTATAGGATAGATGTGTCCATTTGTCCCCTGGGGCCTAGAGATTTTCAGTTTGGCTATTTCCTTATTTATATTCCATGTTATGGGGTCATGGTTGATGGAATAAAAGAGGTCCCATTAATGCTGTTCCCTCTTTTTTGGGTGGGGGAATTTGGCTCTCCTGGGCACTGTGCCAGTGTGGCATGCCTGAAGGTTCCAGTTAAGTTCAGGACACTGGTTGTGTGACCTGAGGGGGAGAGGTTTTGCCAATTGACAACAAGGGCACAAAGTGGTGAACTGCCACGGAAGGTGTGGAGGTTGGACTAAGATCGTCTGGTAAAAGACCTTCCCACCTCGGTAGCTGCCCTGCCTGGGGTTGCAATTAGTGCTGTTTCCATGCCAGGACGCCATGGTTCGGAAGCGCCACATTATGAGGGTGGGTTCAAGGGTTTAAATAGTTAAATAGGCCTTAAATAAACCGTGACCTCCATTTCATCACAAATTCTGTTGTCTTGTGCCCTTAAGTCTTGTGTTATAACAAATGTCATGATAGGCGGGTGTTATGAGCATTTTGGTTGGTGTGTGTTTTTGGGGTACTTGGGGGACAAAAAAAAAGGGGGTGGGGGTATGGAATGGCTGCCTTAATCACGCCTTAGTGCATCTCCCCCCAGGTTTTACTAAACAGGAAAAGTCATACAATGTATGTTTTTTTCTTGCTAAAGGTTTACTAGTCTTTAACCCCTTAAGGAGCAGCCGTGCTGCTGGCAGTTAAGGACAATGAGGATTTTTTTATTTTTTTTCTTTACGGGAGTCGATTCAGAGCTCCCTGAACGACATGCAGCCTTGCTGGGAGTCCTGAATTTCATGACGTGTCAGGACCGTCATGGATCCTTCTGGCAGGTTCACCCATGAGGTTCCTGGCATGTCATGGGTCCTTCTGGCAGGTTCACCCATGAGGTTCCTGGCATGTCATGGGTCCTTAAACCTTAAGTGCCAGAGGGGTACTCAATGCATTGCAAAGCAAGGGTTAAGGGTTTAAATCAAAGCATGGAAGATCATGCAAACAAATCAGATTAGGTAAGGAAAAACAGTTAAAGGAGCAGTAAACTTTTTTTTAATGAAAAAATATATATTGTATGTCGTTTCATGTTGAGTAAAATTAGGGTACTCCCAATGCTGAGAGATGCATGTCTCCAGAGTTATTACTATTTAAACTTGTGTTTTTTTACGTTAGCAGTACCCTCTAGTGGTTGAGTTCTAATTAGTTATCCTGTTACATTGTAATGGAGAGGAAAGTCAGTGACTTACAGTTCTCCATAGAATGGGACAGAAACTGTTGAGTCACTTCCTGTCAGAACTATCAGGAAGTAAATGCACAGTAAATTCACTTCCTGGTTATATGAACTGACAGTGGTGGGAGTGACCTTGTTTTACTCAGCAGGAAATATGTAGGTTTTCATAAAAAAAAAAATACTGCTCCTTTAATTACACTCCTGAAATTGTACAATAAAATGATATCATGGACTGAGTTCAAACAACCATGTAAAAACAAGAATTGCCTTTTTGGAATTTTGCATGTAAAACTCTGAATTTTACAACCAAGTTCAATTAGAAATGAGATGGAGCGATGCAAAGCCACAAGTTTTCTTTTGATGTTTTCTTTTGACACACACATACACACACATAGATACAAGCATACACACATATACACACATACACACACACATACAAACACATAGATACAAGCATACACACATACAAACACATAGATACAAACATACACACACACACACATACAAACACATAGAGACAAGCATATACACACACATACACACACAATCACACAAAAACACGTGCAGACAAGCATACACACACACACACACACACACACACACAGAAATACACTCAAACACATACAGACAAAATACACATGCAGACGCAAATAAAAATACAAATACACACACTATCACACAAACACACACACTCTGCCTGTGCGGATATGTTGGCTTTAACACTTTGTTAGTTGTGTACCTAACACATTTCACATTAAAATCTTACCGTAGATCATCCTTGCTTTTTTAATAGAGATACAATAACCGATTGTTTAAGTGAACGTTGTCTCTTTGCTCTATTTGTCTCACACTTTTTTTATTCTGATATCATCTTCAGATAATTTGATTCTCCAAGTCCTATTTTTATGCTAGGTATACCAATTAAATTAGGTATAACAGCCTCAAATTCAATGAAGGAAAATAAGGATATGAAACGCGTGGACAATACTGATTGTGATGTGTATAACAAGTGAGGAATCTTTACCCAAACCTCAAAATTTTACAAACACAGGAATACCCTCATATTTATGGATCCTAGATTCCAATTGTACTTATGTGTCTCTGTTGGTTTGTGGATAGATAGATAGATAGATAGATAGATAGATAGATAGATAGACAGACAGACAGACAGACAGATAATGAGATAGATAGATAGATAGATAGATAGATAGATAGATAGATAGATAGATAGATAGACAGACAGACAGACAGACAGATAATGAGATAGATAGATAGATAGATAGATAGATAGATAGATAGATAGATAGATATGAGATACATAGATAGATAGATAGATAGATAGATAGATAGATAGATAGATAGATATGAGATAGATAGATAGATAGATAGATAGATAGATATGAGATACATAGATAGATAGATAGATAGATAGATAGATAGATAGATAGATATGAGATAGATAGATAGATAGATAGATAGATAGATAGATAGATAGATAGATATGGATAGAGATAGATAGATAGATAGATAGATAGATATGAGATAGATAGATAGATAGATAGATAGATAGATAGATATGAGATAGATAGATAGATAGATAGATAGATAGATAGATAGATAGATATGAGATAGATAGATAGATAGATAGATAGATAGATAGATAGATAGATATGAGATAGATAGATAGATAGATATGAGATAGATAGATAGATAGATAGATAGATATGAGATAGATAGATAGATAGATAGATAGATAGATAGATAGATATGATATAGATAGATAGATAGATAGATAGATAGATATGAGATAGATAGATAGATAGATAGATAGATATGAGATAGATAGATAGATAGATAGATAGATAGATAGATAGATATGGATAGAGATAGATAGATATGAGATAGATAGATAGATAGATAGATAGATAGATAGATAGATAGATAGACAGGGCAATGATTTTGACAGGAGTGGCCCGGGGGTGGGAGTGACCACAGCAAGATTCACCTTCATCAACTTGCAGCAGTTAGCTGACGTCTACTACATGACGAACATGGGGTGCACCATTTGCTAGTACTCACCCTATTGTCTCGGGTGTCTAAAAAGCCGCGCGTTTAGGATTTCCCTGCTTGTGCACAGGAGATATAATTAAATGACTGAACCTCGATTAACTGCCCAGTACTCAAAATGGAAAGAAAGAATTGTTGGGCAACCAGAGGCCCTCCAGCTGTTCAGAACTACAATTCTCATCAGTCTCTGATTACCTCACCTGTGTACAAGCAAGAAAATCCTAAACCCATGACCTGTTAGGTGTCCACTGAGAAGAAGGTTGGTATACACTGCTGTATGTGTGTATGTATATGTATATATATATATAATTACTTTACATTTTCTTATAGGTTTATTATAGAATTTTCCAGTGCACCTTTAACATTTTGTGCATTAATGGGTTAATTATAAAGACTGGGCTGCAGTTTTTTTTAGTTAATTAATTGTGATACAGAAAATGGGTTTTTCATTCCCTTATGGGCTCCAATGTAATCAGTGTTTAATTAGAGGCGGTACTGTAATGATTCACTGTATTAATGGACTGTACAGTATTGGCACAGTGAGGGCATTTTCTTGGCAATATAAAGTGTCAGATTCCCATTTATTGGTTTATTACTGGGTTTTTACTGGCACAGTTTCACTGATTAATTGGATTAATCTATTCCAAAGAAAGATACTGAGGCTGGTATACATATCTAGAAATATAATAATTCTGAGATAAAGCAATGTCACCATAGATTGTGACAACATCATTCTCTATACTAAAAACTCAAACATATCACACCTTGAGGCCATATTACAACATGATTTCTGTGAGGTTGAAAGATGGATAGCAAGGAACAAATTGTTCTTAAACACAGACAAAACTGTCACAATGAAATTTGGCACAAAGCACAAACTGCTTAATCTCGGCAATACCCACCTATCCATTGTAACAGAGTCTAATCGTAAATTGGCCCCAGTGGACTCCTACAAATATCTTGGTATATGGCTTGACCCCAACCTCACTTTTGGATCTCATATTGACAAGTTAACCTCCAAGCTTTATCCCAAAATAAGTGCTCTTTTTAGACACAAATCATGTTTAAGTCCCCTGGTTAGAAAACATATTGTGCAACAGATGTTGCTGCCTGTCATAGACTATGGTGATGTAGTTTATGCTCCAGTGCCACAAATCCATCTTAGTAAACTTGACACCCTGTATAATTCAATATGCCGCTTTAGCCTCCAATGTAATTACACTGCTCATCGCTGTGATATGTTAAAAGCACTAAATTGGTTAACACTCAAATCTAGACGTGCCCTTCACCTTTCTTGCTTAGTACACAACCACTTCTCTGGAAAATTACCAGACTACCTGAGCAGTATGATCATTCCTGCTCTCAATACTAACTATAACCTTCGCTCCACTGCTAACAACTCACTGACTATTCCACACTACCTGAGCAGTTTGCTCACTCCTGCTCTCAATACTAACTATAACCTCCGCCCCACTGCTAACAACTCACCGACTATTCCACACTACCTGAGCAGTATGATCACTCCAGATCTCCATACTAACTATAACCTCCACTGCTAACAACTCACCGACTATTCCACACTACCTGAGCAGTATGAACACTCCAGCTCTCCATACTAACTATAACCTCAGCTCCACTGCTAACAACTCGCTACTTATACCACATTACAAGAAAGAAGGAGGAAGATCTGCCTTCTCCTTCAGAGCGCCAAAGGCCTGGAACAATCTGCCTGAAATAATCAGATCTGCTCCCAGTCTAAAATCCTTAAAAGTAAATGCTTCTCTATATCTAAAAACAGAGTGTAACTGTTTATAATTTTAAAATTTCCATATGAATATTTGTATGTATATTTAATAACATGTAATATATAGTGTTGAGCGAGCACCCCGATGCTCGGGTGTTCGGGTGCTCTGACCGAGCACCCCCGGAGGCTCGAGTGCTCGGCCGAGCACCCGAGCCCCATTGAATTCAATTGGAGGACTCGAGCATTACACCAGGCACCCCCTGCTCTGATGAGGGGAGGGTGCCTGGTCAATGCCCCCCTTCATCTCCACAATGCCCCTCTTCCACAATGTCCCCCTTCCACAATGTCCCCCTTCCACAATGTCCCCCTTCATCTCCACAATGTCCCCCTTCATCTCCACAATGCCCCCCTTCATCTCAACAATGCCCCTCTTCCACAATGTCCCCCTTCCACAATGTCCCCCTTCATCTCCACAATGCCCCCCTTCATCTCAACAATGCCCCTCTTCCACAATGTCCCCCTTCCACAATGTCCCCCTTCCACAATGTCCCCCTTCATCTCCACAATGTCCCCCTTCATCTCCACAATGCCCCCCTTCATCTCAACAATGCCCCTCTTCCACAATGTCCCCCTTCCACAATGTCCCCCTTCCACAATGTCCCCCTTCATCTCCACAATGCCCCCTTCCATTTCCACATGTCCCCTACCTCCAGTCCCTGGTGGTCCAGCGGAGCGTCTGTAAGATCTGTGCCTCCTTCAGCACAGATCCCTGCCACCCGAACATGGCGGGCGAGCACATGGCGGTACTCGTACGAGTACCGCCATGTGCCGAGCAGAGCGATGCTCGAGCCGATTCGAGCATCGGCCGAGCATGCTCGCTCAACACTAGTAATATATATATGTTTCTCAGTTTGTATAAATATGCAACCCTCTACTGAAAACTGTCCAGGACATTCTTAAAAACGAGAGAAATCTCAATGTATTCTTCCTGGTAAAACATTTTCGAAATAAATAAATAAAAATTGGAAAATAAAAATCCACGTTGATTAAAGCGGGGCATTTGGTTGGATTAGGACATGTATTTGAGCACAGTGTGTTGCACAGACATCAAGGGAAACCTTTATCATATCAGCTTCATCAGAGTGGTCAAACTCTCTGATTATCATTTAATACCTCAAAGACCAGTCAGGTCAACATGAGAAACCAAGTGTGAAAACTCAGCATTGCATGATGATGTGAAAACTCAGTATGTTGTCAAGTTACTGTAGGTGTAAGTGCCTAGCATTGTGTGAACCTAACTGAGAGCAGAGGATATTCTATGAAGCTAAATTGGTACTGCCACTTTTAACAAATAGGTGATTTTTGAAAAGAGTTTTCAAAATCGTCTATATTTATGTTAGCCATTTTTTATTTAGAATAGTAGTTTATGAGATATTTAACTTTGTCAGTTAATGAAAATTAGACAATACCATCTAACATGCCAGCCAGATATAATAATTCACACTGCTCCCCATCCCAACTGCCACTCCCTGCCAGCCAATACAATCTCATTTGCATAAATCTGAATAACTCATAAACAATTACAAATGGCTAATGACTGTTTCAAAACACCAATTTCTTTCAAAACCGCAGGCTGTTCTGCTTTAAATTGTGGAGCAATGCAACAGAGACCTTACTAGCATCCACGGGGTTGGAGAGGGGGGCAACTACTTTGCTCAGGGCCCAGCAGTGACTTAAAGGAATATTAACCCTTTATTTTGAAACAACATGTTCTGCAAGTGCATAATATTTGCGGTCAGTTTGCTATACTTTATTTTTTCCACTTTTATTTCATTAACAATGAGCTCCCTTGATGTATTTGCAGAGAGCTTTCTGTCAGGGAACATGAAAGCAGGTTTAGAGATACAATGTACAAAAGCGCATGTAAAATGCAGTAATGCTGAGATGGTGTAACACTGTATTACATCACACACAGAGTCAAATGTTAAAGGGACACTAACATAGTATTACATCACACAGAGCACACATAGAGAATATGTTGATTCAAAATAAAGGTTTACTATTAGTGATGAGCGAGCATGCTCGGCCGAAGCTCGGTTCGGCTCGAGCATCGCTCTGCTCGGCACATGGCAGTACTCGTACGAGTACCGCATGTGCTCGCCCGCCATGTTCGGGTCTCCTCCCCGCACGTTTCGCGGCTGCTGCTCAGCCAATAAACGTGCAGGGAGGCTCTGACATCAGTGTAATGCCAGCAGCCATGTTGGCTGCTGGCATTACACCGATTGGCTGGCCAGAACCCGTGATCGGGTGCTGTATAGCACCTGACCAGCGAGTTCGGCTCAGTCTTAGCCAGGGAGAGATGAGGATAGGAAGGGAAAGTCAGTGTAGGGAGAAGAAAAGCTATTTAAAAAAAAAAAAAGACCCAAAAGTCCTTTTTAGGACTACTGTGTGTGGGGGCAGCAGTTTATTTTGTGTGGGGGGGCAGAGATATAAAAAAAAAAACTTCACATATTCTGTTCACTGTGCCTAGCCGCAGATTAGCAGCACATTCTGTTTAGTGTGCAAAGTTGCAGATTAGAGCACATTCTGTTCAGTGTGCAAAGTTGCAGATTAGCAGCACATTCTTTTTAGTGTGCAAAGTTTCAGATTAGGAGAACATTCTGTTAAGTGTTCAAACTGTAAAATATCAAAGTCACATATTCCATTCACTGTGCGTAGCCGCAGTTAAGAAGAACATTCTGTTTACTGTGCAAAGTTTCAGATTAGGAGAACATTCTGTTAAGTGTTCAAACTGTAAAATATCAAAGTCACATATTCCATTCACTGTGCGTAGCCGCAGTTAAGAAGAACATTCTGTTTACTTTGCAAAGTTTCAGATTAGGAGAATATTCTGTTAAGTGTTCAAAAAAGTATAAAATATCAAAGTCACATATTCCATTCACTGTGCGTAGCCGCAGTTAAGAAGAACATTATGTTTACTGTGCAAAGTTTCAGATTAGGAGAACATTCTGTTAAGTGTTCAAACTGTAAAATATCAAAGTCACATATTCCATTCACTGTGCGTAGCCGCAGTTAATAAAAACATTCTGTTTACTGTGCAAAGTTTCAGATTAGGAGAACATTCTGTTAAGTGTTCAAAAAAGTATAAAATGTCAAAGTCACATATTCCATTCACTGTGCGTAGCCGCAGTTAAGAAGAACATTCTGTTTACTGTGCAAAGTTTCAGATTAGGAGAACATTCTGTTAAGTGTTCAAACTGTAAAATATCAAAGTCACATATTCCATTCACTGTGCGTAGCCGCAGTTAAGAAGAACATTCTGTTTACTGTGCAAAGTTGCATATTAGGAGAACATTCTGTTAACTGTGCAAACTGTAAAATATCAAAGTCACATATTCCATTCACTGTGCGTAGCCGCAGTTAAGAAGAACATTCTGTTTACTGTGCAAAGTTTCAGATTAGGAGAACATTCTGTTAAGTGTTCAAACTGTAAAATATCAAAGTCACATATTCCATTCACTGTGCGTAGCCGCAGTTAAGAAGAACATTCTGTTTACTTTGCAAAGTTTCAGATTAGGAGAATATTCTGTTAAGTGTTCAAAAAAGTATAAAATATCAAAGTCACATATTCCATTCACTGTGCGTAGCCGCAGTTAAGAAGAACATTCTGTTTACTGTGCAAAGTTTCAGATTAGGAGAACATTCTGTTAAGTGTTCAAACTGTAAAATATCAAAGTCACATATTCCATTCACTGTGCGTAGCCGCAGTTAATAAAAACATTCTGTTTACTGTGCAAAGTTTCAGATTAGGAGAACATTCTGTTAAGTGTTCAAAAAAGTATAAAATATCAAAGTCACATATTCCATTCACTGTGCGTAGCCGCAGTTAAGAAGAACATTCTGTTTACTGTGCAAAGTTTCAGATTAGGAGAACATTCTGTTAAGTGTTCAAACTGTAAAATATCAAAGTCACATATTCCATTCACTGTGCGTAGCCGCAGTTAATAAGAACATTCTGTTTACTGTGCAAAGTTTCAGATTAGGAGAACATTCTGTTAAGTGTTCAAAAAAGTATAAAATATCAAAGTTACATATTCCATTGACTGTGCGTAGCCGCAGTTAAGAAGAACATTCTGTTTACTGTGCAAAGTTTCAGATTTGGAGAACATTCTGTTAAGTGTTCAAACTGTAAAATATCAAAGTCACATATTCCATTCACTGTGCGTAGCCGCAGTTAAGAAGCACATTCTGTTTACTGTGCAAAGTTGCATATTAGGAGAACATTCTGTTAACTGTGTAAACTGTAAAATATCAAAGTCACATATTCCATTCACTGTGCGTAGCCGCAGTTAAGAAGAACATTCTGTTTACTGTGCAAAGTTGCATATTAGGAGAACATTCTGTTAACTGTGCAAACTGTAAAATATCAAAGTCACATATTCCATTCACTGTGCGTAGCCGCAGTTAAGAAGAACATTCTGTTTACTGTGCAAAGTTGCAGATTTGCAGCACATATTCCGTGTAATATGAAGAAGGCGGGTAAAAAGGGACGGGGAAGTGGACGTGATCCTGATAGTTCAGGGCGCGGGTCAGGACGCGTAGAAACTGTGCCTGGTGCCAGAGCACAAGACAGAAAGACATCCACCATACCTAGCTTCATGTCTCAGTTTACAGGGCGTCGCAGGACATCACTCTCGAGGTCCGACCACTGCGAACAGGTGGTCGGTTGGATGTCAGCTGATACTGCTTCCAGTCGGTTAAGCACCACCCTGTCTTCCCCCAAGTCCACTCTCAGTAGCCAAGAGTCTGGTCAACATAATCCTCACCCTGATCATCCTTCCTCCCACCATAGAGGATCTGGTCAAAGAAGTGATCCCACACTGGGATATAGTGAGGAGCTCGTCTCATCACCAATCCTTCATTTGAACCACTCTCCAAGCACGCTTGCAGAGGAACATGACATCTTGTGCCCTGATTCACAACCTCTAGAGGGTACCCAATCACAAGAAGATGACAGAGGTGAACGGCATTTAAGGTCAAAGGAAGTGGATGATGATGATGATGAGACACAGTTGCCATTAAATCAACCACTATTACTGTCTCAAGACCTTGATGAGGAGGATGATATACAGTTGTCAATGACTGAGTATGTGGTGGGATCAAGACATGAGGAGGATGATCAGAGTGAGGAAGTGGAGGAGGACTTGGTGGACGATGAGGTGACTGACCCCACCTGGGAAGGTGGAGAGCCGAGCGATGACAGCAGTCCTGAGGGTGAGCCATCTGCAGCACCGCAACAGGCTGGAAGAGGCAGTGGTGTGGCTACAGAAAGAAGGCGGACCGCACCAAACCGGCCCGCAAATGTTCCACGGAGCACCCCCTTGCGTAAATCTCCCTTGCCAAGGGGTAGGTGTTCCGCGGTATGGCGTTTTTTTAAGGAAAGTGCGGACGAGAAAAGAATTGTAGTTTGCAACCTGTGCAACACCAGAATGAGCCGAGGCATGAACACTAGAAACCTCACCACCACCAGCATGATCCGACACATGGCATCCAAGCACCGTAATAAGTGGGAGGAACGCCCGGATCGCCAATCTGTGTCTGCAGGCCACACCACTGCCTCCTCTTCCCCTGTTTTTGGTGCCGGCCAATCGCCTGTCGAAGGCGCAGGCCCGCATACCTCCCGCCCTGCACCTGTACCATCTGAAGCACCATCAGTGACCACATCCACTTCCCTGTCCCAGCACAGCGTCCAAATGTCGTTAACCCAGGCATTTGAGCGCAAGCGAAAATACCCAGCCACCCACCCACAGGCCATAGCACTAACCTCACACCTTTCCAAATTACTGGCCATCGAAATGCTGCCATTTAGGCTTGTGGAGACTGAGTCCTTCCGCAGCCTGATGGCAGCAGCTGTCCCTCGGTACGCAGTCCCCAGCCGCCACTACTTTTCCCGGTGTGCCGTCCCCGCCTTACACCACCATGTGTCCCGTAACATCACCCGTGCCCTGACCAACGCAGTTACTGGGAAGGTCCACTTAACGACTGACACATGGACAAGTGCTTGTGGCCAGGGACGCTACATTTCCCTGACGGCACACTGGGTGAATGTCGTGGAGGCTGGGAGCGACTCGGACCCTGGGATGGCACAGGTGCTACCCACGCCGAGGATTGCGGGCCCTACCTCCATCAGGGTTTCCGCCAGCACCTACGTTATTGGCTCCTCCTCCTCCGTTTCCACCTCCGAATTCTCTGCGCGCAGCGCCACTCACCCATCAGCCGGTAGCTGGAAGCAGTGTAGCACTGCAGTGGGGAAGCGTCATCAGGCCGTGCTGAAGCTGATCTGCCTTGGGGACAAACAGCACATGGCCTCAGAGCTGTTGCAGGGGATTAGTCACCAGACCGAGCAGTGGCTCTCGCCACTCAACCTGCAACCAGGCATGGTTGTGTGTGATAATGGGCGTAACTTGGTGGCGGCTTTGGAGCTCGGCAAGCTCACACACGTACCATGCCTAGCGCATGTATTTAATTTAGTGGTTCAGCGATTTCTAAAAACCTACCCCAATTTGCATGATCTCTTGACCAAGGTGCGCCGCGTGTGTGCACATTTCCGTAAGTCATCAACAGCTTCAGCCGGCCTGTTGAAGCTGCAGCAGCGCTTACAATTGCCAGCTCACCGGCTGCTGTGTGACGTGAGCACGCGCTGGAACTCCACCTTCCACATGTTGGCCCGGCTTTGTGAGCAGCAGAGGGCAGTAGTGGAGTACCAGCTGTTACACGGTCGTCGCCTCTCCATTCAACTTCCTGTAATCAGAAGTGAGGAGTGGGAATGGATGTCAGACCTCTGTGAGGTTTTACGCAATTTTGAGGAATCGACACAGATGGTGAGCGGCGATAACGCTATTATCAGTGTAACCATCCCACTTCTGTGTCTACTGAAACGCTCGCTGCTCACAATTAAAACCGACGCTTTGCATGTGGAAGAGGTGGAAATGCGGGAGGAAGAGCTTACACAAGGTGATAGCCAGAGCACCCTCACTTCGTCTTCTCAGCGACAATTGGAGGAGGCGGAGGAGGAGGAGGAGGAAGACACGGTTGCCTCCGCTACAGAGGGTAGCCATGGAACTTTAGTTCCATCTCTTCAGCGTGGGTGGGCAGAAGAGGAGGAAGAGGATGAGGAGATTGAGAGTCATCCTCCTGGTGAGGACAGCGAAATCTTGCCTGTTGGTACTCTGGCACACATGGCTGACTTTATGTTAGGCTGCCTTTCCCGTGACCCACGCGTTATACGCATTTTAGACAACACGGATTACTGGGTGTTCACCCTTCTGGACCCCCGCTACAAAGAGAATTTCTCATCTCTCATTCCTCCGGTGGAGAGGACAAGCAAAATGGTGCAATACCAGAAGGTTCTTGTCGAAAAATTGCTCCAAAATTTTCCATCTGACAACACTGGCGGCAGAGTACGTGCTACCTTGGCCAACCGAGAAGGGGAGAAAAGGGGAGCACACAGCAGTTCCGACAAAGGCAGGGCAACACTCTCCAAGGCGTGGGACACCTTCATGACACCCCGCCAGCACCCTCACCCTGATGCGCAGCCTAGTGTCACAAGGAGGGAAAAGTTTTGGAAGATGGTGAAGGAGTACATTGCAGACCGTGTCAGCGTCCTCAATGATCCCTCTGTGCCTTACAACTACTGGGTGTCCAAGCTGGACACGTGGTATGAACTGGCACTCTACGCCTTGGAGGTGCTGGCCTGCCCTGCCGCCAGCGTTCTGTCTGAGCGGGTATTTAGTGCTGCTGGTGGCATCATAACAGATAAGCGTATCCGCCTTTCCACCGAAAATGCTGATAGGTTGACACTTATAAAAATGAACAAGGCCTGGATTTCCCCTGACTTCTCCACTCCACTGGAGGAAAGCCCCGGGGGAACATAAACTCACTTTATATATGTTATTTACAATGATGGGAATACTCTGTATTCCCATTCACCCCTTCCACCCAAAAAACGGGTATATGGTTGACTCTCTTCCATATGCCCAGTGATATAATTTTTATATAGGGCCAGCTCACCAGCTGGCCCAGTGATATAATTTTTATATAGGGCCAGCTCACCAGCGGGCGCAGTTTGACAATTTTTGTATAGGTCAGCTCACCAGCGGGCATTCTCATATAATGTTTTATTGGGTCAGCTCTCTAGCGGGCCCTCTCATATAATGTTTTATAGCGTCAGCTCACTAGCGGGCCTTCGCATATAATGTTTAGGATGGTCAGCTCCGCAGCAGACCCTCACCCATAATGTTTTAGATGGTCGGCTCAGCGTACGTTTCCCTCTTAATCATGGCCCCAGTTCAGAAAAATCGAGGACATTTTTGGGAGAATTTGCCTTTGCGCACGTTTCCCTCTTAATCATGGCCTCAGTTCAGAAAAATCAAGGAAATTTTTGGGAGAATTTGCCTCTGCGCACGTTTCCCTCTTAATCATGGCCTCAGTTCAGAAAAATTGAGGAAATTTTTGGGAGAATTTGCCTCTGTGCACGTTTCCCTCTTAATCATGGCCTCAGTTCAGAAAAATCGAGGAAATTTTTGGGAGAATTTGCAGATGATATACAAGTAAATATACAGCAAATACTGTTTGGTAACAATTTTTCGCCTAAAGTCGTCTTTATCTTCCTTTTTGTGTGTTTTACGGTCAGTCTGTAAAAATGGCGTAGTACGGGCGAAAGATCGTTCCCAGCAGCGATGTTGGAGTCCAAGATGCATCCAGACATCCTCCCTATGCTGTCCCTGAACCATTTCTGTGGTGTTTCCATCATTTTCTGCCCTTTTCCTATGGACCAGGCACCCTCCCCTCATCAGAGCAGGGGGTGCCTGGTGTAATGCTCGAGTCCTCCCATTGACTTCAATGGGGCTCGGGTGCTCGGCCGAGCACTCGAGCCTCCGGGGGCGCTCGGTCAGAGCACCCGAACACCCGAGCATTGGGGTGCTCGCTCATCACTATTTACTATTTCTTTAAAATAACCTGGGGTCTTATGTTCCTACTTGTCTGTATGATAATGGCAAGTTACTTATTTGTGGCAAATATGCAAACCTCTGATCTGGACAGACGGATGATAGATAGGCCTAAAACTGTAAAACGAATGTAGACAGAATATCAATCCATACAATAGACAGATCGAGCCTCTCCCATGTCAGGTGAGGTTCAGTTACCTGAAATTCTTTCCTTCAGTTGAAGACAACTTCCTTCTTTGGAAAGCAAATGTCCCAGTTTATAGATGAACAAGATAACTGTACAGATCTAACACAGATTAAAATGATAATAACATTTTTCATGAGAACAGGAAGTGAATCAACCCCTTTTAAAAGAGCAGCAAACATATTTTCATGAAAAAGTACCTTATGTGATTTTTCCTGTTGAGTAAAACAAGAGTACTCCCACTGCTGGCAGATGTTTTATTCAAAAGTTATTACAGTTTAAAACTGTTATACTCTCTTGAAACAGAGATCCGTGGAGTTACTTCCTGAAAGTTCAAATTGACAGGAAGTAACTCAGCAGTTACCATCACATTTTGTAGAGTGCAGTTTGTCAGTGACTCACCTTTCTCATAGAATGCAGTTGAATAATTGTCTGAAATCTGGCCACAAGACAGCACTATTAATGTTAAAAAAAAGGAATACTTTAAACTTTAATAACCCTGGATATGTGAATCTCTCAGCAGTGAGAGTACCATTGTTGTATTCAGCAGGAAAAGCCCTCCTTTATATGTTTTTTCATAAAAATGTTTACTGCTCTTTTAAAACAGATTGCACAGTAGTAAGGTCCTATGAATGAGAATTGATAGCATTTTCAGATGATTTCAAACACAAAGGAACAACATCAACCCCGCCAGCAAAAAAACAAATCAACATGTCCTCTTTCTGGAATACTAACATCAAAAAATTAAATTGGCGGATATAACTGTATCATGTACTTACAGCTAAAATCTGTAAAAACTAGTTTAAAAGCTCGAGTACTATAGAATTTTCCAGTGCACCTTTAACATTTTGTGCATTGCACATCCTCTGGTGTTTAATGGATTAATTATAAAGACTGGGCTGCATTTTTTTTAGTTAATTAATTGTGATACAGAATATGGGTTTTTCATTCCCTTATGGGATCCAGTGTAATCAGTGTTTAATTAGAGGTGGTGCTGTAATGATTCACTGTATTAATGGACTGTACAGTATTGGCACAGTGAGGGCATTTTCTTGGCAATATAAAGTGTCAGATTCCCATTTATTGGTTTATTACTGGGTTTTTACTGGCACAGTTTCACTGATTAATTGGATTAATCTATTCCAAAGAAAGATACTGAGGCTGGTATACATATCTAGAAATATAGTAATTCTGAGATAAAGCAATGTCACCATAGATTGGAAAATAAAAATCCACATTGATTAAAGTGGGGCTTTTGGTTGGATTAGGACATGTATTTGAGCTTAGTGTGTTGCACAGACATCAAGGGAAACCTTTATCATATCAACTTCATCAGAGTGGTCAAACTCTCTGATTATCATTGAATCCCTCAAAGACCAGTCAGGTCAACGTGAGAAACCAAGTGTGAAAACTCAGCATTGCATGATGATGTGAAAACTCAGTATGTTGTCAAGTTACTGTAGGTGTAAGTGCCTAGCATTGTGTGAACCTAGCTGTGAGCACAGGATATTTTATGACGCTAAACTGGTGCTAAACTGGTACTGTCACTTTTAACAAATAGGTGATTTTTGAAAGAGTTTTTTAAAAATCGTCTATATATATGTTAGGCATTTTTTATTTAGAATAGTAGTTTATGAGATATTTAACTTTATCAGTTAATGAAAATTAGACAATACCGTCTGACATGCCAGCCAGATACTAACATTTCACACTGCTCCCCATCCCAACTGCCACTCCCTGCCAGCCAATACTATCTCATTTGCATACATCTACAAATAAATACATCTGAATAAGTCATAAAAAATTAGAAATGGCTAATGACTGTTTCAAAACACCAATTGCTATCGAAACTGTAGGCAGTTCTGCTTTAAATTGTGGAGCAATGCAACAGAGGCCTTACTAGCATCCAAGGGGTTGGGGAGGGGGGGCAACTACTTTGCTCAGGGCCCAGCAGTGACTTAAAGGAATATTAACCCTTTATTTTGAAACAACATGTTCTGCAAGTGCATAATATTTGCGGTCAGTTTGCTATACTTTATTTTTTCCACTTTTATTTCATTAACAATGAGCTCCATTGATGTATTTGCAGAGAGCTTTCTGTCAGGGAACATGAAAGCAGGTTTAGAGATGCAATGTACAAAAGCGCATGTAAAATGCAGTAGATGCTGAGATGGTGTAACACTGTATTACATCACACACAGAGTCAAATGTTAAAGGGACAGTAACATAGTATTACATCACACAGAGCACTCAGTGCTTCATAGAGAATATGTTAATTCAAAATAAAGGTTTACTATTTCTTTAAAATAACCTGGGGTCTTATGTTCCTACTAGTCTCTATGATAATGGTAAGTTACTTATTTGTGACAAATATGCAGACCTCTGATCTGGACAGACGGATGATAGATAGGCCTAAAACTGTAAAACAAATGTAGACAGAATATCAATCCATACAATAGACAGATCGAGTCTCTCCCATGTCAGGTGAGGTTCAGTTACCTGAAATTCTTTCCTTCAGTTGAAGACAACTTCCTTCTTTGGAAAGCAAATGTCCCAGTTTATAGATGAACAAGATAACTGTACAGATCTAACACAGATTAAAATGATAATACAATTTTTCATGAGAACAGGAAGTGAATCAACCCCTTTTAAAACAGCAGCAAACATATTTTCATGAAAAAGTGCATTATAGGATTTTTCTGTTGAGTAAAACAAGAGTACTCCCGCTGCTGGCAGATGTTTTATTCAAAAGTTATTACAGTTTAAAACTGTTATACTCTCTTGAAACAGAGATCCGTGGAGTTACTTCCTGAAAGTTCAAATTGACAGGAAGTAACTCAGCAGTTACCATCACATTTTGTAGAGTGCAGTTTGTCAGTGACTCACCTTTCTCATAGAATGCAGCTGAATAATTGTCTGAAATCTGTCCACAAGACAGCACAATTAATGTTAAACAAAAGGAATACTTTAAACTTTAATAACCCTGGATATATGAATCTCTCAGCGGTGAGAGTACCATTGTTGTATTCAGCAGGAAAAGCCCTTCTTTATATGTTTTTTCATAAAAATGTTTACTGCTCTTTTAAAACAGATTGCACATTAGTAAGGTCCTATGAATGAGAATTGATAGCATTTTCAGATGATTTCAAACACAAAGGAACACCATCAACCCCGCCAGCAAAAAAACAAATCAACATGTCCGCTTTCTGGAATACTAACATCAAAAAATTAAATTGGCGGATATAACTGTATCATGTACTTACAGCTAAAGTCTGTAAAAAGTAGTTTAAAAGTTCGAGTACTATAGAATTTTCCACCTTTAACACTTTGTGCATTTCACATCCTCTGGTGTTTAATGGATTAATTATAAAGACCGGGCTGCATTTTTTTTAGTTAATTAATTGTGATACAGAATATGGGTTTTCATTCCCTTATGGCATCCAGTGTAATCAGTGTTTAATTAGAGGTGGTGCTGTAATTATTCACTGTATTAAAGGACTGTACAGTATTGGCACAGTGAGGGCATTTTCTTGGCAATATAAAGTGTCAGATTCCCATTTCTTGGTTTATTACTGGGTTTTTACTGGCACGGTTTCACTGATTAATTGGATTAATCTATTCAAAAGAAAGATACTGAGGCTGGTATACATATCTAGAAATATAGTAATTCTGAGATAAAGCAATGTCACCATAGATTGGAAAATAAGAATCCACATTGATTAAAGTGGGGCTTTTGGTTGTATTAGGACATGTATTTGAGAATAGCGTGTTGCACAGACATCAAGGGAAACCTTTATCATATCAACTTCATCAGAGTGGTCAAACTCTCTGATTATCATTGACTCCCTCAAAGTCCAGTCAGGTCAACGTGAGAAACCAAGCATTGCATGATGATGTGAAAACTCAGTATGTTGTCAAGTTACTGTAGGTGTAAGTGCCTAGCATTGTGTGAACCTAGCTGTGAGCACAGGATATTTTATGAAGCTAAACTGGTACTGTCACTTTTAACAAATAGGTGATTTTTGAAAGAGTTTTCAAAATCGTCTATATTTATGTTACCCATTTTTTATTTAGAATAGCAGTTTATGAGATATTTAACTTTGTCAGTTAATGAAAATTAGACAATACCGTCTGACATGCCAGCCAGTTACTAACATTTCACACTGCTCCCCATCCCAACTGCCACTCCCTGCCAGCCAATACAATCTCATTTGCATAAATCTACAAATAAATAAATTTGAATAACTCATAAACAATTACAAATGGCTAATTACTGTTTCAAAACACCAATTTCGTTCAAAACTGTAGACAGTTCTGCTTTAAATTGTGGAGTAATGCAACAGAGACCTCACTAGCATCCACGGGGTTGGGGGGGCAACTACTGTGCTCAGGGCCCAGCAGTGACTTAAAGGAATATTAACCCTTTATTTTGAAACAACATGTTCTGCAAGTACATAATATTTGCGGTCAGTTTGCTATACTTTATTTTTTCCACTTTTATTTCATTAAAGTGTTAGTAATGTCCAAAAAAACGTTTTTTTTGTATTTAGAAGAGCTTAAAAAGCTGAGCCAAATGCAAAAAAAGTATCTCTCAAACCGCTATGGTTTAAGAGATACAGGCGTTTCTATTTCGCTGTTTCCTACTGACAGCTGTAAAGCTGTCAGCAGGACATTCGTGTCGGTCGAAACGGTGGCGCTTGAGAAGTGCCGCAATCTCGTTATTTACCACAAATCCCTTCACTGGAATGGTCTAAAACGTGTGCCTGGTGTTCAGGTACACGTTTTAGACCATTCTAACAAAGGGATTCCGTGTAAGTAACGAGATCTCGGCACTTCTCAAGCACCTCAGTGTCGACCGACACAAATCTCCTGCTGACAGCTTTACAGCTGTCAGTAGGAAACAGCAAACTTTAAACACCTGTATCTCTTAAACCATAGCGGTTTGAGAGATACGTTTTTTTTTGCATTTAGCTCAGCTTTTTAAGCTCTTCTAAATGCAAAAAAAACCCTTTTTTTGGCCATTACTAACACTTTAACAATGAGCTCCCTTGATCTATTAGCAGAGAGCTGTCTGTCAGGGAACATGAAAGCAGGTTTAGAGATACAATGTACAAAAGTGCATGTAAAGTGGAGTATTGCTGAGATGGTGTAACACTGTATTACATCACACAGAGCGTCAAATGTTAAAGGGACAGTAACATAGCATTACATCACACAGAGCACTCAGTGCTTCATAGAGAATATGTAAATTCAAAATAAAGGTTTACTATTTCTTTAAAATAACCTGGGGTCTTATGTTCCTACTTGTCTCTATGATAATGGTAAGTTACTTATTTGTGACAAATATGCAGACCTCTTATCTGGACAGACGGATGATAGATAGGCCTAAAATTGTAAAACAGAATATCAATCCATACACTAGACAGATCAAGCCTCTCCCATGTCAGGTGAGGTTCAGTTACCTGAAATTCTTTCTTCAGTTGAAGACAACTTCCTTCTTTGGAAAGCAAATGTCCCAGTTTATAGATGAACAAGATAACTGTACAGATCTAACACAGATTAAAATGATAATAACATTTTTCATGGGAACAGGAAGTGATTAAACCCCTTTTAAAAGAGCAGCAAACATATTTTCATGAAAAAAGTACATTATAGGATTTTTCCTGTTGAGTAAAACAAGAGTACTCCCGCTGCTGGCAGATGTTTTATTCAAAAGTTATTACAATTTAAAACTGTTATGCTCTCTTGAAACAGAGATCCGTGGAGTTATTCCTGAAAGTTCAAATTAACAGGAAGTAACTCAGCAGTTACCTTCACATTTTGTAGAGTGCAGTTTGTCAGTGACTCACCTTTCTCATAGAATGCAGCTGAATAATTGTCTGAAATCTGGCCACAAGAGAGCACAATTAATGTTAAACAAAAGGAATACTTTAAACTTTAATAACCCTGGATATGTGAATCTCTCAGCAGTGAGAGTACCATTGTTGTATTCAGCAGGAAAAGCCCTCCATTATATGTTTTTTCATAAAAATGTTTACTGCTCTTTTAAAACAGATTGCACATTAGTAAGGTCCTATGAATGAGAATGGATAGCATTTTCAGATGATTTCAAACACAAAGGAATACGATCACTCCCGCCAGCAAAAAAACAAATCAACATGTCCGCTTTCTGGAATACTAACGTCCAAAAAATTAAATAGGCGTTCCCAGGAAGGTGCGCAGAGAGGACTCCGGTCCGAATTCGGAACGCCCTGCTCCATATCAGCTGAGGCTCATTTGGGCACTCTGTACTGCGCATGACTACAGCACGTGCAGTCTCTACTATGCATGACGGCTTCTGACAAACATCCTAGCGAATTATTATACATGATGATGATGTATCACTCATATATTACATCCCTAAACCGTAATCCTAAAATTGGGTTTCAAAGCATATGCAAACTTTCCTGTTCACAGAGCATTTATATACTGTTGTTTGTGCTGTTTGAAAAATAAGATAAGAACTAAAGTCAATTAATACATTGTGATTAGTGCCCTCTGATTATCTGTCTAGGAAGGCTGTTACCTTATCTCATACCACTTACAGAGTATCCCATACATCATAGAAATATAAAATCTGACGACAGATAAGAACCATTCGACCCATCTAGTCTGCCCATTTTCCTGCTGTAAAAACCTCAAACCTTTTTGGTCCTTGGTCTTTTCTTAAGTTAAGGACAGCTTTATGCCTAGCGCATGTATGCTTAAAGGGATAGTAAACCTTGAAAATAAGTTTATTTTATATTGTAGCCCTTAAAAAAACATGAACAATTATATAAGTATTATCTCCCAAACCTTTATGGTTTGGGAGATATTCAGAAGTAAAATAAAGTAAAGTTCTCTTTTCCTGGCTGTTTCAGCCAAGCCTGCCATCTAGTGGACAGATTTGGAATCCGGTCCACAGATCAGCGGGCAGTTCTTTAGCAGTGCAGCGTTCACGATCTTTAAAAAGAACTACTTAATTGGAACTGTCTACAAAGTGTGCCTGGTTTGCAAGCACACTTTGTAGACCATTCCAATTAAGAAATTCTTTTTAAATGTCGTGAGCTCTGCACTTCTGGAGAGCCGCAGCCGGTCCCGGGACCAGATTCCAAATCTGATGTCACTCCAGGGGAAACTTTACTTCTGAATATCTCCCAAACCATAAAGGTTTGGGAGATAAGACTTATATCATTTTTCATGATTTTTTAAGGGCTACAATATAAAATAAACTTATTTTCAAGGTTTACTCTCCCTTTAAATTCTGTCACTATATTAACTTCTACCACTTCTGCTGGTATGCTATTCCACTTATCTACTACCCTCTCAGTGAAGTAAAACTTTCTTACATTACTTCTAAACCTGTGTCCCTATGTTTCCCAAAGGGAGCCCTGGAAAAAAGGTTGGAATGGCTGCTCCCTCACAGCTTAGGTAAACTAGATTTTAACCCTTTGAGTGCCAGAGAGGTATCTAACGCATTGCTCAGCAATAATAAAATGATTCCACCTTAAATCAGGAGCTAGAATCAATTTTCAGGCCCTACGCCAACCTTTTGGAACAATTTACTAATATGCTTTTGCCAAAATTCCAGTACCTGCTAGTACCACTCTGTGTCAGAAGCACTGGATCAGGAGATGTGGGGCCCCAAATTGGTACCTTGCCTAGGGCCTCATGGAGGCTTAATCCATCTATGTCTCCATGGCCTGAAATGTCACAGTCCTGCTGTTGATACATCACCCTATGGACGTTTATGGTCAATACGCTTTGATATTGGCTTTGACAAAGAGGTTGATCAGCAAAAAGAGTTAGCCATATTTTAAGTCTTTTTTCCAGTTTGATTTTATTGTATGAGTACTTTTATTTTATATGATCATTAAAACCTTCTGATACATTTGGAACAAGCGGATGCTTATTTGCGGAAGAGAACAGCAGCTGTATAGTATGTGGATACACCGAGAGGAGATGGTGAGAGTTCTCCACCTGTCAGCTTTGGATATCCCTCTGCTGACCACAATTACGTGTGAGTACATTTCAGATTACCTAATTGAATATAACTTCACGACAGTATTACACGATTGGGCACCCCCTCTCTTTTCCTTTTTCTTTTGTATATTGGTATCCTTTTTCCATCTGGGGAGGACGAGTTTTGAGGAGGTGCAGCCCCGATCCCATACTGAGAAATCATAAGATGTCGTATCATAAGGTGTTCTGTTTCTGCGTCAGGAATATCCCGAAGATGCTTACATAGCTATCTTACATATGTGAGTCTGGCAGTCAGGCACGTGCACACATAGACACCAAGGGGGGCTTGAGCACCTGCCCTTTTTGTCCAAAGTGCCCTTGTGCCCTTTTTTAAATATATATTTTGAATAAATAATTATGAGAAGTGCCCCTTTTTTCATTTCAGCCCCTGCCCCCCAAAATGAGTACCTACATGCAGGGTGTTCTACAGAGTAGTGGCTTTGAGAATTTTAATGATCTGCACTAGGGTGCTTCCTTGTGTTTCTCCCTCTTTCTTATGTTACACACACACGAGAATTTTACATTTTTTTGTTAATTTTTATAGGAAGACCAGGGCATAACAGCAAACATTTTGGTGTTTTAGAAAGGCGAGTTAATGCTAAAACATAAACATTTGCTATTGGAAGGAAGACCAGACAATTGTTTGCATTCACTCAATTGGAATTTCAATAAAAAATCATATTTGTCTTGTTAGGGGATATTCACAAACCAATGGTATATTTTGAAAGTGCAGAAAAATATGAATTATTATATGAAAATAATGTTGCATGGCATGCGTTGGTTGTTCTCAGAAAAGCATAAAAAATTATCACTTGAATGTAAACTAAAATCAAAGTGTGAAAACGTGAGTTGTAGTCCCCAACAGCTGGGAATCCAAAGACTGAATACACCTGGTATAAGGACACTATTGTTTAAATTTATATATTCTGCAACATGTTAATCAAATGGACAAAACTTAACACTTTGAGTGCCAGAGGGGATACGCAACGCATTGCTTTGCAATGCGTTGCGTACCCCTCTGGCACTCAAAAGGGTAACCCCCTAGTGACAGGCCACATGTGCATGCGGCCATCACTTAACGCCCGGCTAACATTTTTTTTTTTTACGCTAAACGATTCCGGAGTCCACTAACGGCGTGCAGCTGCGCGGGGACCCGGATTTCCAGGACGTACCTGGTATGTCCATTGTCACTAAGTGACAGTTTTTGCAGGACGTACCAAGTAAGTCCATTGCCGGGAAGGAGTTAAAGGGAGAGTAATGATTAACAATAAAAGCAGCTCCAATTAATCTTCATAGTATTTGGGCCATGGAGAGTGTTATTTCAATACTGTCAGAGCTGTAGTTCAAGAGTAATTGAATGATAAAGTATCCCCCTCCCACCCATTTTACTGATGTAACACTGCTCACCTCAGAGCAGCAAGACTGTCCGGATGGATCACAGAGAGGGATAATCTTCAGTGATCATAAGGAAAAACCTGAAAAACCTATTAAGGGGGCGGGGGGCAGGGTTTGCCTTATGATCACAGTAAGAAGATTGTCCCTTTCTGTGACCTGTCTGCTCAAGAGACCATATTCCACATCTGAGGGGAGGTGGCTTACACTAGGTAAAAGGGGCAGGAGGGGGATACTTTATCATTCAGTTACTCTTGAACTACAACTCTGACAGTATTGAAATAACACTCTCCGTGGCACAAATACTATGAAGATTAATTGGACCTGCTGTTTTTGTGAGACTTTACTATCCCTTTAAGATGAAATCAATTTAATTTGTGCTTTGATACCATAGTTTTGGTACAGCATTGAAATTTTAATTAGAATCAGTCTCAGTAATCCCAAATTAGCCAAAAAGTTATATAATTGGCATTTCTGCCACTAATCTCCTTTGGAATTCCTTCCAAAACACATAAACACCAGCGTGTGCTGCAGAGCTTCAGGCCACAATGCCCTCTGTGTTATTCCCATCACAATACACACTTTATGAGGCCGAAGTTCCATCACAGGAACCAAATCTATTTATGTAAGAAACTGTGTTTGAAGAATAAATCAAGCCTAACAAGCCAAATATGTTTGTTTATTTTTAGTAAAACAGAAAAGAAAGTGTGTGATTGTGATACAGCGATACTTCTATTACAAAATTAGCACAAACGTTTTCCGTGCGGACATGATTTGACATTTACATGGGCCTGCATCAGCGTTTAACCCCTTTTAGTGCCAGAAGGGCATGCAACACATCGGAGAGCAATGTGTTGCACACTGCTCTGGCACTCAAAGGGTTAATCATTGGGTGTCCAAGGTCAGTCCTCAAGAGCTACCAACATTGCAAGATTTTTTTTATATCAATATTTTTATAGAGGCATGAATAATACAGTAGCCTGTTGCCAATATGACTATCCTATATAATAATTTGCTAGGATGTTTGTCAGAAGCTGTCATGCGCAGTAGAGACTGCCCGAACGCACAGAATGCTGGGAGTTCTGTCCTGGGAGTTCTGTGCTGGGAGCATTCTGTGTGGAATGCTGGGAGTTCTGTGCTGGGAGCATTCTATGCGGAATGCTGGGAGCATTCTGTGCAGAATCCTGGGAGTTCTGTGCTGGGAGCATTCTGTGCGGAATGCTGGGAGTTCTGTGCTGGGAGCATTCTGTGCAGAATCCAGGGAGTTCTGTGCTGGGAGCATTCTGTGCGGAATGCTGGGAGTTCTGTGCTGGGAGCATTCTGTGCGGAATGCTGGGAGTTCTGTGCTGGGAGCATTCTGCGTGGAATGCTGGGAGTTCTGTGCTGGGAGCATTCTGTGCGGAATGCTGGGAGTTCTGTGCTGGGAGCATTCTGTGCTTTCGGGCAGTCTCTACAGTGCATGACTGCATTGGTGGTAGGACGCAGAGCAGAACTGGTCTCTTAACCCTTTGTGTGCTAGAGGGGCATGCAACCCTCTGGCACTCAAAGGTTAACATCACCAGGACCATGGCCCGTGTACACGGGCTTTTACATTAGTACCGTTATAAATTGTAGGAATAACAGATGATTAGAGTGACGTATAGAACATATACTGACACAGCATACTAAATATCAGAACAGTCCAGGATTTAACCACTTAAGGACCAGCAGTGCGAGCACACAGCTGGCACTTCAAGGGAGAAATCTGATTGCCATTTGGAGTCGGATGCCTTCTTTTGGGTCAGCGATGGTAAACAGGAATAGGAAAAGGGTTGAACTGGATGGACGCAAGTCTTTTTTCAACCTAAATTACTATGTAACTATGTAACTATGTAACTATGTAACTATGGATAGTAATGGTTCATAATAAAAGCAGCTCTAATTAATCATCATAGTGTTTGGACTTTGGAGAGTGTTATTTCAATACTGTCAGAGTTGTAGTTCAAGAGTAATTCAATGACAAAGTATCCCCCTCTCGTCCCTTTTACTGATGTAACACTGCTCAGACAGATCAGAAGGGAGGTGCCCAGGTAGACTGCAGAGAGGGACAATCTTCAATTAAGATAAGGGAAAAACCTGAAAAACTTGTCAAGGGTGCTTGACATTGGCTTTCATTGTTCTCATAGGAAGAAGATTGTCCCCTTCTGTTATCTGTCTGGTCTATGGACTGCATTTCACATCTGAGAAGAGATGGCTTACACTAGGTAAAAGGGGCGGGAGGGGAAACTTTGCTTGTGAATATCTCTCAAACCATAAGGGTTTGAGAGATAAGACATATCGTTCTTCATGTTTTTTTAATGCCTACAAAATAAAATAAAGATAAAATGAAGTATTACTATCCCTTGAAAGGGATTGTAATGTCTCTTTAAAAATCTTTTGCAGAGTCTTCTGTATATTAATAGTAACATTTTGCGCTATGTCTCAGATCTTACTTTTGTGTAGTTCAAAAGTTATGAAGCGATAAAGATCCCACACCTGCCCCTTCTCCCCACATCACTCTGAAGCTTCAGTCTGGTCTGGACAGCAGCAGTGAGGGACAATCTTCAGTAAGCAAAGGGAAATCCTGCCCTCCTTCGTCATGGGGGGGGCGGGATTTTCTTTATACTTACTGAAGTTTGTCCCTTGCTGCAGCCGTTGAGTCGACATTTGAGATTCAGAGAGAGGTGGCCAGAATGGGGCGGGCAGGGGATCTTTAGCACTGAATAACTTTTGAACTATATACAAGTAAGAAATTAGATACAGTGCAATATTTTACTATTAATATAAAGAAGACACGGTGAAAGTCTTTTAGTGAGACATTACTATCCCCCCCCACACACACACACTTGGGACTACATTGGAAATTGCTCCAGAGGGCTTTTTTTTGCCTTCCTCTGGATCAACAGGGGTGTTATTGGCATGGGCTGAATTGATGGACGCATGTCTTTTTTTCAGCCTTATCTACTATGTTACTATATGTTACTATGTTAAGAACCACAGATTTTTTTTATTTTTTTTTTATAAGATCCGAATCAGGGCTCCCCGAATGGCATGCAGCCGCGTGGGGAGCCCTTAAATCCCTGACAGTCCTGGCGTGTCATGGGTCCTTATAGCATGCCAACCCATGACATGCCAGGGTTAAGGATTTCCCTGATTAATCACAGGTGAGTCAGTCACAATGAATGATCCACTGATTAACTCCCCTGTGTGTGATCAGGGAAATCCTTACATCCTGCCCTGTTGGTGATCTTTGAAGACTGAACTTGGGCACCCCTGGTTTAACCCTTTGAGGTCCAGAGAAGTATCTATGCATTGCATTGCAATGTGTTGGCTGCCTCTCTGGTACTCAAAGAGTTAAAGGAACATTGTGTAAACTCCTTGAGGAACAGAGGGGTGTGCAATGCAAAGCAATGAGTTACACACCTCTCTGGTCCACAAGGGGTTAACCATGATAATATCTAAAATGCCATGGATGCCTCCAACCAGTGTTCCTGTGTCTGATACAATAAGAAAATTGAAAAAATTCTGGAATAAACCAACTGCCCCAAAGGAAAAATGTAGACAATTCATCAAATTTCCTTTCATCGCAATGGAGCTTTTAACCCCTTAAATGCTAGAGGTAAGTTGGAGAACTCCCTAACATTCAGGAAATCAATTAAAATGTTACTCCCCGTGGTGTCCGGCGGATTACTACAGAATTTCTCTAGTTCTACTTCGTAGCCTCCCCGATTTTTGCATTAATTTTATTGTTTCCTGCGATTGATGATTTCCTTGTAATAGGGCCAACCTTCCTGTCTGCTGTCTAGCATTGACTCTTCAATTAATGACTACTGTCTTCCACCTGCCAATGGCCTCTCTTCTGTTAACGTCTACAGGTACTCCCTGCCACCAGCCAGAACCCTCTGTGCAGTCGGTTTAGCCCTCTAAGCCTTTCAACATTCACCACGGCCATCAGTTGTGCTACGTTTGCTTTCTTGCATGTTGTTGATCATGTGTAGGCTTGCCACCTTTTCTTCAAAAAAATACCGGCCGTGGCATTCCCTCCATAGACTTAACATTGGACAGAAACCAATTTTTTACCGGCCTGCCGGTAAAATACCGGCTGGGTGACAACCCTAATCATGTGGAATACGTACCCTTGCATTAGTTAACCTCTAAAATATCAAGTTAGGCATTGTCAGTGCCTACAAAATATCTTAGTATGTGGCTAGACCACAACCTCACATTTGGCCTTCATGTTGATAAATTAACATTTAAAGTTTACCAAGCTCTGTTTATAAACAAATCTCGGTAAGGAAGAGTATTGTGCAATAAATTCTAATGCCAGTCATTTAGTACAGGGATGTAGTTATGCCACTATGCCACAAATCCATCTCTGTAAACATAACACTCTATACAAGTCATCATGCCATTTTTCCCTCCAATGGAATTATCCTACCCATCATTGTGATATTTTAAAAACAAAACTAAACTGGCTAATACCAGAATCCAGATGTAACAATAACCTTTCCTGCCTCATTTATAGTCATTTCTCTAGGAATCAACCACACCACCTGAGCAGTACGCTCACTCCATCTTTCCAGGCCTCCCATAGGCTCTGGTCCACTGACAGCAGTTCATGCATAATTCCTCATTACAAGAAGAAAGTGGGTCTATCTACCTTCTACTGCAGAGCTCTGCAAGCCAGGAATAATCTACATGAAAAACTCAGATCTTCTGCAAGTTTAAAATACGTAAAAATAACTTTTTCTATAAAAACAGCATGCAACTCTATATAAATGCTAATGTGTAATTTGTAATATTTTGTTTTGTATTTGTGCATAATTGTGTGACATATTTGAAAATGTGTGAAGCACTTTTGATAGAAAAATAAATCAACTCATGCTATTGTCCTGTTTGATTGACTAATGCTGGTCATCCACACCCTCTGGCATATCTACACCCCTGTATCTGGCTGTCTTGAGACTTTCTGGGCTCTCCAAAATCCTATCTGAGATCCTATCCTTCCTGAACGGCTTCTCAGATAAGTGGCTACTGACACCATTGTGTTTGTTACTGTCCAGGTTCTGACTTCTAGGCCTGAGTTCTATTACCACTAAAACACTCTCACACTACCCCATATGGCAGGACCCAAACCCTAGACTCTCAAATCAGTGTCCAGAATTCCTTCCCTGCCCTGTGTGTCTGCCTCCTTGCCTGGTTATTCAGCACAACATATGGTAATGTAAATAAGTTACATCTCCTCCTCTATTTACCTTACTATAGTCAGAAGATTCTATGCTATGAATTTTGCTTAGTTTCAAAAGATAACATCATCAATAAATCCTGGATGTCTTGCCCATGGAGGTGGACATGACAGTTTTCTGGCTTTCTTTTCAAACTGAAGCAGGCAGAGGGTATGAGCCTTCAAAACCTTTATGAGCCAGAGGGCTGGGAAACACATTGCAAAGTTAAGGTTACCATGTGCACAGTGGCACCTACGACTGGGCCCGTCACTCTAGGGACCCGGCCGCCCCCTGCGACCCCTCCACCTGTTTCTCGCAATCTCCCTCCAGCACTCTAGTAATGCAGAGCGCTGGGAGATGACATCATCTCCCAGCGCTCTGCATTACTGAAGAGGACAACGCGGGAGCTCAACCCGCTAGAGGTCTCTCCTGCCACACCAATGGACCACCAGGGAGGTAGGAGATGGGGGTATTATGGAGAGTGAGGGGTATTGTGGAGGAGGCCCAATGTGGTTGGGGGGTGGCCCATGGCACTTTTTGCACCTGGGCCTGGAGGCTTCTAGTTACGCATCTGCATGTGCAATGAGTGGTGTTTGTGTCCCGTGGTCCTGCTATCAACAGAAAGGTGGTATCCAGATGGCTTGCAGAGAGGGTCAGTGGTCAAATAGCATAAGCAAAAACCCTGAAAAACCTTTCATGGGAGGCAGGGTTTTCATTGTTCTCACAGTAAGAAGATTGTCCCTTGCTATGAACCAGATTCCACATTTAAGGAGAGGTGGCTTACACTAGGCTAAAATGGAACACTTATGTAATTATTTCTGATAATCTCCTTTTTTAATTAGGGGTTTTAGTTTATAGTGTTTATTACAGGACAAATGTAATTGAAAAAAAATAATGGTACTGTTTGAAATGTTAGTATCAGAGAATGAGATATACACTAATGGTCACTCTAGTCTTGTGCCTCTATCTGCAATTACTTGCATTTCTTCATTTGATTCCTTTGTACTTGTAACAGGCTGTAGGCCATTACTAGGAGGCACTTGTTAGTTCCATGGACAATTGCTAACAAAGACTTAAGTTGTCATTTAAAAGTCATAGCTCAGGGTAGCTGGACAGTGGGAGGATTGCCACCAGGTTTTTAAAAAGTAGGAGGTTATTGACTTGGCCCCTGCCTACCAATGACAAAATGTGTGTCATGTTCATAGTGTTGGACAAATTGGCACTGTTCTCATTGGTCAACCCTTGTTGAGCAAAGCCACGACAAGAGTGACATTACTTCGACAAGTAGACGACTCGTTGATTGCTCGCCATCTGTCTCCCTCTTGTCGCTCCAGCTCCCATTGGCTGCCGAGCCAGCATGACAAGATGGAATTAGTTGTCAGGCCTGGGTAATTCGATCAAAGTACAAATACAATAGCCTTGGCCCAAATTGTTTGCCTGTTTCTTGTCACTCCGATCCCCATTGGCTGAAGATCGGAGTGGGCAAGATTTAATTATTTTTGGTGTCCCTTTGTTCTTTAGTGTTAAAATGTCCCCCATGTCCCCAAAATAAAGTGTTAGTGATTTAGGACTAAAAAGTGCATTCTGTTACTTTATTTCTAAATGGTCTAAAGGGTCCCCTTTGATCCCCATTCACGGATCCTGCATTCTAGTCTAACCGGCCTGGCTACCCATCTGTAGCCACCTTCAGGAGAGAGAAACGGCCCAGGGCAACCCTGGGTTTCCATTAGAGTACTTCTTCACGGAACCCTGGCATTCAGTGGAACACAGCGTGAGAATCACTGTTTTATAACATATGTCCACTAGTTAATTATGATTGTATGCTTGATTGTTCCTGTACTGCCCATGATGGGTGGACTCATCTCTCCTCAAGACCTGAAGGTCTAGATTTATTTAGTATTAGGGATGTCTGTGAAGATAAAGTGGTCCTATTGTTTAATATGTTTGTTACAATTAATCAGGGCTGTTTTGTGGGGGTTTATGTGCCTTTGTTTAGGAGATAACATCTTCTATCAGTCCTGGGATTCATGTCTCTGGAGGTGACATGACAACTTGCGTTTCCAAAAAAAAAATGCATTTTTCTATATGGTAATTTTTTAAAAAATAAAAAAATGTGTTATATAGTAAAAAGCCTTTTATCTAATCCTAATCCATTGATTGCCAGAGGGATATGCAACTCAGAGAGTTCAAGGGCAATTATCATGAGATTGTTCCTTATCACAGACCTGTCAGTTAATCAGACTCTTCATTTGGAGCCCTGACACATCAACAAGGGAACAGCATGGGAGGTTTGATAGGAGTGTGATGATCCGACAGACTAAGCGCCCTATGTAAGCTACTTGGTAGACTCTGTGAAGTTGATTTTTCACAAAGATGTGACAGATTTCTATTTGATATAAATACTGTGAACAAAGGACAACATCAAACACTACAGGTATACTACAAGACAGGCCTCAGTGGGCCAGATGCTAGGGAGCAAAGACTAGATAACATAGTTGTTTGGAGGTGGCTGCTCTCTGGGTTGCCTTGCTGCGATCAGTGGCGTAACTTGAAGCCACCGGGCTCTGGTGCAGAAATTGCCACCGCCGCCGGGGCCCCCCCCATCTTCATGTTGCCCCATGTACATCTCCTACCTCTATCTCTCTCGTGCGGTTCTCAGTTATGCAGAGTGCTGGGAGATGATGTCATCTCCCAGCGCTCTGCATTACTAGAGCGCCGGGAGATCAGCTGAGCTGCTGCAGGCAGGGCTGTGGGTGAGTTGCGATGGGTTCGCAGGGGGCGGCCGGGCCCCTTGGAGTGACGGGCCCAGTCGCAGGTGCGACCCCTGCGACCCCTGTTGTTACGCCACTGGCTGTGATCTAGGCCGAGTTAGAGATGCTGGCCACATGACCAGATTAGTGTCTACTGGAGGAGCCGGCCCGCACCCTGGATGACAACCCAGATAACAGCAGCTACCCACTGGGATCAAAGAGGGTACAAAACATTAACCCACCTGCAGTATAGTTGTAGTTATTGTACAGGAACAAAGAGGCAGGTGGGCGAGGAGGAAGAGGCCCACAAGGAACAAGGCAAACGGGAGATCAGCAAAACCAGGGCAAGGCAGTACAAGGCAGCATACAGAGGAATGGTCGAATAAATAAAGCCAAGGTCAGTAACAGGATATCAGATGAGCACGGTACCAAGTCACAAAACAGGAGGAAAGTCACAGGAAGAGCCAGGTCAATACAGTAGGTAACACTCAGGAACAGGACAGGAAACTCAGGGTCACGACCTGGAACACTTTGATAGAGCCCCACCCAAAAGCACTGAGGCTTTATAAAGGCTCAAGGGCAAACACAAGACAAGGCGGGGAACCAAGATCCAGATAACAAGGAAAACAATCAGAAAACCAGACAAGTAATTAAAAAAGGCAAAGAAAAAAGGGCAGAACATAATACACGGAGATGTCTAATGGCCTCCCTCCCCCCCCTCCCCCAGCCAGATACAATAGGTCTATGAGGACTAGGCACACAACCCAGGACTTAGTAGATTTCCGAATTGTGTTCCAGACTATGTGGTCAGTCTTCTGCCCCCCCTTCCCACCAGACTTAATAAAACAGGTTAATTACACTGTAAAATAACTTCCTGGCCACTTGGTATCTACACGAAATACCGGGCAGCAGAAAATTAGGAGCAACTCTAGTGCAATCTAACAGTACCACGTGGGAATAATACAAATTCCCAAAATTGTAATCCCCTTGAATGTTACTGAGATCACCAACGCGTTGTTTTGCATGACACTGGGAACCTCTCTAGGATTCAAAGGGTTCAAATCTTCATTTGAATCAGTGGGTATTTTTATTGTCCTGTATGGTGCATATGGCCCTGAGGATGTAACCGACTGTGATTGGCTGACACATGTATCCATCAGTCACACTGATAAGCCTCTTCTCAATGGAATTGCTAGTAAAGGCAATTAACCCGTTGAGAACAGGAGGGGTGTGCAAACCATTGCTCTGCATTACATCGCTCGCCCAACTGACCCTCAAGAGGTAACCAATCACAGACTATGTTTATAAGTTTCTTTTATGCTTCCCATTCATCCAGATTAGCAGTGGAATATGTAACCACCTTAGAAATAAAAGAAAAAAAGAATTTCTCCTAATAACAACCCCTACATATACATTACTATGGCCAGAAAATCCTACTGGTCTTTATGAATTTTGTCCTTGACATAACATCTTCCGTCAGTCCTGGAAATCGTGTCCATGGAGGCGGTGGTTTTTTTTTTCCAAACTGAAAAGGACAGAGCGAGTAAGCCTAATTAACCCTTTGAGTACCAGAGGGGTACGGAATGCATTGCAGAGCAATGGGATCCGTACTCTTCTTGCATTCGAAGGGTTAAGGACCAATGGAGTATGCAATGCATTGTGAGCCACATCTAGGATTATTATGTACAGTGAGCAGAGTTCAAGGTCCTGTGGGCTAACTAGCAGCTTTCATGCCTCCTTCCACAGACATATTACATAGTAACATAGTAATTTAGGTTGAAAAAAGACTTGCGTCCATCTAGTTCAACCCTTTTCCTATTCCTGTTTACCATTGTAGATCCAAAAGAAGGCAAAAAAAACACAACAATACAGCAATTTCAAATTCTGCCCCGAATGGGAGGGGGGGGGGAGAATTCCCTCCTGACTCCAAATGGCAATCAGATTTCTCCCTGGATCAACAAGCCCTAAGTAAAATATTAATCCCAATACTAACGTACATAGCCCTCTATGTTATGCTCTTTTAAAGGGATAGTAATACCTAAAATGTAAAAAAAAATATGTTGTAGGGTTTATCCCCCTGAGTAAAACAAGAGTACTCCCACTGCTGAAAGATGTTTCATTCAAAAGTTATTAATTTTCAAAGTTGAATTTTTTAGATGCACTATCACAGTGGCCTGAAATTGTACAGTGGCGCTGTTGCTACACAATCCTATGGACAGCTCTGGTCTCAGGACCATAAATCTCCATAGGATGGTGTAGCAACAGCGCCACTCTACAATTTCAGGCCACTGTGATATTGCACCTAAAAAATTCAACTTTGAAAATTTATAACTTTTGAATGAAACACCTTTCAGCAGTGGGAGTACTCTTGTTTTATTCAGGGGGATAAACCCTACAACATATTTTTTTTTACATTTTAGGTATTACTATCCCTTTAAATAAGTATCCAGTATTGCAGATCCCCAACAAACAGAGGTACTTACAGTGAGGCACAATCACATGACAACTGGTCTTGAACTTCTGCAATCACATCTGTTAAAATTTATATTGGTGTGTAATCTCCAGTTGTCCTAGACTGTGGTCTGACACTCAGACATCAGGTGTCAACTATGATCAAATCCTCCTTCTTCCATCAGAGTGGACAAAACACCTGTTACCTCCAGTAGACGTCTCCACAGTGGTCCATTCCTTTGTATCTTCAAGACTGGACTACTGTAATTGCCAGACTTTAACTGGTACAAAATGTTGCTGCCAGATTAATAACAATCCATCCATATTCCTGTCACTTGACCCCTGACCTAAATGATCTCCATGGGAAGCACTGCATTGACTTCAAGCTTGGTTTGCTAACATTTAACTTTCTACATGACCTGAAGGTGCTCCTCATTCCCTGTGGTCCAAATCATGCACTGAGATCGGCAGTTGACAACATATTAGCAATGTCCATCATCTCTGTCGGTACTCTTAGGGCCTGAACTTTCATGTATGAAGCCTCAACATTCTGGAACTCTCTGCTATGCACAGCACACCTTAGTCATTTTATAACAGATACTAATGACATTCCTGTTTATCCAAGCATCTGATCAATGTACCAGCTGTAGACTCTGTTCAAAGCACAGGGTCACAGGTTCTAGTGCAGGTAGGATCAACTCAGCCTTTCACCTTTCTGAGAAAGATATAACGAGGACCCCAGGACATTCGTGAAAATGAGAAACATTCTCAATGTTTCTTTCCTGGTAAAATACTTTCTTTAAAAAAAAAACACACTTCATAGTTCCTATATCCCTCCTGCCCTTTGGCATTTTCTTTTCTGCTCTCTTAATCTTAAATTGTTCTCCTCAGTGCTTTAACCCTTTGAGTGCTTTGAGTGACCTTTGATAGAAAAGTGATATAAATTATTGTTATTAGCTCTTGAGCCATTAAAGCCATTAGGATTTTCTGGGAATCATAAGGTAAGTGAGAGGTTAGTGTTCAAAGGTATTACTTCTCCTTTAAATAGATACAAAAAAATGGAGGTTTACAATCCCCGCTCTTTCCTCATGGATGGCTACATATGCACACTTAAAAAAATCCATTAAACTATCAGTTCTATGTATCATTATTAAAGTGACAGGGTGGAAACCATCTTAATTTAGATAGTACAAGCAGTTCTCACTAGCTGAAGGATTTCATTACACATCTCTCATTCCTTGAAAAGTGTTTTAACATTTTTTGGCAGTCGAAGTATTGGTTCCTATAAATGTAATGACACTTAAATAGCTGTTTAACATGGGAACTGTTCTGACAGAGAAAAACTATTATATCTGTCTTGGCTGGACACAAGGCTGTGTGTTTTCTGCTGTCTGTTGGTATCCTTTAAAAATGTCACAGAGAAAACAACGTTAAACTACATGGAGCATTAACCGTGCCACCGTGATTAAAAGGGCAACATGAGAATCTCACCCTACATAAAAAGCGTGAGATTCTCATGTCACAGCATTAAACATCACATGCCTCTGAAACTTTCCTTAAAGGGGTAGTAATGTTTCACAAAAACAGCAGCAGTATTAATCTTAATAGTATTTGAGCCATAGACCGTTTTATTTCAATACTGTCAGAGTTGTAAGTTCAAGAGTAATTGAATGATAAAGTTTCTTGCTCCCACCCCTTTTATCTAGTGTAACACTGCTCGCCTCAGGTGTGGAATCTGGTCCATAGACTAGACAGCTCGCAGCAAGGGACAATCTTCTTACTGTGAGAACAATGAAAACCCTGCCCCCCTTGACAGGTTTTTCAAGTTTTTCCCTTATCTTAATTGAAGATTGTCCCTCTCTGGAGTCTACCTGGACAGACCCTGGGGAGGGTGATACTTTATCATTCAATTAGTCTTTAACTACAACTCTGACAGAATTGAAATAACACTCTCCAAGGCCCAAATACTATGATGATTAATTAGAGCTGCTTTCATTATGAAACATTACTATCCCTTTAACCTCACTATCCAACCGAATGTACATCGATGGCCCACAAACACTAACCAGTAACTTACCCACATACTTCCCCCCCTTACTGTCACCCGCACTGAGCCCTCCTTACTGATACTCACCAACCAATTTCCAACATACCTCCAGAAACCCCTTAATGCAAATCATCAATATGCCACCAGTGTTAGTATTCTCCCTGCTAGGCAGTGTTTCTGACTTTCTGACACACAATATGTTTAACTCATGCATGTATTCCTCCACTCTTGTCTCTGTCCAGCAGTGGTCACCTGCTTCACAGATTTCTCATCTCCTTGCTGCCACTCTGCCAGGCCTCGCAGGTTTGTGCCCACTGCCGGAGAGGCCGAGTCGTCCATAGGGACAAGAGCAGCCAACACTAATAGTAATGGAGAGACTGCTGGGCTATAGGTACATGCAAACAGATAAAAAAAGAAAGCATCTCAGGCAGATCCATGCGTTTCGCATTGATAACTGTTACTCATGATCCCAGACTCTCCATTACTACTAGTGTTGACTGAGATGAATCCAAAGGTGTGCATTTGATTATCATTAAAGTTTGTTGATTTTATTTATGGACTCGTGCACATTTTTTGGTGGTAGTGCGTGATATTGTCCTCGTTGTTCAAGTATAGATAGATACCTTAGTACAGTGGTTCTCAATCTTTTTTTGATCGGGGCACCCCTAACACGTAATATAGAACATTCGGGGAAGCCCTAACATATTTTTTGTACTTTATCAAGGGAAAAGAAGGGTATAATATATAAATATACAGTTATTATTAGATCTTATAATCATAATAACAAAACTAAACATATTGTGCATAACAATTTCTATAAATCTTTATTTAAAAGTCCATTTTTGTTAGTCTTTATAGAAAACACAGGGCACCCTAAGTTGATGTCCGTGGCACACCAAAGTGTCATGGCACCCTGGTTGAGAATCACTGCCTTAGTACATAGGATACAGGCAATTACAGCACCAATAAGTTGAGTACAGTTCTTATTTTATTGTCATTTCTCTTTAACAAATCCCCCCACCCACAGGTAGAACCCCCCTTGATTTCCCTGACCCGGAAGATCTGGGGTACAACCTGATTAATGTATAAAGTTGGGAGCGAAAACACAGCAGTTTATGAAGATGGGTGTGAAATCACAATATTTTGTTAAAATACGTAAAAGAAAATATGATGTAGTGTTTACCCCCCTGAGTAAAATAAGGGAACTCTCATTGCTGAAAGGCAACTCAAACTTGAATATTGTAGGTGCAGTATCTCAGTAGCCTGAAATTATAGAGTGGTGCTGTTGCTACACCATCCTATGGACAGATCTGATCACTTGACCATAAATCTCCATAGGATGGTGTAGCAACAGCGCCACTGTACAGTTTCAGGCCATTCTGAGATACTGCACCTAAAAAAAATTCAAGTTTTAGCTGTAATAACATCTGAATAAAACTCCTTTCAGCAGTGGGAATCCCCTTGTTTTCCTAATCCATTTTTTTTACATTTTAAGTATTACTATCCCTTTAAGCTTACAGCTGACAAATCCTCCCTTAACCCTTTGAGTGCCGGAGAGATATCCAATGCATTGCATACTTCTCCGGCACTCAAAGGGTTAAAAAAAAGGATACATAAAAAAAAAAAAAATGCATGTGGCATGGCTACATCTTGACCACTGCAGTACACTGGTAATCACTGCAGTACACTGGTAATCACCGCAGTACAGTCATAATCACTGCAGTACAGTTGTAATCACCGCAGTACAGTCATAATCACTGCAGTACAGTCATAATCACCGCAGTACATTCATAATCACCGCAGTACAGTCATAATCACTGCAGTACAGTCATAATCACTGCATACAGTCACAATCACTGCAGTACAGTCACAATCACCGCAGTACAGTCATAATCACCACAGTACAGTCATAATCACTGCAGTACAGTCATAATCACTGTATACAGTCACAATCACTGCAGTACAGTCACAATCACCGCAGTACAGTCATAATCACCACAGTACAGTCATAATCACTGCAGTACAGTCATAATCACTGCAGTACAGTAGTAATCACCACAGTACAGTCATAATCACTGCAGTACACCCATAATCACTGCAGTACAGTCATAATCACCGCAGTACAGTCATAATCACCACAGTACAGTCATAATCACTGCAGTACAGTCATAATCACCGCAGTACAGTCATAATCACTGCAGTACAGTCATAATCACCGCAGTACATTCATAATCACTGCATACAGTCACAATCACTGCAGTACAGTCATAATCACCACAGTACAGTCATAATCACCACAGTACAGTCATAATCACTGCAGTACAGTCATAATCACTGCAGTACAGTAGTAATCACCACAGTACAGTCATAATCACTGCAGTACAGTCACAATCACTGCAGTACAGTCATAATCACCGCAGTACACCCATAATCACTGCAAACAGTCATAATCACTGCATACAGTCACAATCACTGCAGTACAGTCATAATCACCGCAGTACAGTCATAATCACCACAGTACAGTCATAATCACCACAGTACAGTCATAATCACTGCAGTACAGTCATAATCACTGTAGTACAGTCATAATCACTGTAGTACAGTCATAATCAATGTAGTACAGTCATAATCACTGCAGTACAGTCACAATCACTGCATAGTCATAATCACTGTAGTACAGTCACAATCACTGCATACAGTCATAATCACTGCAGTACAGTCATAATCATTGCAACTCTTCACCAGGCATTTTTCATATGTGTCCTGGATAAAAAGGCAACTACCCCATTTTAGTAAGTGTTCTCCAATGGGAACAAACCTTAGTAAAAGTCACTGTGCAGCCCCCCCAAAAAAGTCAGAAAACTGACCATCTGGAACACAACCCAGAAATCTGTTGATCTCAGTCACAAACTCCTGGGTTGTGTGCACAGTCCCCATAGGCCTTTTGTGTGTCACTGTAAAGCTGGATACAGAAGGTGTACGGGAGGACCTGCATCACATAGGACAGGTCTGTCCAAGTCCAGTCGTCAAGGGCCACCAACAGACCAGGATGTACAGATTTCCCTGATTAATCAAAGGTGAGTTAATCAGTGATCATTCATTGTGACTGACTCACCTGTGATTAATCAGGAAAATCCTTACATCCTGACCTGTTGGTTGCCATTGAGGACTGAACTTGGATGGACAGCCCTGTCGTATGACATGAAGCTGTGCAATGCAGTCCAGTGTAATGCCGGGGATCATAAAAGATCCTTTCTCAGATCCCCACTGTGCACTCCTGTTGCTCAACACGGGGCTAATGCAGCTAGACCTTCATCTGCAGGCCTGCTCCCAGGAGAGATGATCTACCAGATGGATATTGTACACTTGTAGTTGCCCTTTTAAGGGATGATCTAGCAATCCTGTAGGTTTAAATGCTAAGCACAGTGTGATCCTCAGTGTGAGCACTCAGCATTCTTTGGAGTTATGAAGTTGGATACACTGAAAAATATAGAGGGTATACGTCATACTAAAACTTCTCTATTTGTTTTTCTGAGTCTTAAAATCTAGTCTTACACATGCTTCGAGGGAGCAGCCATTCTTGTCTGTTCTAGATCTTCAAGTGCCTTAGCAATTTTCAAGTGATTGTTCAGGATTGTCTGTAAATGGGTTGATATTAGACAACAACCTTTCTGAATGCAACGGCAGTGGCCGATAATCACAATACATTAACCGACTTTACCTCTTATCTCTCATTATTAAATTAAATAAATGTTCCCGCAAATAGGACAGTTTAAACATCCATTAAAAAGCTAGTTTAGGATTACATTTTAGAGATGTAATGTATGAATAATACATTTTTACAGAAGCTAGTTATAGGTATTTGATATTTAAAATTATATCAACTTGTTTCAGTTTTAGATGTGAGTGTTCCTTTAATAGAACAATTACTCATAATTGTGTGAAGCTGCTATAAACTTGAATGCTTCCTTTTAGCAGGAGGGGAAAGGAATTTTAGTTATTATTCAACCCCTTGGATGCTTGGGAGGTCCCCAACACACTGCAAAGTGTTGGTGACCCCTCTATCAATCAATAGGGTCTTCTCCTTCTTCAGGGGAGCTCCAAGTCCCCCCAGATGTACATGTTTTCAGGATCCCCACAATTAAACACAAGTGAATGTTGTTATCCCAGAATTTGGGCAACGTGAGGCCCTCCAGCTGCTGCCAGACCACAACTCCCATCATTCCCAGTCAGCTTTTGGCTTTGAAATGATGGGAATTGTAGCCTGGCAGCAGCTGGAGGGCCTCACGTTGTCCACAACTGTCCTGCAGAATTGTTGAACCACTTGTGATCATTTTAGAAGAACCTCAAAAGTCTGCATCATTGATGGGGCCTGCAGACAAGTTTGATCTCCCCTTCTCTACTTTATACATTGCCCAGTTCTCACCAGTGACTTAAACATCCTAAACATCCAGCCTTTCGCCTGTATTTGGACTACAAGTGTAGTTCAACAATAGCTGAAAGGTCACCGGCTGCCCACCCCTGACGTGGGTTCAACAGCAGCAATCAAGTCACGTTATGGTGGTGGAGGGGGCAATTAGGTTTTGCCTCTCTGATCTAATAGAGGCAAAAGAGTACAAGGTGGTGGTGGTGTGGCATCTGGAAACTCCCTAACACTTTGCCCTCGGAAAGAGCTGCCAAAATGCTGATTGATGTCTATCTATAGATCTCATTCCTGCAGAGCAAAGGGATCAATCTCGGATGGACGCCTTTACATGTAGGGGTTTGTCAGATCTCAGATGGCTCATTGCAAGTTTGTAACCACATATCTTAATAGAAACGTTTTAACTGATAACAAATACATTTTATATTTATCTACCTGAGGCTGCATTTAAATGCCCTGAGCTGTCCAACCCAGTGAGGCACTGACAGGCTATCACAATGGAAGGCTTGCAGGAAGAAGAGATAGGGAATTCACTGAGGCTGAGGTGTGTTTATTCATTAAGAGGCTTTCTCATTGGCTTTAAAGGGATAGTAATGTTTCACAATAAAAGCAGCTCCAATTAATCTTCATAGTATTTGGGCCATGGAGAGTATTATTTCAATACTGTCAGAGTTGTACTTCGAGAGTAATTGAATGATAAAGTATCCCCCTCCCATCCCTTTTACCTAGTGTAACACTGCTCACCTCAGAGCAGCAAGACTGTCCAGATGGATCGCACGGAGGGACAATCTTCAGTCATCATAAGGAAAAACATGAAAAACCTGTCAAGGGGGGCAGGGTTTTCCTTATGATCATAGTAAGAAGATTGTTCCTTGCTCTGATCTGTCTGGTCAAGAGACCAGATTCCACATATTAGATGAGCAGTGTTACACTAGGTAAAAGGGACAGGAGGGGGATACTTTATCATTCAATTACTCTTGTACTACAACTCTGACAGTATTGAAATAACACTCTCCATGGCCCAAATACTATGAAGATTAATTGGAGCTGCTGTTTTTGTGAAACATTGCTATCACTTTAAATAAAAATGTTTTCTTTGCATATTATTTACATTTAACTCTACAGTGGGGAGGGGGCAAAGACTTGGTACCACAAGACCTATAACAAGATTTACCATTAGTCATACCGGGGGAAACCCCAAGATCTGACCTGAAGACACCAGTTTTTGGACTTAAAGGGATAGTAATGTTTCATAATAAAAGCACCTCTAATTAATCATCATAGTACTTGGACTTTGGAGAGTGTTATTTGAATTCGGTCAGAGTTGTAGTTCAAGAGTAATTCAATGATAAAGTATCCCCCTCCTGCCCCTTTTACTGATGTCACACTGTTCAGCCAGAGCAGAAGGGAGGTGCCCAGATAGACTGCAGAGAGGGACAATCTTAAATTAAGATAAAGGAAAAACCTGAAAAACTTGTCAAGGGGGGCAGGACTTTCATTGTTCTCATAGGAAGAAGATTGTCCCCTTCTGTTATCTGTCTGGTCTATGGACTGGATTCCACATCTGAGAAGAGATGGCTTACACTAGGTAAAAGGGGCGGGAGGGGAAACTTTGCTTGTGAATATCTCTCAAACCATAAAGGTTTGAGAGATAAGACTTATATCATTCTTCATGTTTTTTTAATGCCTACAAAATAAAATAAAGATAAAACAAAGTATTACTATCCCTTTAACCCAATGACTCTGATTTAGTAAGAAAAACTGGAATAATTCTAGAGCTTTCCAACTGCATCACAAGGGACAAATTAAAATTCCTGAACTGCAACTGATTTAAATAGGTATTTTTACTTGATATCCTTTAGAAAAGTCAAACGCCGCATTGCTCCTCTTAAAATGTTGCATTTGTTTAGTTGCGTCAATGCAAATGACACATTCACAATGTCACATGTTTAAGAATCGCACATTCAACACGTCACCTTGCACTACATGTTGCCTTCTATATGTCGCCTGCGTCAAAATGTCGACCATTGACGATCACATCTCTAAGTATTCAACAATAGTGCTGTAATTATAAGGGCGCAATAAGGATGCTATAAGGGCGCCATAAGGGCTCAATTAAGTATGCATTGAAGGGACAGTAATGTACCATAAAAAGCTATTCTCGTTTTGTAGTTGAAAAAATAAATTATTTTAAGCAACTCCCTTCTCTCAAACCGCTATGGTTTGAGAGATATTCGCATTGAAAGTTCCGCCCTCCCTCCCCCTCTCCTGATATCAGCTGTAAAGCTGACAGTAGGGGATTCAAGTCTTGCAACTCGAAGATGCTCTTCAGCAGAGACGAAATTGCGTTATTTCAAAAGAATTACTTCACTGGAACAGTCTACAAAGCATGCTTGCAAACCAGGCACACGTTGTAGACCTTTCCAATTAAGTCATTCTTTTTAAATAACGAGATTTTGCTGCAGGGCCACTGGCTGGTCCCCGGACCGGTATCTCCTGCTGTCAGCTGGACGCTGACGTCAGGAGAATGGGAAGGAGGGGGAAGTGTACGGTTCAGTACACTCAGAAACGGAAGGTCTTGGCAAAAACACAATTTTATCTGCACACATTGAATAACCGTAACCATCACGGGTCCAGCATACAGAAATATGGTAAACTCACACAGGACAGGTTACAATTGCATGATTAACCCACACGGGTCCAGTATGTCGAACAAATATACAGTACTGACACAGGTCAGGTGAATCACAGTTGATACAGTGTAAAGATGATGAAGAGAAGTAAATTAGGCCAATGACTGAGTTGACCTTAATGTTGGAAGGCCCAATGTAACTCTCTACGCAGAGAGTCACAACAGCGATTGACAAGTATGCAACGGGTTAAGCCAGCGGGGATCTGGCTAAGGCAACATAGGAGGAAGGCTGCCAGAGTGAACGCCCACCGGAGACTACAAACAAGTGTGAGTCAGTGTTTAGTGCAGTAGGATAACATGCGCCCAACTGAAACTTCAGACTCATACACAAATGCCCAGCACCGCCCCCTGAAGGGGTTAACGAACGCTTCGGTCTGCTGTGTGGAAGTAACGTGAGGCTCCCAACTGAACCCAACCTCAGTAATGGCAGAAAACAGACAAATCGATCGTGCGAATCAGAATCAACCGGAGGGTCACACAGGGCACACTGTATAAACGGATCAAGGACTGGACTACAATGCAGAACCGGACCACTGGATCTCTAGCAATACCAATGAGCGTGAGCAACAGCGAGAGTGGATTGGCTAGTGAGCAGGAACTGAACTGGAGCAGGAACTTCAACCCAGCCGGGTCGGTACACGGAGCAGGAACGTCAGCCAAGCCGATTCGGTACATGGAGCAGGATCGCCAATCACGCCGGGTTGGTACACGGAGCAGGTTCACCAAACAAGCCGAGTCGGTACACGGAGCAGGAACGTCAGCCAGGCCGGGTCAATACAGGAAGCAGGAACATCAGCCAATCTGGGTCGGTACACAGAGCAGGAACGGTTAACAGGCAGAGTAGTCAAAACAGTCCGGGTCATACATTGGTATCAATAAGAGTATTCGGGAGAGCACTAGGCAACAGATACACCACGAAAGGGCAACACCTAAGTGCCAGCCCAAAGTATTTAAAGGCTGTCCCTGGAAGGAGCTAGACAGCGCAGCCAATAGCAAGACATCAGGAAGAAAACATGTCAAAATGTCACTGAATCACGGGCACCGTGATAGGAAGCTTTCAATGCGAATATCTCTCTAAACGTAGCGGTTTGAGACATGGGAGTTGATTCAAATAATCATTTTTTTTTTTTCAAATACAAAACGAGAATAAGTTTTTATTGGACATTAGTGTCACTTTAAGAGCAAAATAAGGGCGCAATAAGGACGCATTAACAGCACAAATGTGACGTTACACACATTACAAAAGGAGGGAGCTGTAGTGACGCATAGAGGGCTCAATAAAGACGCATTGCGTCAAAACCGTGTCATTTATTCTGCACACTCCAATCAGGAACAGGAAGTACAGAAACAAAACAGGAAGTACATAAACACTGAGCCACAGCACCAGACATACAGCCAGCCATACAGCATACTCATTGATTGCTTTTCAATGCAATGAATACCTTTATAGTATTTAATGGGTTAAGCACCCTATTTAAATCAATTGATATTTTTATTTTTTCTGTAAGGTGCAGTTGGTTTGCCCCACAATTGCCCCATTTTACTTTGTATGTCAGCCTCAGGATCACAGGCAACAAAATAATGATTCTCAATTTATTCACCAGATCTCGAAATCACCAGCACTGAATGAGGAGGTTCATCTGTAAATTGCAGCTGACAAGCAATGAATTATGCATGCAGAGTGTTAGGTTTTATGTATGTATGGCAATTATATGGGACCAGAGGAAGATATGAATTCAATATTTACTTGCTGCATAAAAACAATGAAATACACTACAGTAATGTACAATGGAAAATCCAGCAAACAGTCCAGGAACAGACAGATGGACAGGGATATATATAATATATGTGTAACTAGAACTGACCCGGCGTTACCTGGGATGTGTGGCATGCACACAGAGGCTGATTTACTAAGTAGAACTGGACCACATTTCTCCAATAGACATAGTCACCCACAGCTCCAGAACATCAGATGGAAGTAATTGCCATTTAACTGACAAATGGAAAGAATTCCCTTGAAACTCTCTACATTACATCACTACTGATACCTTATAAGAAAATGGCAATTACTTGGTTCTAATGTTCTAGAGCTTCATGTACATATCTCTGTTGAAAATTGTTGTTTAACCCTTTGTGTTTAGGATTTTTTTTTCTGATCTATCCAAATGACCCATATTCTGAATTTCATTTGGAATTTATTTAACCCCAAGGCATCCCCTGGCTCTCAAAGAGTTAACATTCTGATGTTGAAAAATCCCATGAAACCAGATTAAAATGTATAAGCAACAAAATGGGAGATGGATTAGGCGCTATCCTCCATAGAAAGAGAGTGGTAAAATAACATAATTCTTACTACATTTATTCTAGTTGTTTAACCTTTTAGATACAAGACGTGTCTCCAATGCATAGTGAAGCAATTCACTATGCATTCATATCATGTGGGCTCTGCCTAGATCCATTCATATCACAGTGTGTGCACTCTGCCTAGATTAATTCATAGCATAGTGTGTGGGCTCTGCCTAGATTAATTCATAGCATAGTGTGTGCACTCTGCCTAGATTAATTCATAGCATAGTGTGTGGGCTCTGCCTACATTCATTCATAGCATAGTGTGTGGGCTCTGCCTACATTCATTCATAGCATAGTGTGTGGGCTCTGCCTACATTCTTTCATAGCATAGTGTGTGGACTCTGCCTACATTCATTCATATCACAGTGTGTGGACTCTGCCTACATTCATTCATAGCATAGCATGTGGATTCTGCCTACATTCATTCATAGCACAGTGTGTGGGCTCTGCCTAGATAAATTCATAGCATAGCGTGTGGACTCTGCCTAGATTCATTCATAGCACAGCGTCTGAGCTCTGCCTTGATTAATTTATAGCACACTGTGTGGACTCTGCCTAGATTAATTCATAGCGCAGTATGTGGGCTCCTCCTATATTCATTCATAGCACAGTGTGTAGACACTGCCGAGATTCATTAATAGCACAGTTTGTGGCTCTGTCTAGATTCAGTCATAGAACACTGTGTGGGCTCAGCCTGGATTCATTCACAGCGCAGTGTGTGAGCTCTCTCTAGATTAATTCATAGCACGAGGGGGCTCCACCTAGATTCATTCATAGCACAGTGTGTAGACACTGCCTAGATTCAATAATAGCACAGTTTGTGGCTCTGCCTAGATTAATTAATAGCACAGTTTGTGGCTCTGCCTAGATTCATTCATAGAACACTGTGTGGGCTCAGCCTGGATTCACTCACAGTGCACTGTGTGAGCTCTCTTTAGATTAATTCATAGCACGAGGGGGCTCTGTCTAGATTAATTCATAGCACAGTGAGTGTGTGGGCTCTGCCTAGATTAATTCATACCACAGTGTGTGGGCTCTGCCTAGATTCATTCATAGCACAACGTGTGAGTGGGCTCTGCCTGTATTCATTCATAGCACAGTGTGTACCCAGCGGGGACAACAGAGCGAGGGTAGCCAGCAGATACAGGCCATGGAGCGAGACTAAACTGCACTTGCCTGTATAAGGCAACGGCTTGACTGAGCAGAGGCAACAGAGTAGGTGCGCCAGTATAGGCAGCAGATAGGTAGCACACAAAGGAGGAAACTAAGCGTAGCGGAAGCAAGTGCAACTCTACCAGCATGGTAGCTGAGTGCCAAAGGGAAGGAATGTGCCCATGATCTAACCGGACCAGTGGTAGTCAGACAGGACCGATAACTAGCACAGAACGTAGTCAGACAGGCCACAGCCAGGAGCTGAATTGGGTAGTCAGCCACAGCCAAGGTCAGCACAGAGAGGGTAGTCGGGCAAGCCAGAGTCATAGTCAGATGGAGCCACAGGTCACAACCGGAATGAGTAGTCAGACAGGCAATGATCAAACACCAGGGAGTAACAGAAGCCAAGCAAGGGTCAGATGAGCAACACAGGAATGCGCACAGAAACACCACGAATGGGTGACTAAGCCCAGTTTGCATCCAGGCTATAAAGCTGATGCCAGAAGGCGAAACATAATCGCTAAAATGACAGGAAGTATAAAAATAGCGAGAGCGATGTCAGAGACGCATACACACAGATGGATCGAGTCAGAGTCATGCCTCTCCCCTCCAGACCACTGGACAGGCACAGCAGGCAAGGAAATCACAGGCTCTGTGATATTAATATCACAGTGTGTGGGCGCTGCCTGGATCCCTTCATAGCACAGTGTGGACTCCACCTAGATTAATTCATAGCACAGTGTGTGGGCTCTGCCTAGATTCATTCATATCACAGTGTGTGGGCTCTGCCTGGATTCATTCATATCACAGTGTGTGGCTCTACCTAGATCCATTCATATCACAGTGTGTGGCTCTACCTAGATCCATTCATATCACAGTGTGTGGGCTCTGCCTAGATCCATTCATATCACAGTGTGTAGGCTCTGCCTAGATCCATTCATATCACAGTGTGTGGGCTCTGCCTAGATCCATTCATATCACACTGTGTGGACTCTGCCTATATTCATTCATATCACAGTGTGTGGCTCTACCTAGATCCATTCATATCACAGTGTGTAGGCTCTGCTTAGATTAATTCATATCACAGTGTGTGGACTCTGCCTAGATCCATTCATATCACAGTGTGTAGGCTCTGCTTAGATTAATTCATATCACAGTGTGTGTGGACTCTGCCTAGATCCATTAATATCACAGTGTATGGGCTCTGCCTAGATTCATTCATATCACAGTGTGTGGGCTCTGCCTAGATTCATTCATATCACAGTGTGTGGACTCTGCCTGGATTCATTCATATCACAGTGTGTGGCTCTACCAAGATTCATTCATATCACAGTGTGTGGGATATGCCTAGACAGAGCAATGCATTAGACATGCCAGCAAGGGTAAAAAGAAAAGGAAAACCACTGTGGTACTCAGCAGAAGTGGCAAACATAGTAAAGGAGAAAAAAGAAGCATTTAGGAAATATAAGCAGACGCAGAATGAAGAAGATAGGTATCGGTACAAGATTAGGCTAAAGGAGGCCAAATGCATTATTTGATGTGCCAAAGCGCAGACAGAGGAAAAAATTGCCCAGTCAATAAAAAATGGGGGATAAAACATTTTTTAGATATAAAAGTGAAAGGAGGAAAATGAAACAAGGAATAGTTAGCCTGAAAACAAAAAATGGAAACTATGTAAATGAGAATAAAGGGCTAGCTGACTGTCTCAATGAATATTTCGGTTCACTTTTTACAGAGGAAGATGAAGAGAAGCAACCTCTGTTAGAAAACCAAAATGACAAGACACGGGAAACATGCATGTTTACAGAGGAAGAAGCTCTACTTCAGCTTTCTAAGGTAAAAAAAGATAAATCAATGGGACCAGATGGGATACACTCAAAGTTATTAAAAGAACTTAAGTGTGTTCTGGCAAAACCTTCAACAGAATTATTCAATCAGTCACCAGAGACAGGAATAGTTCCAGAAGATTGTAAGTTAGCAAATGTAGTACTGCTTCACAAAAAAGTATCAGGGAAGAGTCTGGTAACTACAGACCAGTAAGTCTTAAATCAGTAGTGGAGAAATTAATGGAGACTATGTTAAAGGAAAGAATTGTTGAATATCTGAATTTAAATGGCTTGCAAGATACCAAACAGCATGGGTTTACAGCAGGGAGATCTTGTCAAACTAACCTCATAGATTTTTTTGACTGGGTAACTAAAATAATAGACCAAGGGGGAGCAGTAGAAATAGCTTATCTAGATTTCAGTAAAGCATTTGACACTGTCCCTCATAAAAGACTCATAAATAAATTGCAGTGTTTGGGTCTAGATGTAAACATAGTGAAATGGATAAGGCAATGGCTGAGTGACAGGAGACAGAAGGTGGTAGTCAATGGAGAATATTCGGAAGAAAGGAGTGTTACTAGTGGAGCACCTCAGGGATCTGTACTGGGGCCCATTCCTTTTAATTTTTTTATTAGTGATATTGCAAAAGGTCTTCAAGGTAAGGTATGCATTTTTGCAGATGATACCAAGATCTGCAATAAGGTAGACATTCCAGGGGGAATAAGCCAAATGACAAATGATTTAGGTAAATTAGAAGAATGGTCAAGAGTGTGGCAGATGTAGTTTAACGTTGATAAATGTAAAATAATGCACTTGGGACATAAAAATCCAAAGGAAAAATATACTATCAAGGGTACTGTGCTGTCAGAGACAACAGAGGAAAAGGATTTGGGAGTAATTATTTCTAATGACTTAAAGGTAGGCAGGCAATGTAATAAAGCAATGGGGAATGCCAGTAGGGTGCTGGGTTGTATAGCTAGGGTCATTAGAAGCAGAAAAAGGGAAGTGGTCATGCTACTCTACAGAGCTCTAGTTGGACCTCATCTGTGTACAGTACTGGAGACCCCATCTCCAGAAGGATATAGATACTCTAGAGTATTGTGTACAGTACTGGAGACCACATCTCCAGAAGGATATAGATACTCTAGAGAGAATTCAGAGAAGGGCTACTAAAATGGTGACTGGTTTACAGGAAAAGAAATATCAGGATAGACTAAAGGATCTGAACATGTATAGCTTGGAGGAGAGAAGAGAGAGAGGGGATATGATTGAAACATTCAAATACATGAAGGGATTCCACAAAGTGCAGGATGGAAGTACATTTCAAAGGAGTAAAAATGTTAGGATAAGAGGCCATAGTCTAAAACTAGAGGGACACAGGTTTAGACGTAATGTAAGAAAGTTTTACTTCACTGAGAGGGTAGTAGATAAGTGGAATAGCCTACCGGGAGAAGTTAATACAGTGACAGAATTTAAGCATGCATGGGATAGGCATAGGGCTGTCCTTAATGTAAGAAAAGACCAAGGAGCAAAAAAGGTTGAGGTTTTTACTGTAGGAAAATGGGCCGAATGGTTCTTATCTGCCGTCAAATTCTATGTTTCTATGTTTCTATTCATTCATATCACAGTGTGTGGGCTCTGCCTAGATTCATTCATATCACAGTGTGTGGGCTCTGCCTAGATCCATTCATATCACAGTGTGTAGGCTCTGCCTAGATCCATTCATATCACAGTGTGTGGGCTCTGCCTAGATCCATTCATATCACACTGTGTGGACTCTGCCTATATTCATTCATATCACAGTGTGTGGCTCTACCTAGATCCATTCATATCACAGTGTGTGGGCTCTGCCTAGATCCATTCATATCACAGTGTGTAGGCTCTGCTTAGATTAATTCATATCACAGTGTGTGGACTCTGCCTAGATCCATTCATATCACAGTGTGTAGGCTCTGCTTAGATTAATTCATATCACAGTGTGTGTGGACTCTGCCTAGATCCATTAATATCACAGTGTATGGGCTCTGCCTAGATTCATTCATATCACAGTGTGTGGGCTCTGCCTAGATTCATTCATATCACAGTGTGTGGACTCTGCCTAGATTAATTCATAGCACAGTGTGTGGACTCTGCCTGGATTCATTCATATCACAGTGTGTGGCTCTACCAAGATTCATTCATATCACAGTGTGTGGGATATGCCTAGACAGAGCAATGCATTAGACATGCCAGCAAGGGTAAAAAGAAAAGGAAAACCACTGTGGTACTCAGCAGAAGTGGCAAACATAGTAAAGGAGAAAAAAGAAGCATTTAGGAAATATAAGCAGACGCAGAATGAAGAAGATAGGTATCGGTACAAGATTAGGCTAAAGGAGGCCAAATGCATTATTTGATGTGCCAAAGCGCAGACAGAGGAAAAAATTGCCCAGTCAATAAAAAATGGGGGATAAAACATTTTTTAGATATAAAAGTGAAAGGAGGAAAATGAAACAAGGAATAGTTAGCCTGAAAACAAAAAATGGAAACTATGTAAATGAGAATAAAGGGCTAGCTTACTGTCTCAATGAATATTTCGGTTCACTTTTTACAGAGGAAGATGAAGAGAAGCAACCTCTGTTAGAAAACCAAAATGACAAGACACGGGAAACATGCATGTTTACAGAGGAAGAAGCTCTACTTCAGCTTTCTAAGGTAAAAAAAGATAAATCAATGGGACCAGATGGGATACACTCAAAGTTATTAAAAGAACTTAAGTGTGTTCTGGCAAAACCTTCAACAGAATTATTCAATCAGTCACCAGAGACAGGAATAGTTCCAGAAGATTGTAAGTTAGCAAATGTAGTACTGCTTCACAAAAAAGTATCAGGGAAGAGTCTGGTAACTACAGACCAGTAAGTCTTACATCAGTAGTGGAGAAATTAATGGAGACTATGTTAAAGGAAAGAATTGTTGAATATCTGAATTTAAATGGCTTGCAAGATACCAAACAGCATGGGTTTACAGCAGGGAGATCTTGTCAAACTAACCTCATAGATTTTTTTGACTGGGTAACTAAAATAATAGACCAAGGGGGAGCAGTAGAAATAGCTTATCTAGATTTCAGTAAAGCATTTGACACTGTCCCTCATAAAAGACTCATAAATAAATTGCAGTGTTTGGGTCTAGATGTAAACATAGTGAAATGGATAAGGCAATGGCTGAGTGACAGGAGACAGAAGGTGGTAGTCAATGGAGAATATTCGGAAGAAAGGAGTGTTACTAGTGGAGCACCTCAGGGATCTGTACTGGGGCCCATTCCTTTTAATTTTTTTATTAGTGATATTGCAAAAGGTCTTCAAGGTAAGGTATGCATTTTTGCAGATGATACCAAGATCTGCAATAAGGTAGACATTCCAGGGGGAATAAGCCAAATGACAAATGATTTAGGTAAATTAGAAGAATGGTCAAGAGTGTGGCAGATGTAGTTTAACGTTGATAAATGTAAAATAATGCACTTGGGACATAAAAATCCAAAGGAAAAATATACTATCAAGGGTACTGTGCTGTCAGAGACAACAGAGGAAAAGGATTTGGGAGTAATTATTTCTAATGACTTAAAGGTAGGCAGGCAATGTAATAAAGCAATGGGGAATGCCAGTAGGGTGCTGGGTTGTATAGCTAGGGTCATTAGAAGCAGAAAAAGGGAAGTGGTCATGCTACTCTACAGAGCTCTAGTTGGACCTCATCTGTGTACAGTACTGGAGACCCCATCTCCAGAAGGATATAGATACTCTAGAGTATTGTGTACAGTACTGGAGACCACATCTCCAGAAGGATATAGATACTCTAGAGAGAATTCAGAGAAGGGCTACTAAAATGGTGACTGGTTTACAGGAAAAGAAATATCAGGATAGACTAAAGGATCTGAACATGTATAGCTTGGAGGAGAGAAGAGAGAGAGGGGATATGATTGAAACATTCAAATACATGAAGGGATTCCACAAAGTGCAGGATGGAAGTACATTTCAAAGGAGTAAAAATGTTAGGATAAGAGGCCATAGTCTAAAACTAGAGGGACACAGGTTTAGACGTAATGTAAGAAAGTTTTACTTCACTGAGAGGGTAGTAGATAAGTGGAATAGCCTACCGGGAGAAGTTAATACAGTGACAGAATTTAAGCATGCATGGGATAGGCATAGGGCTGTCCTTAATGTAAGAAAAGACCAAGGAGCAAAAAAGGTTGAGGTTTTTACTGTAGGAAAATGGGCCGAATGGTTCTTATCTGCCGTCAAATTCTATGTTTCTATGTTTCTATTCATTCATATCACAGTGTGTGGGCTCTGCCTAGATTCATTCATATCACAGTGTGTGGACTCTGCCTAGATTCATTTATAGCACAGTTTGTGGGCTCAGCCTAGATCCCTTCATATCACAGTGTGTGGGCTCTGCCTAGATCCCTTCATAGCACAGTGTGGACTCTGCCTAGATTAATTAATATCACAGTGTGTGGGCTTAGCCTAGATTCATTCTTATCACAGTGTGTGGGCTCTGCCTAGATTCATTCATATCACAGTGTGTGGGCTCTGCCTAGATTCATTCATATCACAGTGTGTGGGCTCTGCCTAGATCCATTCATATCACAGTATGTGGGCTCCGCCTAGATCCATTCATATCACAGTGTGTGGGCTCCGCCTAGATTCATTCATATCACAGTATGTGGGCTCTGCCTAGATTCATTCATATCACAGTGTGTGGGCTCTGCCTAGATTCATTTATAGCACAGTTTGTGGGCTCAGCCTAGATTCATTCATATCACAGTGTGTGGACTCAGCCTAGATTCATTCATATCACAGTGTGTGGTAATATTGGCCTAGCACAGATATGAATTAGCATATAGTGCCATACTCCACCAACAATAAAATGTTCATTTCTCAAAAAACTATTCAGGTTACAAACAAATGGATAATACAATATATAGGTACTTTTCAATTCTCTTTAGATTTAGACAAACCTATCTTTGGGTTACAGGTCGATTTTAAATCAGTAGGAATGTTGGTTTCTCCTCTACGGAGAGGTCGGTTTGTCTCAGAATTAATCCTCTCTTTTATTGTGTATATAGTCTTTGGTGGGTGTACCCCAAGTGAACGCTCCATTGACGTAGGTGTTTTCAGTTAATGAACTCCTAGTGAGTGGTGTCAGACTCACTCTCTAAAGATCCCTTTTATTGATGTAAGTTGACATATTATCATCTTTAGATGCTAAACTGATGATGCTGTTCTGGCAGCAACTAGACTACATATGGCTGAACAATGGAAAAAGCTTGATCCGTCTTAGAGAAATAAAGTGATAGTTTTGATTGATATTGATACAAATATGCACTACATCATTTAGACTAGACTACTAGAAAAAAGAAATGACATTGTATGTAACACTCACGTGAGTTTTTCTATATGAATGTATGTCTGTGTATCTGTGTGTAATTTGTGTGTCTGTCTGTATTTCCTTATCTGTGAGTGTGACTGTATGCCTGTCTTTGTGAGTCTGTATGTGTGTGTGTGTGTGTGTGTGTGTGTGTGTGTGTGTGTGTGTGTGTGTGTGTGTTTGTCTGAATGTCTGTGCATATTTGGTTTTCTCAAAGATGGTCCTGTGCATTTGTGTGAATCTCTCTGTGTATATGTATGTGTCTCTCTTTGATTGTGTGTATGTGCATGTCTCTCTCTCTCTCGCTTCATGTATATGTCTGTGTGCGCCTCTGTGTGTGTATATGTGTGTGTGTGTGCATCTGTGTGTGTGTGTGCATCTGTCTGTATTTGTGTGTGTCTGTCTGTCTTTGTATGTATGTGTATGTGTGTGCGGGTAAATATTTGAGTCTCCCTCTGCATATGTTTGTGTGCGTATCTCAATCTGTGAGCCTGTGTCTGCCCCCTCTCTAAGTGTGTGTGTGTGTGTGTGTGTGTGTGTGTAACTATGTCTCTCTCTCTCTGTGTGTGTGTGTGTGTGTGTGTGTAACTATGTCTCTCTCTCTCTATGTGTGTGTGTGTGTGTGTGTGCATCTGTGTGTCTCTGTGTAACTATGTCTCTCTCTCTATGTGTGTGTGTGTGTGTGTGTGCATCTGTGTGTCTCTGTGTAACTATGTCTCTCTCTCTCTATGTGTGTGTGTGTGTGTGTGTGCATCTGTGTGTCTCTGTGTAACTATGTCTCTCTCTATGTGTGTGTGTGTGTGTGTGTGTGTGTGTGTGTGTGTGTTTGCATATGGCTGTGCATTTCTCTCTTTGTGTGTTTATATGTGTATGTATGTGTCTGTGTGTTTTTGTATCTTTGTGTGTTTGTGTGCGTCTCTCTTTGTATGTGTGTGTCGGTGTGTGCTTATCTCTGTGTATCTTTGTATCTCTCTCTCACTCTGTGTATATGTACGTGTGTATGAACAACTCTCTGTATGTGCGTGGGTGTGTGTGCATGTCTTCATTTGTGTCTCTCTCCCTCTCTCTCAGTCTGTATTTCTCTGTGCATGTGTGTGTATGTATGTGTATATGTGGATGTATGTGTGTGTGTATGTATGTGTGCATAAATCCGCTGTGTCAGACCTTCAATCCGGATACAGTGAATCAATATGGAATAGTATCGAGCAGGAAAGGAAGCTGTTCTGTGCAATCGACATTAAAGAAGGATTTACATGAAATGACAGATTGGGCAAACAAATGGAGTGTGATATTTATTGAAGGAAAGTATGAAGTTGTGGATTTGGGATGAAAAAATCAGCATGCAACTAATGCAGTTAACCTTTTGAGTACCAGAGAGGCATCCAGAACATTGCAACTCAATGCATTGGATACCTTTCTGGCACTCAAAGCGTTAATGGTAGCAGTCTACAAGACTCGTTGATAGAGAAAGGTCTTGGAATACTTGTAGACTGTAAACCTGGAAACAGTGATCAGTGTCAAACAGCAGGAGAAAAGCAAACAACATCCTGTAGAAAAGGGGTATTACTGAAGCAAGAGTGGATAACATAATTTTGCCACTGTACAATCATTGGTAAGACCTCACCTGGTAAGACCTCACCTGAAACATGCAGTGCAGTTTGGAGCACCAGTTCTTAAAGGAATAGTAATACTTCGTTTTAACTTTATTTTATTTTGTAGGCATTAAAAAAATATGAAGAACGATATAGGTTTTATCTCTCAAACCTTTATGGTTTAAGAGATATTCACAAGCAAAGTTTCCCCCTCCTGTCCCCTTTTACCTAGTGTAAGCCATCTCTTCTCAGATGTGGAATCCAGTCCATAGACCAGACAGATAGCAGCAGGGGACAATCTTCTTCCTATGAGAACAATGAAAACCCTGCCCCCCCTTGACAAGTTTTTCAGCTTTTTCCCTTATCTTAATTGAAGATTGTCCCTCTCTGCAGTCTACCTGGGCACCTCCCTTCTGATCTGGCTCAACAAGGGGGGGATACTTTGCTTGTGAATATCTCTTAAACCATAAAGGTTTGAGAAATAAGACTTATATCATTCTTCATGTTTTTTTAATGCCTACAAAATAAATTAAAGATAAAAGGAAGTATTACTATCCCTTTAAAAAAAAGATATTCTAGAACTGAGAGAGCAATACAGTGAATTAAGTGAATGGAGGCATCCAAGTATGAGGAACATCTAAACAAATTTGGTTTATTGACTGTAGAGAAAAGGTATGTAAGAGGGAATCTTGTTACATTGTATAAGTATATGTGAGAACAATAAAAGGATCTCTCTACTGAGCTTTTTTTTCCAAGGCCTGATCAGATAACAATGTACCACCCCTTACAATTAAAGTAAAGGAGCTTTCAGCTTCAGAAGAGGTTCTTTGCGTTAAGGTCTGTTAAATTGTACCATTATTTTCCCATTGATGTAGTAATTACAAATACAATGAATTAATCTGACAGAAGAGTATATTATTTGCAGTAGAAGGGAACATACAATACTAAGCTATGTATTAGTAGGTTAAAGGGATAGTAACCCCCCCCCCCCCGAAAAATGTGAAGCCAAATGCGAGGAATCATGCAAACATACTTAACTCCCTTATTCCCATCTCTCAGACCTTTATGGTTTGAGAGATGTAAGACAAGAAAGACCTCCGCTCCCTCCCCTTTCTGCCTGACGAGATGTAAAGCTGTCAGAGGCAGAATCCGGTCGACCGACTTACGGAGGTTCTGCAGGAGTTCTGACATCTAGATATCTCCGTATAATTACTTCATCGGAATGGTCTACAACATGTGCTTGCAAGCCAGGCACGCATTTTAGACCATTCCGATGATGTAATAATATGGAGATATCTGGATGACAGCGCTCCTGCAGAGCCGCCATCTGGTCCCGGAAGCAGAATCTCATGACGTCCACTATACAGCGGACGCATGAGAAGGGGGAGGGAGCGGAGGTCTTCCTTGTCTTTCATCTCTCAAACCATAAAGGTTTGAGAGATGGGAATAAGGGGTTAAGTATGTTTGGATGATTCCTCGCATTTGGCTTCACATTTTTCGGGGGGTTGGTTACTATCCCTTTAAAGAGGAAGTTCTGTTAATTAGACTAACATCAATCTTGAAGTAAGGAAGGATTATGTTTCAAGGTATCTGGCAGTAAAAGGGGGGGGGATTAACATCTGGGGAGGTGGTGAATGGGTCTAGATCCTGCCAGCTGCAGAAGGAGGAAGTTACATAACACCTTCTTATTGCCAGCCCAGGGGTGCGACTGGCACAGATCCAGAAACACACCATGGTGGAGATTCACTAATCAGTGATAAAGATGTGATAAAGAGGAGATGTCTTCTCCAGGGATATCATTTTTCCAATTCCTATGTTATTCTATGGAGTCAAAGCACTAAGATTTCTTCATCTTAGTACATGTGCTCCATAGAATAACATTAATGCTCTTGTGGCAGAATGGAGGCAAATCCCTGCAGCAAACATCCATCTTCTAGTGGAAATCCTTCCTAGAATGAAGGTTGTTATAGCAGCAAAAGGAAGGCCAACTCCGTATTAATGCCTGTCATGTAGGATTGAGATGTTAGATGAGCAGGTCTCCACGAGATGTAGTGTAAAATAAATGTTATTTATATATATATATATATATATACTAGTGTAAAAGCCCGTGTACAGAGGCCAAGGTCCGGATGATGTTAACCCTTTGAGTGCCAGAGGGGTACGCATCGCATTGCTTTAAGAGGCCGGTCCTGCTCTGCGTCCTGCCACCGACGCAGTCTTGCACTGTAGAGACTGTCCTAAAGCACAGAATGCTCCCAGCACAGAACTCCCAGCATTCCGTACAGATTACTCCCAGCACATCACTCCCAGCATTCCAAGCTCCCAGCATTCTGTGTCCCAACATTCCATGTTCCCAGCATTCTGTACTCGCAACATTCTGTGCTCCCAGCATTCTGTGTCCCAACATTCTGTGCTCCCACCATTCTGTGTCCCAACATTTTGTGCTCCCAGCATTCTGTGCTGTGCTCCCAACATTCTGTGCTATCAGCATTCTGTGTCCCAACATTCTGTGCTCCCAGCATTCTGTGCTCCCAGCATTCCATGCTCCCATCATTCTGTGCTGTGCTCCCAACATTCTGTGCTCCCAGCATTCTGTGTCCCAACATTCTGTGCTCCAACAATTCTGTGCTGTGCTCCCAACATTCTGTGCTCCCAGCATTCTGTGCTCCCAGCATTATGTGTCCCAACATTCTGTACTCCCAGCATTCTGTGCTCCCAACATTCTGTGTTCCCAGTATTTTGTGTCCCAACATTCTTTGCTCCCAGCATTCTGTGCTCCCAGAATTCTGTGCATTCAGGCAGTCTCTACTGTGCATGACGGCTTCTGAGAAACATTGTAGCAAATTATTAAATAGGATATATATATATATATATATATATATATATATATATATATATATATATATATATATGTGTATCTTGCCTTTTGGTCTTCTTCTAGGGCACTTAGTATTGAGTGGAATCCATTCCAAAATTTGTTTGATCCATCTGCCATCTTGCTATGTGACCTGTCCATTTCCATTTCCGGTGCTTTATTCTTTGTTATTTGGTGACGAATCCACGCACACGTTTTCAGTCTCTTTTTGTTATGTGTAGAATTCGCTGCTCCATACTTCTCTGCGTAACCTTAAATTTTTGTATGGCTCTGGCATTCAGTATCATGTTTGACAGCAACACCTCAGGACTGTGAGGACACATGGGTCAAATACCTTTCTTTTAAGGCAGTGTGGTACATTTCTTACAGACGGTACTACTAAGTTTTCCAAATGCTTGCCATCTCAATTTTATTCATTGCCCAGTTTCCATCATGGTGTTTTCTATTGACATTTGCTGTCCAAGATAAACCTACTTGTCCGTCTCTTCTAGTACTTATCCATCTATGTGATTTTCCTTGGTAAGGTAAAAATGTTAAACATGACTTACGTTTTGTTGATATTTATCATTAGACCAAAATGTTTGCTTTCCTGTTGTACCTTTTAAATGCGTTCTTTTGGCAAAGAGTATGATATTGTCTGCAAAACATAAGTGATGTAGGTATCAAGAAAGATAGAAAGACAGATAGATAGATTTATAGAGATAGATAGATAGATAGATAGATAGATAGATAGATAGATAGATAGATAGATGAGATAGATAAGATAGATAGATAGATAGATAGATAGATAGATAGATAGATAGATAGACAGACAGACAGACAGACAGACAGACAGATAGATAGATAGATAGATAGATAGATAGATAGATAGATAGATAGATAGATAGATATAGATAGATATGATATATATGGATAGATAGATAGATAGATAGATAGATAGATAGATAGATAGATAGATAGATAGATAGATAGATATGGATAGATAGATAGATAGATAGATAGATAGATAGATAGATAATAGATAGATATTGATGATAGAGATCGATAGATAGAAAGATAGATAGATAGATAGATAGATAGATAGATGAGATAGATAAGATAGATAGATAGATAGATAGATAGATAGATAGATAGATAGATAGATATGATATATATGGATAGATAGATAGATAGATAGATAGATAGATAGATAGATAGATAGATATGATATATATGGATAGATAGATAGATAGATAGATAGATAGATAGATAGATAGATAAATAGATAGATAGATAGATAGATAGATAGATAGATAGATAGAGTAATAATACTAACATTATATTCTTTATCAGGGCAAGTCCTCACACAAAAAATACGTTAATCTTAATCTCTTCTACCATTCGTGATACAGCTTTACTAGTAGAAATTAGAGCGCATTATTTCATGGGTAGAAACATTCCACTAGTCCTCTATAACAGTTTATAATAGACCTGAATCAGTTTGTTCTTTGTTGAGTAGCAGCGTCAGTCCCCTCACAATCCTGCATACAATTGACAAATCCTGGCAATGTCTAAAGCTTTTAAAAGTGCCTATTGATGCCAGAATTATGTTATTTTATTAAAAGCATTTGCCTTTATCTTACGAAAGCAGATAAAATAGAAGTGAAACTATGTAAAACACTGAAGGCTGACTGTTTACCAAGGAATTTAGATGAATACAGAAAAATAAAGAGCAGGAATTCTGATGTAAACCAACTACAACATAGGGGGCAAGTAAAATCCCCCCAGATTCCTGTAGATGGGGCTTTGAATGGCTTGAATGGTAAAGAGGTCCCCAGTGCACTGATTTCTATCAGCAAGTAAACATTCTGTTGATGTCCATATAAAAGAGGCCTTCCACCCCTTTAATAGCCCCATTTAAATCAAGAATACAAGAATGTAATAAATTATTCAAACAAGCAATCAAGCTAGAGAAAACTGAAAATGAGAGAAATATTGCAAATCAGAGCAAAAAAACCCTAAACAATTCTGCAACTATATTAATAACAAAAAAGTTAATCTTGATATTGGTCTTCTTAGGACTAAGGGAGGTGAATTGATTAGTGAGGATAAGGCTATGGCTGACAGCCTAAATACATACTTTTCTTCAGTTTATACAACGGAAGCAGCAATGAAAGGCTATGGACAAACAGACAAAACCAAGGAATTTCCTCCATCATGTATATAGCTTACTGAGGACAAGGTCCAAAAGAGACTGGAAAAGGTTATGGTGAATAAAGCACCTGGACCTGACGGTATACACCCAAGAGTACTTAAAGAACTTAGTTCAGTAATAGCAAGACCATTATACTTAATATTTATTGATTCAATTTCATCATGCATAGTGCCCAGGGATTGGAGGAAATCTGATATTGTTCTATTGTTTAAAAAAGGAGCAAGACCCAAACCAGGAAACTACAGACCTGTGAGCCTGACTTCCATAGTGGGTAAGATACTAGAAGAGTTACTAACTGACAGTATTCAGATCTATGTGAAGACAAACAATATTATTAGTAGGAATCAGCATGGTTTCATGAAGAATAGATCATGTCAGACTAATGTACTTGCATTTTATGAAAGCATAAGTAGTAATTTGGACAAGGGAATTTCTCTTAATGTAGTATACTTGGATTTTACAAAATCCTTTGATACAGTGCCTCACAACAGGTTATTGCATAAATTAAAGGCTTCGGTTAAGGCGGTGCTATGTGTACATGGATTTAGAACTGGTTAAATGATAGATGGCAGAGAGTTGTTGTAAATGGAACCTTTTCAAATTGGTCTAAAGTCATAAGTTAATTAAACAAATTTATATATCCCAAAGCAGATTCAAGAAAGATCAGAAAAGGTGCCAATATTTTAAAACAAACTGGGTTTTAACAATTTTCTGTAGACATTTCGGAGGCACCTCTCACAGTAGGTAGCAGTAATCTGAGAAGGAATGGGTATGCTTCTGATAACTGTGAATATTTCATGAAATAATGATGGATTAAAGAAAAGAAAGTACAAAGCCGGCACCCTGTAATGTTAATGAGAGGTTCCAGATGAAGGTATACTGGTTTATGACCTCACAGCGGATGTGCCTGATAGCAGTCCTGTAACATCCATCATTCCCTGTGATTACTGTTACTGAAACAACTGGAACATTGTCATATGTATTATATGGTATCACTTTAAAACACAACATGACTGTTCTGCATGTGAAAGTTATGAGACATTTATTTTAACACTTTAAGGTCCAGAGGAGTGTGTAGGAGTATAACATTGTATTACATCACACAGAGCATTCGAAACTGCAGTGATATTGGAACATTGTATTACATCACACAGAGCACTCGGTGCTGCAGGGAGAGTGTAACATTGTATTACATCACACAGAGCACTCGGTGCTGCAGGGAGAGTGTAACATTGTATTACATCACACAGAGCATTTAGTGCTGCAGGGAGAGCGAAACATTGTATTACATCACATAGAGAACTCAATGAGAGTGAAACACGGTATTACATCACACAGAGCATTTAGAGTGACAGAGAGGCTGTAACATCGGATCACATCACACAGAGCATTCAGTGCTGCAGGGAGACTGTATCATTGTATTACATCACACAGAGCACTTAGTGCTGCAGGCAGACTGAAACATTGTATTACATCACACAGAGCATTCAGTGCTGCAGGGAGAGTGTAACATTGTATCACATCACAGAGTGATCAGTGCTGCAGGGAGAATGTAACATTGTATTATATCATACAGAGCATTCATTGCTACAGGGAGAGTGTAACATTGTATCACATCACACAGAACATTCAGTGCTGCAGGGAGAGTGTAACACTGTATCACATCACACAGAATAATCAATGCTGTAGGGAAAGTGTAACATTCTATTACAATACACAGAGTAATCAATGCTGCAGGGATAGTGTAACATTGTATCACATCACACAGAGTAACCAATGCTGCAGGGATAGTGTAACATTGTATTACATTACACAGAGTAATCAGTGCTGCAGGGAGAGTGTAACATTGTATCAAATCACACAGAACATTCAGGCAACTTTCAGAATGAGGGGACCCTGAGATCTTTTAAATATTAACCCTTAAAGGGATAGTAATGTTTCATAATCAAGCAGCTCTAATTATTCATCATCATATTTGGGTCTTGGAGAGTGTTATTTCATTTCTGTCAGAGTTGTAGTTCAAGAGTAATTGAATGATAAAGTATCCACCTCCCGCCACTTTTACTGATGTAACACTGTTCAGCCAGATCAGAAGGGAGGTGCCCAGGTAGACTGCATTGTTCTCACAGTATGAAGATTTTCCCTTGATGTGAGCTGTCTGGTCTGGGGACTGGATTCCACATCTGAGGGGAGGTGGCATACACTAGGTAAAAGGGGCGGGAGGGGAAACTTTATCATTCAATTACTCATGAACTACATCTCTGACAGAATTGAAATTACACTCTCCATGGCCCAAATACTATGAAGATTAATTGGAGCTGCTGTTTTTGTGAAACATTACTGTCCCTTTAAAGCTTTCCATAATGTGGATCTTATGCAATATGTCCCTGCTTGCTCTAAGCCAGAGATGCTCCAATCAGTCCGCAAGCAACTTTTAATGTTCTACAGCTTGGAGATCTCACTGACTAAGCACACACAAGACAATACAATGGTGCTTTATTGGCATGACTAATGGATACAAGTGTTGCCAAAGCTGGTACATACCCCCCACACACACACACACACGGATATTGCTGTAGACATATCATCATTTAAAGTATAGATTAAAGGTACATTTCATACAGTACGGTTTCTGTCTCAGAGTTTTTAAAGTAGAACTTTCATCCGCTACAAAGTCGCCCAGCTATAATTAAGCAGGTAACGACTAGCTTTAGAATATATATTTTACCTTTGAAAAGTAGCCCGATGTAAAGAAACCCATCATTGTGGGAGACTGGAACCCAGGCTACCGTGCAGACATCTTGTCTGAGCACCTGCGCTGTCAGTCCCGGTTTACTGTAAGAAGAACTACATCGTACCATATGGTAACTGGAAAGACTGACGGCACAGGCGCGCAGACTGCGCTAACCTGCCCATCAGTCTCCTACAATGATTTATTTCTTTAGAACGGGCTACTTTTCAAAGGTAAAATATATATTCTGAAGCTAGTTACTATCTGCTTAATTATAGCAGGGTGACTTTATAGCGGATGAAAGTTGCGCTTTAAAGGGGAACTATCACCCCTATATAAGTTTCTCTTAAAGGGATAGTGATGGTTTGTTTAAAGGGATAGTAATACTTTGTTTTAACTTTATTTTATTTTGTAGGCATTAAAAAAACATGAAGAACGATATAAGTCTTATCTCTCAAACCTTTATGGTTTGAGAGATATTCACAAGCAAAGTTGCCCCCTCCTGCCCCTTTTACCTAGTGTAAGCAATCTCTTCTCAGATGTGGAATGCAGTCCATAGACCAGACAGATAACAGCAGGGGACAATCTTCTTCCTATGAGAACAATGAATGCCCTGCCCCCCCTTGACAAGCTTTTCAGGTTTTTCCCTTATCTTAATTGAAGATTGTCGCTCTCTGCAGTCTACCTGGGCACCTCCCTTCTGATCTGGCTGAGCAGTGTTACATCAGTAAAAGGGGCGGGAGGGGGATACTCTGTCATTGAATTACTCTTGAACTACAACTCTGACAGAATTGAAATAACACTCTCCAAAGTCCAAATACTATGATGATTAATTAGAGCTGCTTTTATTATGAAACATTACTAACCCTTTAAGTCCTGCTCATGTTAAATCCTCCTGTAGATCGGTGGTCTTTTGGGGTCCACCAACAAGATGCACAGGATATCTCCCCCTGTCTTTCTGGTACAAATGGCACCCATTTAGACACTAATGAAATTATTATTATTAATTAATTGATGCAAGTCATATAGTAAGTAGCACTGAGAATTTGGCCTTTTTCCTTGAGACCCTGAGACATGATTCAAAACCCTGAGTATCAGGGTTAAAGGGATATAAATGTTTCACAATAAAAGCAGCTCCAATTAATCTTCATAGTATTTGGGCCATGGAGAGTGTTATTTCAGTACTGTCAGAGTTGTAGTTCAAGAGTAATTGAATGATAAAGTATCCTCCTCCCTCCCCTTTTACTGATGTAACACTGCTCACCTCAGAGCAGCAAGACTGTCTGGATGGATCACAGAGAAGGACAATCTTCAGTGAGCATTAAGAAAAACCTGAAAAATCTGTCAAGGGGGACCAGGATTTTCCTTATGATCACAGTAAGAAGATTGTCCCTTGCTGTTTCCTGTCCGGTCAAGAGACCAGATTCTACATCTGAGGGGAGGTGGCTTACACTAGGTAAAAGGGGCGGGAGGGGATAATTTTTCATTCAATTACTCTTGAACTACAACTCTGACAGAACTGAAATAACACTCTCCATGGCCCAAATACTATGAAGATTAATTGGAGCTGCTGTTTTTGTGACACATTACTACCCCTTACAGATATACCTGTAAGGTGAGCACTGATGAGCAGCCCAGCACTGACAGAGTTAAACAGGAATGCTGTACAATGCAGCATTCGAATATCAGATGCACCAAGCAGCCCAGTTCAGTTTGAACCCTTTCCAGCGCTCTGCAATGTGTTGCATACCCCTCTGGCACTAACAGGGTTAATTTCACTTTCAGCACTGAGCTGCTCCCGAACACAGAAGCTCTAAGAAGAAGTGACACCAAAATAAATTGCCCCACTGGTGAGAAATTGATTTCAATTGGGCTTTTAACCACATGAGTTCCAGAGAGGTCTCTTGGATGCTAGCAACGTCCCCAAAGCATTGAGAAACAAACATCCAAGGGGTTAACCAAATGGTAATGTAGGGACATTTCATTTCTCCCCAATGGTGCAGTTTGTTTCAGTCACACTGAGGGCCATATACACAAGAAAAAGGGGGCAAATTGCGCCATAAGGAAACAAATAAAAATTTGCCACATTCCCATTCCTTTAAATGGATCTTTTAACCCCTTGAAGGCGAGAGACATCTCTGAAACATTGTGAAGCGACACCTGGAAACCGTCTCTAGCATTTAATGGGTTAAATGACCCATTTAATTCTGTGAATTATCCCTTATGGTGCTGTTGGTTTCAACCAGAATAGCTCCACGTCTGCTGAGCACATCAGCTTCACAGAGCCCCATATATTAACCCTTTAAGGGCCAGAGCATGTTGAGCACCGCTCTGGAACTTAAAGGGTTAAGGAAATGTGGTGTAATTCTTGGCAAACCCACTGCATCACGGGAAAAAAAATCCAAGTCCCCATTAACTGAACTGGCGCTATTTAACCCCTCGAATTCTAGAGAGCATTTAAATCAATGCCATTTTTCTGGGAATTTATACTCATTCCCGTTGGTGCACTTGATTTGCACCAAAATTGCACCTCTTTTACTTAGTGTATCAGCCTCCCTTAACCCTTTGAGTGCCATAGGGGTATGCAACACATTGAAAAGCAATGAGTTGCGTACCCCTCTGGCACTCAAAGGGTTAATGCAACACTGTTTCTTGGCCCCTTGAGACCTAACAAGTCTCTTTACAATCTCTCTTACCAAGAAGATACTTTCCCTTTAACATCCGGGAGAGGGAAGTCTATGCCTGGTGTTGGGCAGCTCTTTCGGACTCAAAGGGTTAAGTCCTGCAAGATTTTTCCAATTTTTTATGTTCCATAAACAAGATACAAAGTCTCTCAAAAGGCTAATGCATAAACGAGTTATAAAATCATTACATATCTGATTCCTTCACCTGATAACACTGGGCACATTAGGACAAGAGTTGGGAGATTGGCCAAACAGACTAGCCGAGGATGCCCTTTTTTATACATAATGAATACTTATTTTTTTCTGCAGTAACAATTGAGTTTGGCTCTCACAACCCCTTGGATGCTGGGAAGGTTTCCAGTGCATTGCAAACCAAAGCATTGTATACAAAGAGTTAACGCTAGACTTGAAAAATGACAGATCCTTATTAGCGCTTCTTAAGCAGACCAGGATTGATTAAACAGTGGGGTGCAGATTACCGGCATGAAAAATGGGCATCCATCATCGCTGCTAATTACAACATCTGGCTGGTGTTTTGAATGGCAATTAATCTGGCCAAATGATTATATACAATTTACAGAAGACATTTTTCAATAAGCAGATAAGTCTTAAAGAGCCAGTAATGGGTGATATTTTTTATTGTAGCACACTATAAATAATTAGAGTGTGACTGGTGTAAGTCACTCTCATTAAAGCTCATTAGTTTCAGAGTCCCTGACATCAGCCTTTTTCCCTAGTACTGGGCTGACCGTACAATCAAATGGTTGTCATGGCCACCTGCCCAGATATCATTCACACAGAGACACTTGTCTCTGTGTGGGTAGATTTAATGTCTCATGTGCATTAACTGAGTTTTAGTCAGTGCCTATGATGCATTAAAGGGATAGTAATGTTTCATAATAAAAGCAGCTCTAATTAATCATCATAGTATTTGGACTTTGGAGAGTGTTATTTCAGTTCTGTCAGAGTTGTAGTTCAAGAGTAATTCAATGACAAATTATCCCTCTCCCGTCCATTTTACTGATGTAACACTGTTCAGCCAGATCAGAAGGGAGGTGCCCAGGTAGACTGCAGAGACGGACAATCTTAATTAAGATAAGGGAAAAACCTGAAAAACTTGTCAAGGGGGGCAGGGCTTTCATTGTTCTCATAGGAAGAAGATTGTCCCCTGCTGTTATCTGTCTGGTCTATGGACTGGATTCCACATCTGAGAAGAGATGGCTTACACTAGGTAAAAGGGGCGGGAGGGGAAACTTTGCTTGTGAATATCTCTCAAACCTTTATGGTTTGACTTATATCGTTCTTCGTGTTTTTTTTAATACCTACAAAATAAAATAAAGATAAAACGAAGTATTACTATCTCTTTAAAGGGATAGTAATACTTAAAATGTAAAAAAAATATGCTGTAGGGTTTATCCCCCTGAGTAAAACAAGAGTACTCCCACTGCTGAAAGGTGTTTCATTCAAAAGTTATTAATTTTCAAAGTTGAATTTTTTAGGTGCAATATCACAGTGGCCTGAAATTGTACAGTGGCGCTGTTGCTACACCATCCTATGGAGATTTATGGTCCCGGGACCAGAGCTGTCCATAGGATCATATAGCAACAGCGCCACTGTACAATTTCAGGCCACTGTGATATTGCACCTAAAAAACTGAACTTTGAAAATTAATAACTTTTGAATGAAACACCTTTCGGCAGTGGGAGTACTCTTGTTTTACTCAGGGGGATAAACCCTACCACATATATTTTTTTACTTTTTAAGTATTACTATCCCTTTAACTGAGTTTTAGTCAGTGCCTATGATGCACTAAAGCTAGAAACAAATGTTTCAGTGTGAGTGAACCGCTGGGTGGGTTGTCATGGTAACTGGTGGGCTGACCATTTAGCCCGATCTCATAAGAACTGACTGATGTCAGAGAAATAGTGGGAGGAGTTAACATAAAAACTAAATTTCTCTGGAATGAGTGAATATTACGGACTGTGACTGACATCAGTCACATACTTTAATAAAGTGCATTACATTGAAGAATCACAAGAAGCATTACTTTCTCTTTGAAGGTGCATTTAATACACAATGCAACGGTCTGGATTCTATTAAAGAGACAGTTCCTCTTAAGGCAAATTTAAGATAAGTACTATAGCATGTTAAAGGAAAAATATAATTCATATCTGTGTGTTTATTTTTCTCCTCATGCCCCTCTGATCTTTAAGTGACAGAGGGGTGAGCAAAGTATTACCAAGCAATGCATTGCACAGCCATCTAGCTTGCAAATGGTTAATGGCTTACGATTACCAGATTCCGTGGTTGGAGTTTGTGTCCTATGGTCCTGCTTCCATGGATAATGGACTGATCAAAGTTATTATCACTCAAACAAAGACACAAGGATGAAATTGAAGTGGGCCATTAGAATCTACTGGCCATTGTAATGATATTGGGAAGTGGGGGGTAATTCTTTGGAGGTGTTAGTTCACCTTTAACCCTTTGAGTGCCAGAAGGGTACGCAACGCATTGCGTTGCGTACCCCTCTGGCACTCAAAGGGTTAACTCTTTAAGTGCCAAAAAACTATCCAATGCATTGCGTTGCAATACATTGGCTACCTCTCTGGCACTCAAAGGGTTACGAGAGAGGATATAAACATTGTAGATCAACACCATCATGAAATTCTTCCCCGCAGAACAATAAAACATGATGCGGATATATAATTAAGGCAGCTCATTCTATTGTGGAAACATTTTACTTTTTAATTTAGGATTTTTAGTTACATTTTTTTAGCTGAGATGTATTTTTTCATAAACAATTTGTCTTATCAGTAATTACAAGGATGGACTTATAACAATTATTTTCCTTGGATAAATGAATGTGTCTAAGCCTTGTCTGAGTTTACAGTGAAAACTTTTCTAATTTAAAGCAATTAGCAAACTTTAGTTCCTAATTTAATATGCAAGGCTTCCTGTTCCCGCCTGATGTGTTTTGTGGCTGAAATGAGTCATTTAATCAGAGGAGGCCAATGAAGAGACTTCGTTCTGTTGTAAAATGCATTGGGAGGCAGCAGAGGGTCTTAAAGGAGCAGGAAACTTTTTTTAATGAAAATCCGTAAGATATAGAAATTTTCCTGATGAGTAAAACAAAGGAACTACCACTATTATCAGCATACCTGGGAACACTCCGAATTTGCCCCCGAGAAGCTGTTCAATTTAAAACTTATAACAGTTCAAATTGTAAGGAAGTGAACTACAACATGACTACTTCCTGAAAGTTCTGTCAGGAAGTGACTCAGCAATTTCTATCACATTCTTTGAAGAACTGTTTGTCAGTGACTCACCACTCCCACAGAATGCAACAAAATAACTAATTTGAATATGACCACTAGAGTCACTTTTGATGGAACAAAAATAAGTCTTAAAGGAGCAGGAAACTTTTTTTAATGAAAATCCGTAAGATATAGAAATTTTCCTGATGAGTAAAACAAAGGAACTCCCACTATTATCAGCATACCTGGGAACACTCCGAATTTGCCCCCGAGAATCTGGTTTTTGCTGCTAATTACTGGGTCTCCGGGGCAGAGTCTCCTTATGTGGGGAGTTTGTAATGAAACTTTCCCCAGTTGTGCTCCTTCTCATTCAGTTCCTTCCATTTCCCTCCCACTTCTCTACCTTCCCCACCCTATACCCATTTTGTAAGTCCCTCCCCACTTGTGATTAATCCCCACCCCTCTTTAACACAAATTGAGTAATTTATCCCCCCCCAGCGACACCAGAGGACTACCCTCTTCAGGGAGCCCACCAGAAAAAGTTCCCAGTGATGGCTATCAGCTGTTTAATTTAAAACTTATAACAGTACAAATTGTGAGGAAGTGAACTACAACATGACTACTTCCTGAAAGTTCTGTCAGGAAGTGACTCAACAGGACAGTTTTTCAGCAGGAAATATATATATATGTACTACATGTTTTTTTTCTCATAACAAAAGTTTACTGCTCCTTTATGTTTCTATGAAGAAGAAGCAGAGTAATTCTGGGGCAAACGAACTACAACACTGTTGACATATGTATGCTGGTTTGAGGCTTTTAAACGGATAGTAATGTTTCACAATAAAAGCAGCTCCAATTAATCTTCATAGTATTTCGGCCATGGTGAGTGTTATTTCAATAATGTCAGAGTTATAGTTCAAGAGTAAATGAATGATAAAGTATCCCCCTCCCACCCCTTTTACTGATGTAACACTGCTCACCTCAGAGCACCAAGACTGTTCGGATAGATTGCAGAGGGGGACAATCTTCAGTGATCATAAGGAAAAACCTGAAAACATGTCAAGGGGGCAGGGTTTTCCTTATGATCACAATAAGAAGATTGTCCCTTGCTATGAGCTGTCTGGTCAAGAGACCAGATTCCACATCAGAGGGAAGGAGTCTTACACTAGGTAAAAGAGGCGGGAGTGGGATACTTTATCATTCAATTACTCTTGAACTACAACTCTGATAGTATTGAAATAACACTCTTCATGGCACAAATACTATGAAGATTAATTTGAGCTGCTTTTTTGTGAAATATTACTATCCCTTTAACTCCTGCAATGTTAGACAGGTCTTCATCGCATTACGCTGCAATACATTGAAGACCTGACTAGCATTGCAGTGGTTAAAAGCCCCACCGAACTCAATAGAAATTACTGGAATATATATTTGTCTCCTATGATGCAAACTGGTTTGCTCTAGAATTACTCCAGTTCATTTTAGTACATTGGCCTCTCTGTCTACGTAAGTTTTTTTATCATTTTATTATGCAATAAACATTTATAACGTTCGTTTTACAATAAGTCCACTTCTCCTTCAGTTTTTTTGGATTTAAGCTGAGGTCACTCAGGTGTTTCCAATGACTGGATTTTTTTTTTTTCAGCACGACCATCATGTGATCCAACACATGTATTTAACCCTTTGAGTGCCAGAGGTGTACGAAACTCATTGCAAAGCAATGCGTTTCACACCCATCTGGCACTCAAAGGGTTAATCCTTGTTTGTAATGCGTTTGTGCTGTTTTTCGTTGCTCTGCATGTGGTGTGGAGATTTTTTGTTGCTAAGGAAGCATAAACGACTAATACATCTTGAATGCAGCATCAACTAACTATGCACAAAAAATAGAAAAACACTGTATGTTAATGTACTTTCATTGAAATCCATTGAATGCTTCCGATGGTGGATTCATGCATCAATGAACAAAAGGTACACTGGCCTTCACAGTGTTCACTGATTACTAATGTATAAACACATATACTCGAGTTTAAATAAACATTAAAATGAGTTTTATTGCTATGGAGAAATGTGATATATTTATATACACACAGTCTGATCTCCTAAACACAGGGACACCAGGATGATACACTTATATACACACCACACAGTCTGATCTCCTAAACACAGGGACACCAGGGTGATACACTTATATACACACCACACAGTCTGATCTCCTAAACACAGGGACACCAGGGTGATACACTTCTATACACACCACACAGTCTGATCTCCTAAACACAGGGACACCAGGGTGATACACTTATATATACACACCACACAGTCTGATCTCCTAAACACAGGGACATCAGGGTGTTACACTTCTATACACACCACACAGTCTGATCTCCTAAACACAGGGACATCAGGGTGTTACACTTCTATAAATACCACACAGTCTGATCTCCAAAACACAGGGACACCAGAGTGATACACCTATAAACACACCACACAGTCTGACCTCCTAAACACAGGGACACCAGGGTGATACACTTATATACACACCACACAGTCTGATCTGCTAAACACAGGGACACCAGGGTGATACACTTATAAACACACCACACAGTCTGATCTCCTAAACACAGAGACATTAGGGTGATAAACTTCCCACAGTCTGATCTCCTAAACACAGGGATACCAGGGTGATACACTTATATACAAACCACACAGTCTGATCTCCTAAACACAGGGACACCAGGGTGATACACTTATGTACACACCACACAGTCTGATCTCCTAAACACAGGGACATCAGGGTGATACACTTATATACACAACACAGTCTTATCTCCTAAACACAGGGACACCAGGGTGATACACTTATATACACACCACACAGTCTGATCTCCTAATCACAGGGACACCAGGATGATACACTTATGTACACACCACACAGTCCGATCTCCTAAACACAGGGACACCAGGATGATACACTTATATACACACCACACAGTCTGATCTCCTAAACACAGTGATACCAGGGTGATACACTTATATACACACCACACAGTCTGATCTCCTAATCACAGGGACACCAGGATGATACACTTATGTACACACCACACAGTCCGATCTCCTAAACACAGGGACACCAGGATGATACACTTATATACACACCACACAGTCTGATCTCCTAAACACAGGGACACCAGGGTGATACACTCATGTACACACCACACAGTCCGATCTCCTAAACACAGGGACACCAGGGTGATGCACTTATACACACACCACACAGTCCGATCTCCTAAACACAGGGACACCAGGATGATACACTTATATACACACCACACAGTCTGATCTCCTAAACACAATGATACCAGGGTGATACACTTATATACACACCACACAGTCTGATCTCCTAATCACAGGGACACCAGGATGATACACTTATGTACACACCACACAGTCCGATCTCCTAAACACAGGGACACCAGGATGATACACTTATATACACACCACACAGTCTGATCTCCTAAACACAGGGACACCAGGGTGATACACTCATGTACACACCACACAGTCCGATCTCCTAAACACAGGGACACCAGGGTGATGCACTTATACACACACCACACAGTCCGATCTCCTAAACACAGGGACACCAGGGTGATACACTTATACACACACCACACAGTCTGATCTCCTAAACACAGGGACACCAGGGTGATACACTTTCAGGGTGATACACTACTATACACACCACATAGTCTGTTCTCCTAAACACAGGGACACCAGGGTGATACACTTATATACACACCACACAGTCTGATCTCCTAAACACAGGGACACCAGGGTTATACACTTATATATACACACCACACAGTCTGATCTCCTAAACACAGGGACACCAGGGTGATACACTTAAATACATACCACACAGTCTGATCTCCTAAACACAGGAACACCAGGGTTATACACTTATATATACACACCACACAGTCTGATCTCCTAAACACAGGGACACCAGGGTGATACACTTCTATACACCACACAGTCTGATCTCCTAAACACCGGGACACCAGGGTGATACACTTATATACATACCGCACAGTCTGATCTCCTAAACACAGGACACCAGGGTGATACACTTATATATACACACCACACAGTCTGATCTCCTAAACACAGGGACTTCAGGGTGATACACTTCTATGCATACCACACAGTCTGATCTCCTAAACACAGGGACACCAGGGTGATACACTTATATACTCACCACACAGTCTGATCTCCTAAACACAGAGACACCAGGGTGATACACTTATATACACACCACACAGTCTGATCTCCTAAACACAGAGACACCAGGGTGATACACTTATATACACACCACACAGTCTGATCTCCTAAACACAGAGACACTAGGGTGGGAAAGAGGGACAGAGGGATTTGGTTTCAAAGAGGGACTGTCCCTCCTAAAGATGGACACTTGTGAGGTATGCCTGTGTGAACTAGGCCTTAGATAGAAGGGATTACGAGTACGTATTTCATAGTATTTTATCATTGTCTTCGATCACTATTATATATCTTTTTCATAATTTAATACACCTTTTAAAAAATCACCTTTTTAGGGTCCTACATAAAGAATCTCTATTTTATTGTAAAGAAATTGTAGCTTACAATATGGAAACATTTATATATATTGCAAGGTTTATTTTGTGAGTAAAACTAGGGTATGCTCACTGCTGATATTTCATTCCAAATTTATTTCAGCTTAGATCTGCATTTTTGGGGGGTTCAGTAAATCCATGCCCTGCAGTTTTATGGTTGCACTGTTTCTACAGAAGCTTATGGATCACTATTGTCACAGACAATATCTGTCCATAGACAGCTGTGGCAACAGTGCCACGATAACATTTAAGGCAATGGAAGTACTATACCAGAAAAAATGCAAGCTTGAGCTGGAATAACTTTTGTATAAAACATATCATCAATGAGAGTACCTAATGTTTTACTCCGCAGGGTGTAGTATATGATTTTTTTATATAAATATATGTAGGCGATGCTATCACATAAATGACCCTATGTTCAAAAGAAAAGAGAAATTCTGGTCCCGAATCTAAATTATAGGTCTGATATGAATTATAAGGGATAAATAAGAATTCCCCAAATTTCCACGTATTTAAATTGGGCTTTAAACCCCTTGAGAGCTCCCCAATGCATTGCAAAGCTCCATATAAATTAAAGGGATAGTAATACTTAAAATGTAAAAAAATATATGTTGTAGGGTTTATCCCCCTGAGTAAAACAAGGGTACTCCCACTGCTGAAAGGTGTTTTATTTAAAAGTTAATACAGCTAAAAGCTGAATTTTTTAGGTGCAATATCACAGTGGCCTGAAATTGTACAGTGGCGCTGTTGCTACACCATCCTATGAAGATTTATGGTCCCGGGACCGCAGCTGTCCCTTTAATAGAAATGTCTAAATGTCAACAATGGGCAAACCAAATTCTAAAGGCAAACCATGTTCATTTGCCTCCTACTGGACTTCGGCACACTAAATTAATATGAAGAATATTGACCCTTGTTAAAGTGGAACGTTCACCTGAACTCAAGTTTGCATATTTGAAAAGTGCATTAAAAAGTCCAGCAGATGTACCGTTCAAGAGATATTCACACTTCTTTCATATGTTAATGTACGCTAATTGAGGCACCCATGCTGTATCAGTGACATTACCATATGCTAATTAAGCTAATCAATTACGTTGTGTATGCTAATGAACACTGTTCAGTGATGTCTCATATGTTAATGAAGTTTTAAATGATGTGTCATATGCTAATGAAGCTTTGCGCAGTACCAGGAATTGTTCACTTTTACTTTGCCCAGAAATAAAAGTGTGACTATCTCCTAAACTGTACATCTGCTGGACTTTTGTCTAACATGACATAAAGGCATTTTTAATACAGTTTTCAGATATGCAAACTTGAATTAAGGTGAAAGCTACACTTTAAGTTATTTTGCTTAAAACTTTATTCAAAAATCTGGAATTATCATACCCTATTTTTGTTCTTTAAAGGAGCAGTAAAACTTTTTAATGAAAACCTATATGTTATAGAGCTTTACCTGCTGAGTAAAACAATGTCACTCCCACCGCTGTCCATTGTTTTATTCAAATGTTATACCAGTTCAAATAATCAGGAAGTGAAGGGGGGTACTATACTGTGTGTTTACTTCCTGACAGGAAGTGACTCAGCATTTTCTATCACATTCTATGGAGAACTGTATGTCACTGACTTTCCTCTCTATTAGAATCTAACAGAATAACTAATTGGAATTTGACCACTAGAGGGCAATGCTAATGAAGAAAACATCGATTTAAACTGTAATAACTGGAGATATGCATCTCTCAGCAGTGGGATTTCCCTTATTTTACTGAACAGGAAACTCACTACAATATATATTTTTTCATAACAAATGTTTACTGCTTCTTGAGGAACAAAGTTAAAGTTTCCCCTTTTATACAGGACCCCATATTATTCCTAACAATAATATTAATAATATTGCTAACACTGGTCAGGATCAAGAGATGAAGGTATAATGTTACCCCCCCCCCCCAACAAGTTATTTAAGGTTATTTTAGCCAAAAATAATATTGAATGTTTTATCTTTTTTTAATCATTACCCCCAATGCACACACACACAAACACATTGCTGGTGCAGCTAATTGTATCTAATCAGACAACAATAGGGTTCATCTGAAGTTAAGATCCATAAAAGCAGGTATGATGGTACAATGCAGCACTATAATTGAAGCACTGAATGTTATGTAACCTGCAGTGAAGGCAGTCATTTCTGATTCAGGGATAATTCAACACTGTGTGGATTTTCAGATATTCTGCAGAGACAATAACAAAGTGATCCGTGTTTATTCAACATATCAGCAGACAAATTTCTTCTTACCCTGGGAGCGGCAAGAATTTGCACTGAAGAGAAGTGGCTGGCCTTTCTGGCCACGGAATGTTTAACCCTTTGAGTGCCAGAGGGTTATGCAATGCATTGTACAAAGTCATAAAAGTACATTGCATTCCTCTGCGGCCTTTAAAAGGTTATGCAGCTTGAGTGTTAAAATGCAAAAGCTATAATAAGCCACAGATTGCTTAACACAGCTGACATGAGTTATGAACTGTACTCTCCCATTATAAAATCTTCTGCCCATCGCTGAGTAAATATTTTCTTGATGTCACGTCCGAATGTCAAATAATTCTAAGAAGTTCTTAAAAGAAATCACGTACATTGTTTCATCAGATATGAGAGACGCTGACAGACAAAGTAGGACTGATCAATTATCCAGCAAACCAATTGCACCATAGGCGACAAACAACATTTCCCATTAAAGGAGAAGTAACACCAATAATCACCTTCTACTTACCTTACTATGGCCAGAAAATCCTGATGGCCCCAACTATTTTTTTTTAATTTTCCTTGTTTCAATAGATAGCATTAGTTCTATATGCCATATCCATCGAAGCAGACATGACAGTTGCTATCAGGACCACAGGACCTCAGACTCTGTTCCCATGGCAATGTTAACTCTTTAAGGACCAACGAATGTGAGCTGCATTGCTTCTCAATGAATTGCACACCCCTCTGGTCTTTAATGGTTTAAGTAGACCCATTCACTCGGCCTGATTCAGTTTGAATGAGATGGCAGCAACTGTCATGTTGCCTCCATAGACATGACATCAAGGACTGAATGAAGATGTAATCTCTTGAACTAAATGACAAGGGAAAAATTCAGAGGGGGCATTAGGATTTTCTATCCATAGTAAGGATTATGTACCTGAGGACTATAGTGGTATCCCTATTATATCTATATTTCAAATGTAAGCTCTGTGGTATCCCTATTATATCTATATTTCAGTTGTAGGCTCTGTGGTATCACTAGTGTAGTTCCATTTCAGTTGTAAGCCATGTGGTATCACTAGTGTAGCTCTGTTTCAATTGTAATCTCTGTGGTATCACTAGTGAAGCTCCATTTCAGTTGTACGTTCCGTGGTATCACTAGTGAAGCTCCACTTCAGTTGTACGTTCTGTGGTATCACTAGTGAAGCTCCATTTCAGTTGTAAGCTCTGTGGTATCACTAGTATAGCTCCAGTTCAGTTGTACGTTCTGTGGTATCACTAGCGTAGCTCCAGTTCAATTGTACGTTCTGTGGTATCACTAGTGTATCTCCAGTTGTACGTTCTGTGGTATCACTAGTGAAGCTCCATTTCAGTTGTACGTTCTGTGGTATCACTAGTGAAGCTCCATTTCAGTTGTACGTTCTGTGGTATCACTAGTGAAGCTCCAGTTCAGCTGTAGGCTCTGTGGTATCACTAGTGAAGCTCCATTTCAGCTGTACGTTCTGTGGTATCACTAGTGTATCTCCAGTTGTATGTTCTGTGGTATCACTAGTACAGCTCCATTTCAGTTGTAAGCTCTGTGGTATCACTAGTGTAGATCCATTTCAGTTATAAGCTCTGTGGTATCACTAGTGAAGCTCCATTTCAGTTGTACGTTCTGTGGTATCACTAGTACAGCTCCATTTCAGTTGTAAGCTCTGTGGTATCACTAGTGAAGCTCCATTTCAGTTATAAGCTCTGTGGTATCACTAGTGAAGCTCCATTTTAGTTGTACGTTCTGTGGTATCACTGATGTAGCTCCATTTCAGTTGTAAGCTCTGTAGTATCACTAGTGTAGTTCCATTTCAGTTGTAAGCTCTGTGGTATCACTAGTGTAGCTCCATTTCAGTTGTAAGCTCTGTGGTATCACTAGCGTAGCTCCATTTCAGTTGTAAGCTCTGTAGTATCACTAGTGTAGCTCCATTTCAGTTGTAAGCTCTGTGGTATCACTAGCGTAGCTCCATTTCAGTTGTAAGCTCTGTGGTATCACTAGTGTAGCTCCATTTCAGTTATAAGCTCTGTGGTATCACTAGTGAAGCTCCATTTCAGTTGTACGTTCTGTGGTATCACTAGTGTAGATCCATTTCAGTTGTAAGCTCTGTGGTATCACTAGTGTTACTCCATTTCAGTTGTAAGCTCTGTAGTATCACTAGTGAAGCTCCATTTCAGTTGTAAGCTCTGTGGTATCACTAGTGTAGCTCCATTTCAGTTGTAAGCTCTGTGGTATCACTAGCGTAGCTCCATTTCAGTTGTAAGCTCTGTGGTATCACTAGTGAAGCTCCATTTCAGTTGTACGTTCTGTGGTATCACTAGTGAAGCTCCATTTCAATTGTACGTTCTGTGGTATCACTAGTGTAGATCCATTTCAGTTGTAAGCTCTGTGGTATCACTAGCGTAGCTCCATTTCAGTTGTAAGCTCTGTGGTATCACTAGTGAAGTTCCATTTCAGTTGTACGTTCTGTGGTATCACTATTGAAGCTCCATTTCAGTTGTAAGCTCTGTGGTATCACTAGTGAAGTTCCATTTCAGTTGTACGTTCTGTGGTATCACTAGTGTAGATCCATTTCAGTTGTAAGCTCTGTGGTATCACTAGCGTAGCTCCATTTCAGTTGTAAGCTCTGTGGTATCACTAGTGAAGCTCCATTTCAGTTGTAAGCTCTGTGGTATCACTAGTGAAGCTCCATTTCAGTTGTACGTTCTGTGGTATCACTAGTACAGCTCCATTTCAGTTGTAAGCTCTGTGGTATCACTAGTGAAGCTCCATTTCAGTTATAAGCTCTGTGGTATCACTAGTGAAGCTCCATTTTAGTTGTACGTTCTGTGGTATCACTGATGTAGCTCCATTTCAGTTGTAAGCTCTGTAGTATCACTAGTGTAGTTCCATTTCAGTTGTAAGCTCTGTGGTATCACTAGTGTAGCTCCATTTCAGTTGTAAGCTCTGTGGTATCACTAGCGTAGCTCCATTTCAGTTGTAAGCTCTGTAGTATCACTAGTGTAGCTCCATTTCAGTTGTAAGCTCTGTGGTATCACTAGCGTAGCTCCATTTCAGTTGTAAGCTCTGTGGTATCACTAGTGTAGCTCCATTTCAGTTATAAGCTCTGTGGTATCACTAGTGAAGCTCCATTTCAGTTGTACGTTCTGTGGTATCACTAGTGTAGATCCATTTCAGTTGTAAGCTCTGTGGTATCACTAGTGTTACTCCATTTCAGTTGTAAGCTCTGTAGTATCACTAGTGAAGCTCCATTTCAGTTGTAAGCTCTGTGGTATCACTAGTGTAGCTCCATTTCAGTTGTAAGCTCTGTGGTATCACTAGCGTAGCTCCATTTCAGTTGTAAGCTCTGTGGTATCACTAGTGAAGCTCCATTTCAGTTGTACGTTCTGTGGTATCACTAGTGAAGCTCCATTTCAATTGTACGTTCTGTGGTATCACTAGTGTAGATCCATTTCAGTTGTAAGCTCTGTGGTATCACTAGCGTAGCTCCATTTCAGTTGTAAGCTCTGTGGTATCACTAGTGAAGTTCCATTTCAGTTGTACGTTCTGTGGTATCACTATTGAAGCTCCATTTCAGTTGTAAGCTCTGTGGTATCACTAGTGAAGTTCCATTTCAGTTGTACGTTCTGTGGTATCACTAGTGTAGATCCATTTCAGTTGTAAGCTCTGTGGTATCACTAGCGTAGCTCCATTTCAGTTGTAAGCTCTGTGGTATCACTAGTGAAGCTCCATTTCAGTTGTAAGCTCTGTGGTATCACTAGTGAAGCTCCATTTCAGTTGTACGTTCTGTGGTATCACTAGTGAAGCTCCATTTCAGTTGTAAGCTCTGTGGTATCACTAGTGAAGCTCCATTTTAGTTGTACGTTCTGTGGTATCACTAGTGAAGCTCCATTTCAGTTGTACGTTCTGTGGTATCACTACTGAAGTTCCATTTCAGTTGTACGTTCTGTGGTATCACTAGTGAAGTTCCATTTCAGGTGTAAGCTCTGTGGTATCACTAGTGAAGTTCCATTTCAGGTGTAAGCTCTGTGGTATCACTGGTGTAGTTCCATTTTAGTTGTAAGCTCTGTGGTTTCACTAGTGTAGATCCATTTCAATTATGTCATGGTAACTCAGGCAAATAATCACACTACTCAGTACAAATGAATTTAACCAGTTTGGAACTTAGTGAAGCTAAAGATTGTGTCGGGTGGAAGTTCCCCTTTAATGCTTTTCTACTTTACAATGACACCTTCAAGTTAATGTACATAGTGTATTTTTTCATGATTATTTTTTTAATTCTACTGAATTAGACTGGTGTTTATACTCAGATAACTAAAGCTGAACATGTGTGATTCAGTGTGCATTAAAGTGATAGTACTGTCTGGTTTTATGTAAGTAGTGTAGATATTAAAAAATAAGTTCATTGATGTTAGTATTGTCTCTCAAAACTTTCATAGTTTAAGAGATATAAGATTATAAACTCCCGTCTCCCCTTTCACAGACCTCAACCCCTAGCTGACATCATGAGATCGGCTGGTCCCAGGACCAGCCAACGTCTCTTCTGCAGAGCCGAAATAGCGCTATGTAAAAAGAAATACATAATTCGGATGGTCTACAAAGTGTGCTTGCAAACCAGGCGCACTTTGTAGTCCGTTCCAATGAAGTATTTCTCTTTACATAGCTCTATTTCGGTTCTGCTGAAGAGCTGCCTTGATTCGGCCAACACGAATCTCATGCTGAGAGCTTGACAGCTGACGTCTGTGGAAGGGGAGGGGGGTTTATAATCGTATATCTCTCAAACTATAAAAGTTTGAGAGACAAGATTAACATCATTTAACTTATTATTTAAATATCTACAATATAACAAATAAACAGACAGTACTATCACTTTAATACCCTGAGTGCTAGAGGGGTTCCTCAATGCTTTGTGTAGTTACAGCATGAAAATTCCATGTCTGGGCCCTCTGATCTTTCTCTCATGTAAGTTCTGTTCTACTGTCATAAGTCAGAGAGACTGATGCACTAACACAGTGGTTCTCAACCAGGGTCAGGGCCGGATTTCCCAATAGACAGAGTAGGCAGCTTAGAAACATAACATTTGACAGCAGAAGAGAACCATTAGGCCTGTCTAGTCTGCCCATTTTAGCTACTGTAAAAACTTCAAACTTTATATAGTCCTTGATCTTGTCTTATGTTCAGGATAGCCTTATGCCTAGTCCCTCACCAAATTAACCTCTACCACTTCTGCTGATAGGCTATTTCACTTATCTACGACCCTCTCACTCCGGCACTTTGTTGAATCCCTTCATGTTTCTGAATGTTTCTATCAAAGCCCCTCTCTCTCTTCTCTCCTCCAAGCTATATATGTTCAGATCCTTTAGTCCTGATATTTCTTTTCCTGTAAACCAGTCACCATTTTAGTAGCCCTTCTCTGAATTCTCTGTAGAGTATCTATATCCTTCTTGAAATGAGGTCTCCAGTACTGTACACTGTACAGATGAGGTCAAAACCAGAGATCTGTAGAGTGGCATGAACACTTCCCTTTTTCTGCTAATCATGCCCCTAGCTATACAACCCAGCACCCTGCTTGCATTCCCCACAGTCTGGTTACATTGCTTGCCTACTTTAAGTCATTAAAAATAATTACTTCCACATCTCTTTCCTCTGTTGTCTCGGACAGCATGTACCATTAAAGGGACAGTAATGTTTCATAATAAAAGCAGCAATAAGTAATCATCATAGTATTTGGACTTTGGAGAGTGTTATTTCAATTCTATCAGAGTTGTAGTTCAAGAGTAATTCAGTGACAAAGTATACCCTCCCACCCCATTTACTGATGTAACTCTGTTCAGCCAGAGCAGAAGGGAGGTGCCCAGGTAGATTGCAAAGAGGGACAATCTTCAATTAAGATGAGGGAAGAACCTGAAAGACTTGTCAAGGGGGGCAGGGCTTTCATTGTTCTCATAGGAAGAAGATTGTCCCCTGCTGTTATCTGTCTGGTCTATGGACTGGATTCCACATCTGAGAAGAGATGGATTACACTAGGTAAAAGGGGCAGGAGGGGGTAACTTTGCTTGTGAATATCTCTCAAACCATAAAGGTTTGAGAGAAAAGACTTATACCGTTCTTCATGTTTTTTTAATGCCTCCAAAATAAAATAAAGAAAAAACGAAGTATTACTATCCCTTTAACTGCCTGTAAATTAATCCAAACAGGAAACAGCAATCTTCTCCAGTGTCCTTCTCCCAGTCGGCTGCTCCTAATGCTTTTAAATGATGTGTACGGAAGAAACTCTCACTACCTGGTCTATTTAATTATGAGCCTTCATGTACTAACAGCAATGACGTATAAAAAATGTAATTATATTAAAATGTAATTATATTAAAAAGATACAATTCAATAAAACAAATACACCATGACATACACTTTTCATTTAACTTGTAACTTTGTCCGTGGGGGGTAATTATTATGGAGTGTTACTTCACCTTTAAAAGGATTGTCAGCCTCTCAACAACGAAGACACAAAAGAGTCTCCACTCTCCTACTGCTGACAGTGACTGTGCATTCCGGAGAGGTGTTCTATAAAGTCGTCATGATGAAACATTTTGGGATCATGAGTTTGTGGCAACGGACCGGGCCCTGGTGCAAGAAGTGCCATGGGACCCCCCTCCGAACACATTGGCCCCCGGGCCCTCCACAATGCCTCCATTTCCTACCTCCCAATTCCTGGTGGTCCAGTGGAGTGGCAGGAGAGGCGGGCTGGTACAACATGCTCCCGCGCTGTCCTCTTCTGTAATGCAGAGCGCTGGGAGATGATGTCATCTCCCAGCGCTCTGCATTACTAGAGTGCGGGAGGGAGCTTGCGGTGCCAAGAGGAGAGGGTCGCAGGGGCAGCAGGGCCCTGGAGTGATGGCCCGGTCGTGGTTGCAACCCCTGCGACCCCTATAGTTTTGCCACTGGTTGGTGGTAAAAGAGGGACAATATTTTCAGAAGTAAATCCGTCACGTTTGCAAATGTGTCTATGAAATTAAAATGACGATAAGACGATCTTGATGAAAATCTCCCTTAAAAATTCTGACGTTAAAAAGTCTTTGATTTTGTCTTTGAAATGAAAATTTTCAAAGAAATAAAGACATTTTTTTGTCCTTGAAATGACAAATTGCTTCTCGCTCGTGCTAACAGTACTTTAATTTGTCTTCTCCGAGTTTAGACCATTTTTATTTTTTTGGGAAGAAAACTACATTAAAGGGATAGTAATACTTTGTTTTATCTTTATTTTGTTTTGTAGGCATTAAAAAAAACATGAAGAACGATATAAGTCTTATCTCTCAAACCTTTATGGTTTGAGAGATATTCACAAGCAAAGTTTCCCCTCCCGCCCCTTTTACCTAGTGTAAGCCATCTCTTCTCAGATGTGGAATCCAGTCCATAGACCAGACAGATAACAGAAGGGGACAATCTTCTTCCTATGAAAACAATGAAAGCCCTGCCCCCTTGACAAGTTTTTCAGCTTTTTCCCTTATCTTAATTGAAGATTGTCCCTCTCTGCAGTCTACCTGGGCACCTCCCTTCTGATCTGGCTGAACAGGATGGAGGATACTTTGGTTTGAGAGATAAGACTTATATCGTTCTTCATGTTTTTTTAATGCCTACAAAATAAAATAAAGATAAAACGAAGTATTACTATCCCTTTAATCAGACAAAAAAGTGACATTGAAACAAATATTTTTTTTCTGAAGATACAGTGGTAGATTAACCCACATGGAAACATATCTGATAAATGGGAATGCTACTAGCCTTAGAGCCCACCATCGGTGCAAAATTAAACTCACCCCACAAAGTCTGGGATGCAGATCCATTCCCAGCCAAGGGTTCCGACAGACAAGACAACACAGACCCGCTCATCATCATGTAATCAGTGAGTGTTGGTGAAATAAAGCTCTTTATGATACAAAAATGAAAAACACAAGACCAGGTCTTATCGGATCAACAGACCACACATGACAGTGACAGAATGAAGCACGTTCAGCACCCTATGCGTTTTGTGCTATCAGCAGAACTGATTTAACAACTGATTAAGATTGAAACTGAATGTCATATTTTTAAATGTATCTAGTTATTCAGAAGAAAGACTCATTTTGATCATGACTAAGCGCTGTTGTTGCGCAAAACATGTTGATTATATTTACCACCTGTAGATCTACCATTACCCATTCTGTTAGTCTTATCTCTCGGGAACATCATGAAAGCAAGTATGTTTTTAACCCTTTGAGTGCCAGAGGGGTACGCAACGCATTGCAAAGCAATGCGTTGCGTACCTCTCTGGCACTCAAAGGGTTAAACTTTTGCAAATAAAGAACTTGTTGATTTTATGACGAAAAGTATTGCATACATTTTTTTGCATTTGTATGTGGAATGTATATCAAAAGTGGTGCGATTTATAGGATACTGGCAAAGAAGAATAGGACTTGTTAATCCCCAAAGCCGTATTTATAATTTATACAAATGTGTATCTATAACCCTCTAGCTGTCTTTATTGTAATCATCTGTTTACCATTACAAGCAGCTGTTGCTCCTACCGCCCAGTGCAGTAATAAAGATTTCAGCTTTTGAATTCACTTGTGAGGAATGAATGTGTGTGAAGAAGAGGAAACTTGTCATCTTATCCCTTTGAGTACACAACGCATTGTTTTGCATATCACAAATAATCACATAGTAATTCATATAATTATTAACCCCTTGGGTGCTACTGGCTCCCAACAGTCCCTGATTTCCAAGGACAGCCTCAGATTTTAGGACCCTGTCCCCGTTGAGGCTGACTGGTACTATTATATATCACAGATTTCTTTCTTTTGAAAGCACAATGTGCGATATAGAGAACGTAAACATTGGAACAATGGTCTGCTTAAAAACGGAGCTGTCACTTTGTAACAAAAAGGTGAATTTGAAAGAGCGTTTATATTAAAGTGAAACTTTCACCCCAAATAAAGTTTCCACCCAAGAATTACCCGTCTGGCAACTAGCTGAACAATAGTACTATTCTCCAGAATAATTATCGCCTTATAGAGAAATCCTACTACTGCCGAGTCTGACAGCCAGGCAAAAGAGCTTTAGAGCAGTGGTTCTCAACTCCTGCCCTCAGGACCCACTAACAGGCCAGGACTTAGTGATTTCTCTGCTAGAGAACAGGTGTGGTGATCAGAGGCTCATTCACACTGATTAACTCACCTGTGCTCTAACAAGGAAATCATGTGATCAGAGGCTCATTCACACTGATTAACTCACCTGTGCTCTAACAAGGAAATCATGTGATCAGAGGCTCATTCACACTGATTAAATCACCTGTGCTCTAACAAGGAAATCATGTGATCAGAGGTTCATTCACACTGATTAACTCACCTGTGCTCTAACAAGGAAATCATGTGATCAGAGGCTCATTCACACTGATTAACTCATCTGTGCTCTAACAAGGAAATCATGTGATCAGAGGCTCATTCATACTGATTAACTCACCTGTGCTCTAACAAGGAAATCATGTGATCAGAGGCTCATTCACACTGATTAACTCACCTGTGTTCTAACAAGGATATCATGTGATCAGAAGCTCATTCACACTGATTAACTCACCTGTGCTCTAACAAGGAAATCATGTGATCAGAGGTTCATTCACACTGATTAACTCACCTGTGCTCTAACAAGGAAATCGTGTGATCAGAGGCTCATTCACACTGATTAACTCACCTGTGCTCTAACAAGGAAATCATGTGATCAGAGGCTCATTCACATTGATTAATTCACCTGTGCTCTAACAAGGAAATCATCAAATCCTGGCCAGTTAGTGGGTCCTGAGGACAGGAGTTGAGGAAACACTGCTTTAGAGGAATCTGCGTGCCTGAGTCGTCAGTCCTCTCCGGTACCTTAAGGTACCAAGCAACGTCTCCTAGAGGAGACCGGGACTGACAGTGCAAGCGCACAGACGTCTCTAAGCAAAGATGTCTGCAATGTTGCCTGTCCGTCAGTCTCGGCTGCTAGTACTATTGGTCATGAAATCTAGTCGCCAGATGGATCATTCTTGGGGGGAAACTTTATGTGGAATGATAGTTCCCCTGTAAACCCATTAATGACCAGCAGTCCAGGGTGTGGATTCCTCTTGACTCCTTAATTAATAGCCACAGCAGTGTCTGGCCGGCAGTTCAGGGCCATGGGTCTTTTTTACTTTTTCTTTTTTTTCTTTTTTTTTTTTTTTTTTGCTCAGTGGATTGCGGGGTCCCCAGGAGGCGTGCAGCCTCACTGGAAACATGAAATTCCATGACGTGCCAGGATTGTCATCAGTCTTTTAGTGCTGGAACTGGCGTGATGGTCCTGTCACATACAGGGTTGTAAAAGAACACTTTGATCTCATTTGGCGAGACAGCACACATGCCTGATCAGGTGTGCCAGCTCTCCATACAGGGGTCTGACAGTAACAGATCTGGTCTTGGAGTGGCCAATTTCAGACCCCAGTAGTGCTCACAGAGCTCCCACAGGATCACGATGAGCACAAAATACGTCACATGCTAGGACCGTCATTGGGCCTTTAGGGAAATATACCAACTGACGGTCCTAGCACGTGTTTTCCAGTCATGCAGGCTGCGCCATCAGTTTTGATTCCAACACACATATCCCATGTCAGGCACACTGAACCCAAGTATGAATCCACAGTATTGAAAATGTCCTCTGCAGTAGAGCGCTTCCCACCACTCCAACCAGACATGTCTTCCAGGCAGCAGCCGGTACTTCTGCTGCTTTGTAAGTTAAGGGCAAAATCAATGCCGTGTGGTGGGCAGTCTGCACCTCCCTAATGAGTGGCACCCGCGGAGACCCACTGAACACAGGGTTGCGACCCATGTTTGGGTCACGACCCACCAGTTTAGAACCACTGTCATAAACTGCATTTTGATTAACAAAGGTGATCTGGCAAATCTTAAAGGAATAGTAAAGTTTCACAAAAACGCAGCTCCAATTAATGTTCATAGTATTTGGGGCATGGAGAGTGTTATTTCAATTCTGTCAGAGTTGGAGTACAATGGTAATTGAATGATAAAGTATCCCCCTCCCGCCCCTTTTACCTAGTGTAAGCCGCCTCCCCTTAGATATGGAATCTGGTCCTGGGACCAGACAGCTCACAGCAAGGGACAATCTTCTTACTGTGATCATAAGGAAAACCCTGCCCCCTTGACACGTTTTTCTGGTTTTTCCTTATGCTCAATGAAGATTGTCCCTCTCTGCGATCCATCCGGACAGTCTTGTTGCTCTGAGGTGAGCAATGTTACATCAGTAAAAGGGGATGGAGGGGATATTTTATCTAACTGAGCTTGTTTCCTTTTAAGGACCGGAGGGGTATGCAATGTTTTGTGAAGAGAATATAACAGGATGGGAAGGAGGAGAAGTGGTTGGAAAGTAGGAGGAACAGGGTGACAAGGAGGAAAAGTGGGTGCAAAGTGGCAGGAACACGGTGGGAAGTGGGAGGAACAGGGTGAGAAGGAGGAGAAGTGGGAGGGAAGTTGGTGAAATAGGGTGGGAAGGAGGAGGAGTGGGAGGGAAGTTGGTGAAACAGGGTGGGATGGAGGAGAAGTGGGTGGGAAGTGGGTGAAATAGGGTGGGAAAGAGGAAAAGTGGGTGGGCAGTGAGAGGAACAGGGTGAGAATGAGAAGAAGTGGGTAGGAAGTGAGAGGAATATGGTGGGAAGGAGGAGAAGTGGGTGAAAAATGGGAAGAACAGGGTGGGAAGGAGGAGAAGTGGGTTGGAAGTGGGTGGAACAGGGTAGGAAGGAGTAGAAGTGGGTGGGAAGTTGGTAGAACAGGGTGAGAAAAAGGAGAATAGGTGGAAAGTGGGAGTAACAGGGTCAGAAGGAGGAGAAGTGGGCAGGGAGTTGGAGGAACAGGGTGGAAAGGAGGAGAAGTGGGTGGAACAGGGTAGGAAGGAGGAAGAGTGGGTGGGAAGTGAATAAAACAGGGTAGGATGGAGAGGAATTGGGTGGGAAGTGGACAGAACATGGTGGGAATGAGAAGTGGGTGAGAAGTGGATGAGAAGTGGGAGGAACAGGGTTAGAAGGAGGAGAAGTGGGTGGAAAGTCAGCAGAAAATGTGGGAAGGAGGAGACGTGGACAGGAAGTAGGAGGAAAAGTTTCAGGAGAACCAGCCTCTGTCTCCGGGGTCCCGCTAGTTCATTGTAAAAAATCGAAGTCTCCAGGGTAGATCCGGAGAGTTGTCAGGTATGCACCTCTAGTTTTTAAAGGGTTACAATTTCAGTGAAAAGTGTTCTTCTGTCCTTTGTTCCTGCCAGCAACTATCCTGCCCATCTCTATGGACATGAGAATCAGAACATACTGAAGATGTTTTATCTTGAACAGAGATGTGTGAAACAATTCTTGTTCATTTCTTATCTCACTCTGTTTATGAAACTGCTTTGTCACAAGGTTCACACAAACAGTAACAATGGAGCTTTTTACAGTGTCGGACTGTTCTTCAGGGGCTCAGGGAAATTTCCCCATGTCCTGGGGCCAGTCGTGCTGCCAGTAGGGTGACCACATTTAATTTCTGCCATTCAGGGACATTGCGGAGAGAAGAGTGCACCACAGCGTACTGAGCACTATAGAGGGAACTGACCACTGATTGCTGTGTCAGAAAGTGATGCCTGCTATGGGCTACAAGATAATGTACATTAAGCCCAATGCCTTAAAATAACATTGCACAAAGATAAAATTACACTGCAGCTCCCGACTGATCTCTGGATCAAGGCTACGTTCTCTCTCTCTCTAGTGTTTAGAGATCTGTCTGGAAGCCATTTTGTTATAGCCCAGCAGAGACATCAATCTCTGTTACAGTAGGCAATGGACAGTTCTTCTAGTGTTTATTGCTCTGGAGTCTTCATTCAGGGATTTTATATTGTCCCAGAAGGGGGCTGCCCGGGCCAAGGGACACACACTTAAAATCTGGGACTGTCCTGGGCAATCTGGGATGTGTGGTTACCCTAGCTGCTAGACACCTGTCTCAGGTGGGTGTTATGGGGGATAATAGGACTTATGTGGGTGTAAGTGGAAGCCTAATAGGACATTGGGGGGAATAATGGAACATGCGTGAGAATTAAGGGGAAATGTTGAGCTCGTATTCCATTTTTCCAGGGCTGAATTTTTATTCCAATTCCAGCCCTGCTTGTTTCAGCAAAGACTAGACCTGAATGGAGGCTGAATGGAGGCTGTTGTGATGCGTACCCCTCTGGCACTCAAAGGGTTAACAACCACTTGCAAAAAGAAATTGAACAATTTGGGGGCAAACCACCTGCACCCCCTGAAGCATAGACAATCTCCAACTCATTGTGAAACAAATGCACCAGAGCTAGCAATGACTGAAACATGGTACATAAGGAGATGTACCTGCTAATAAAATCCCACCCATAACTTACTATGGCCAAAAAAATCCTTATTACCCCTATGAATTGTGTCTTGTGCATTTGTTCATGATAAACCACCTTCAATCAATCCTGGATGCAATTAACATGAAGGCGGACATGACAGTTGCTAAGAAGATTACATTACGTCAGGAGACTGAGTAAAAGTGATATGGGTTAACCCTCCAAATGCCAGAGGGGTGCACAACCCACCTCTTACAATGAGACATGCAGCCCCCTGGCATTCAAAGGGACCAGAAATATTTTTATTTTGTGGGATAATGTGACATAAATTCCTTGTCACGGTTCAAGCCACAGTTGAGAGTGTTAAACTTGGTTATCAGTTTAAAGGAGCGGTGAAATTATTTTTATGAAAAATATATATTATAGGTCTTTTCCTGTTGACTAAAATAAGAGTACTCACACTGTCAAGAGATACATATTTCCAGATTTATAACAATTCAAACCCATGTTTTTTACATTAGCAGTGCCCTCTAGTGGTCAAATTCAAATAAGTAATTCTGTTACATTCTAATGGAGAGGAAAGTCAGTGACTTACAGTTCTCCATAGAATGTGATAGAAACTGATGAGTTATTTCCTGTCAGAACTATCAGGAAGTAAACACAGAAAATTCACTTCCTGGTTATTTGAACTTTTATAACTTTTGAATAAAACAACTGACAGCAGTGAGAGTAACCTTTTATTTTCAGCAGGAAAAGCTCTATAAAAAGTTTACTACTCCATTAACTCCAAGATCTTTTGGTATATCTCTGTCTTAAAATATTCTACCAGTACAGTCACATTGTGATGTTTAATGCTGTGATCCATTCTGAGAAAATGTTGACCAACTGGGGTGTCTCCTTTGTTGTTCAGACTGGACCTATGAGATTTCAACCTTTTTTTAGAGGTTGTCCAGTCTCAGCCACATATAGTCCTTTCTGGGGATATTTCACACACATGATGAGGTAAACAACATTAGATGAGCCACAGGACAATCCACACCTTGAGGGAATGTGGCATGGACAAGCTGGGGTTATTATTGGGAAATGTTCGTTTAAATGGACTCACAATCCAAAAACCAGCAAGGCGTGTTTTAGGTCAAGGTAGGGACCTGTGATTATTCAGGTTCACACATCACGGGAGCCTTAAACCTATGACAAGATGCTGAAGAGCTGCAGGTGTTCACTCAAGGTCTCTGAGATATCTTACTGAAATTACCCCAGATCGGAAACCGTAATCAGTGCAGGTTTATCTACACGGAAACACCTTTTGACCAAAGATAACAGGGAATATGAAATCTAGAGCCTGGAATAAGTGGAGCTGATAACAAACCTTTTAATGGCCAGCGGAGGTGTTTATTGCATTGAAAAGCAATGTACTGAATACTCCTCTTGTTCTTAAAGGGATAGTAATGTTTCATAATCAAAGTAGCTCTAATTAATCATCATAGTATTTGGACTTTTGAGAGTGTTATTTCAATACTGTCAGAGTTGTAGTTCAAGAGTAATTCAATGACAAAGTATCCCCCTCCCACCCCTTTTACTGATGTAACACTGTTCAGCCAGATCAGAAGGGAGGTGCCCAGGTAGATTGCAGAGAGGGACAATCTTCAATTAAGAGAAAAACGTGAAAAACTTGTCAAGGGGGGCAGGGCTTTCATTGTTTTCATAGGAAGAAGATTGTCCCCTTCTGTTATCTGTCTGGTCTATGGGCTGGATTCCACATCTGAGAAGAGATGGCTTACACTAGGTAAAAGGGGCGGGAGGGGAACTTTGCTTGTGAATATCTCTCAAACCATAAAGGTTTGAGAGATAAGACTTATATCGTTCTTCATGTTTTTTTAATGCCTACAAAATAAAATAAAGATAAAATGAAGTATTACTATCCCTTTAAAGTGTTACACTGTATCATTCTGATGTATGCTAAATGTACCAAATGTAGAGACATATGCAGTTGCTATCAAAATGTAGAAAAATTCCACTTTCACACAGTTGGGTGTCATTCAACATATTAAAAATCCAATAAAGATATGTCTTTTTAATTCTGGGTGGATTTTCTCTGTCATGGTAGGTGGCACATAAGGTGAAGTGGGGTAAAATTGTGCATATTATACCTGAGATTTTACGGTAAGTCCTTTGAGTGTTTCAGTATTCAACACATTGACAATGGTTTGCCTACAGTGAAAGTGTTGTGTTTCACAGCCAAAGAGGTATCCATGCAGTGGAATGTGCTGGATACTGTGCATGGAAGAAAGCCAGCACATTGCCCATTTTCTTGGCTTTCTTCAATCCCCTTCGATGGCAAACAGCTGTTCAACACATTCCACTGCATGGATACCTCTTTGCCTCAGAAAACACTGAACCCTTTCCCTGGCGCAAACATACACAAACCATTGTGAAGCGTTAAATACCCCTGAAGCACCCAAAAGATTTCATCACCAGGGGCAACGCCGTGCCCCTTTTGCTGGTATACTATAAATATAAAGACAATAAAAACCCACTTACAGACAGGCACGTGCACACATAGACACCAAGGGGGGCTTGAGCACCTACCCTTTTTGTCCAAAGTGCCCTTATCCCAGTCCGTTTTTCAATTTGGATTACTGGGGGGGGGCTGCTCACCTCTCCTCTTACATCCAGGTCCTTTTTAAGTGTAAGGTCCCTTTAACATGCCGGCCCGCCCGGGTCTTTTTATGTGCCGCCGGGTCTTCTCCTCTTGCGTGTCGGATCCTCTCCGCTTACGCCTTGCGCACCGCAGAGATGCTGCCGCTGGATGTGATGGGCTGGTGAGAGAAGTACCTTTTTTTTCATTTGAGCCCCTGCCCTCCAAAATGTCTGTGCACATCCCTGCTAACAAAGAGGCAAAGCTGTATTTTGAAAGATTTTTATATAATATCCTTATACAGCAGTGCTTTCATACAGAGATGCTCTTATACAGCAAACAGAGAAATACCATACAATATCCTCTGTAGATTAGAAGTACAGATCAGTTAATAAAAATCAGTTAATAAAGTATATATAATCTCCATATCCATCAGACACTCAAGTAATAGCAACTAAAAGATCCATTAAGTGCAAGATGTGTAAACAAAATGCTTTATATAAACCTACATACATTACAATAATTAATACAGTGCTAATAAATAATACAAGAGTGGAATTACTGCAAAAAGAGCAAAGTAATGGTTTCCCCATATATACACTCGTATGCAAGCACAATATAAGAATCAAGACATCTTAATTATACATACGTACACGCACAATACTCATGTCAAAATATGCTGGATGACTTCATAAATTGCAGAGATGGAACGAAGGAATCAAAAGACAAGATTAATGTGTAGTAAGAAAAAAAAAGATAGCATTAAAGGAACAGTAATCTTTTTTTTAATGAAAACACATATTTTATAGAGCACTTCCTGCCGAATAAAACAAGGTCACTCCCATCGCTGTCAGATGTTTTATTCAAATATTATAGCAGTTTAAATAATCAGGAAGTGAATTGACTGTGTTTACTTCCTGATAGTTCTAACTGACAGGAAGTGACTCAGCAGTTTCTATCACATTCTATGGAGAACTGTATGTCTCTGACTTTTCTGACTTTCCTCTCCATTAGAATCTAACAGGAAATCTAATTAGAATTTGACCACTAGAGGGCACTGCTAATGTAAAAAAACATGGGTTTAAACTGTAATAACTCTGGAAATATAAATCTCTCGGCAGTGGGAGTACCCTTATTTTACTCAATAGGAAAATCCCTACAATATATATTTTTTCATAAAAAAAAGTTTACTGCTCGTTTAAAAAAACACTGTTTCAGATGTTATAGTCGTTAACAAAAATAATCAGAAAACATACAGTATACTGTGCACAATCTGCATGTGTTAACAGAATTAAAATATGAGCATGCATATAAGAAAAAACAGAGCAATGAAGAAATGCTGATCTTGATGTAAACACAACTAATCAGAATATATGTGATATGCTGTGTGAAATCTGCATAGATCTCATATCTCTACTTATTCTCTGTTGAAAAAAATGGTAGAAAATTCACATTGTATTAAAAGAGCAGTAAACTTTTTTTTATGAAAACACATATTTTACAGACCATTTCCTGATGAATAAAACAAGGTCACTCCCATCGCTGTCAGATGTTTTATTCAAAAATGATAGTAGTTTAAATAACCAGGAAGTGAATTTACTGTGTTTGCTTCCTGATAGTTCTAACTGACAGGAAGTGAACTTACTGTGTTTACTTCCTGATAGTTCTAACTGACAGGAAGTGACTGGCAGCTTCTATCACATTCTATGGAGAACTGTATATCTTTGACTTTCCTCTCCATTAGAATCTAACAGGAAATCTAACTAGAATTTGACCACTAGAGGGAACTGCTAATGTAAAAAAACATGGGTTTAAACTGTAATAACTCTGGAAACATAAATCTCTCGGCAGTGGGAGTACCCTTATTTTACTCAATAGGAAAATCCCTACAATATATATTTTTTCATAAAAAAAGTTTACTACTCCTTTAAATTTAGAAAACCTGATGATATTAATCAGCAGCCAATCACCGCTGCTAAGAGACCCTGGATGAATGAAAAGGCAAGGAAATAAACTGAAAAAACAATCCAAAATAGAAAGGGAAAGAGCAACTGCTTAATCAATCTATTGTTTGATATTAGTTTCAAATAAAATATACTTATTAGAGAGTGAGACTAATGTTGGGTTTGTTCAAATTAGCATTGCTGAATGTATAATAGATTACTACATGCGTAACATTTGCAAATTGATACATAGTAAAGTTTTGCATATATAACAATTTACGAGTTGCTATAATGTACAAAATATAATCCTATACATAAAATATATACACACTGAAAAATATAAATCAGTATATGAGATATATTAAAACATTATATATTGTTAAATTGTTTTTTCATTTGATGCAGATGGATAACGCCTGCTGTCCAATCCCAGACGAAAGAAATTTGGTGGAAAACCACTGTATCATCACAGATCACAAGCAGTAATATCAATGTAGTTACCCTTAAAGGGATAGTAATGTTTCATAATAAAAGCAGCTCTAATTAATCATCAGAGTATTTGGACTTTGGAGAGTGTTATTTCAGTTCTGTCAGAGTTGTAGTTCAAGAGTAATTCAATGACAAAGTATCCCCCTCCCGCCCCTTTTACTGATGTAACACTGCTCAGCCAGATCAGAAGGGAGGTGCCCAGGTAGACTGCAGAGAGGGACAATCTTCAATTAAGATAAGGGAAAAACCTGAAAAACTTGTCAAGAGGGGCAGGGCTTTCATTGTTCTCATAGGAAGAAGATTGTCCCCTGCTGTTATCTGTCTGGTCTATGGACTGCATTCCACATCGGAGAAGAGATGGCTTACACTAGGTAAAAGGGGCGGGAGGGGAAACTTTGCTTGTGAATATCTCTCAAACCATAAAGGTTTGAGAGATAAAAGTTATATCGTTCTTCATGTTTTTTTAATGTCTACAAAATAAAATAAAGATACAACAAAGTATTACTATCCCTTTAAAGTGTTTATTTATTAATACAAAATCACGTCTTCATTCATACCATTTAGTCTACAAGACTGGTGCATGACTATCCACAGGTCTCCCTTTGTATAAGCTTGCTAACAGTATTGCCTTTACATATGCCTAAACTGACTTTTCCAAGACATCTTGCACTTTATAGATCTCCCAGTAGATATTACTTGAGTGTGCAATGTATATGGGGATCATATATATTTTACTGGTTGATCTATACTACTAATCTACAGAGGATTTCTCTGTAAGCTGCATGAGAGCTTTGTATCAGTACTACAATAACCATTTTTTAGGATGCAGGTTCGTCTCCTGTGTTGGAATTTTTAAAACTGTTTTTATATGTATGCATTTTTTATAGAGTACTAGTGTAAAAGCCCATATACACAGGCCAATGTCTGTGTAATGTTAACCCTTTGAGTGCCAGAGGTGTACGCAACACATTGCGTTGCGTACCCCTCTGGCACTCAAAGGGTTAAGAGACCGCTACCTCACTGCTCCACAAGATGCAGTCTAGCGTCACCTCACTCACGCAATGCAATCATGCGCAGTAGAGACTGGCCGAACGCGGGCGGTCTCTACTGAGCATGACTGCATCGTGACAAACATACTATCGAATTATTATATATATTATTATGCTTTATATATTTATATTTATATTATTTTCATTTTTAATTTGGTGGGATGCCTCATTTTATAGGTCTACTCAAATTTGGCTAACTGGCAAGCCTCTTTAGGTGGGCTTTTTGTCCATTATAATTCACATGTTAGGCGGCGCTAACAAACCATTGACATCTTCTAAAACTGCTGATTCTCCTGAAAGAAAAGCTGTATGGCATGTGTGAACAAGGTAATACAAAGAACGTTTTCTGTTGGGAGTCACGTTATGCCTTTATTATTTAGCATTTTTATCCTCAACAGAAGCAGACCAGTTTTGTGTATATACATAAGCCCTATATTAGTACACCTCATTGGAGCTACTTAAAGCGGAACTAACACCGCTAACAAATGTTGTCTTTAATAATTCCCTATCTGGCGATCTGCTTAGTAGCGCTAGTCGCCAGAATTATTACCTCTTCATGGAGAAATTTGAAGTGATCCTCGGCTGACAGGAAGGACAGAACGCGGACATCTTGCCCTAGTGATGTCCGTGCGCCTGCTCTGTCAGTCCCTTCCGGAGCCAAATGGCTCCTAGCAACGCCTCCTACAGCCGTCTGGGGCTGACAGCGCAGACGCACGGACGTCACTAGGGCAAGATGTCCGCGCACTGTCCTGCCTTTCAGCCGAGGATGACTGCATATTTCTCCATAAAGAGTTAATAATTCTGGAGACTAGCGCTACTAAGCAGCTAGTCGCCAGATAGGGAATTATTAAAGACAACGTTTGTTAGCGGTGTTAGTTCTGCTTTAACGCTTAACTTCTAATGTCAATTATTCTGACCCTTAGTGCATATTTTTATGCCAAAGGTGGTTAAAAACTGGCTGCAGTGATATTTACTTCTGCTATTTACTTAAGTAAGTAACTCCACTCCCAATGCAAATGTTTCTTTCTTTGTATTAATTCCCATATCCAGACCTGCTGTATTAGGGAAATATACTATCCACACCACAAGCAATAATGTGTAGAAAAGGAAAACTAGACAGGGCCCCTCTTAGAGCCATATATTCAAAATAAATTTGATGAATTCTGTGGCTAGGCTGACCAGACCTCACCTTTAACCGGGGACGCATAGGAGAAATGCATACTGCAGGACTGCACTGATTTCAGTGAAATACTGCAAAATGGCTATTTCCTATGTGTCCCCGGTTAAAGGCGAGATCTGGTCAGCCTATCTGGGACAAACCAATTGCATTACAGGGGAGAACTAAAAATTCAAAAAAATCTAACTGATTTAAAGGGATTTTAACTCCTGGAATGTTAACCAGTCTCTACTCATTTTGAAGACCCAGAATCCCACCACTTTTCTTTTGAACATAGGGCACTTAGTGTATTAACCTCAGTTGATAGAAAAAAAACAAAATGTACTCACAGCAATGATGGTCACTTTAAGGATATGTGACATAACTCATATGTAGGAGATATTATACTGCCCCTACACAGATCTGCACTTGGCTGATGCCCTTTTCTCTCAAGGCTATCCGCTATATAAATAGGAAGAAAAATATACCTGAGAACATAATGCCATAAATCTTAAAGGGCAGGGCCGGATTTGCCATAAGGCAAAGTAGGCACCTGCCTACAGGCGCACGCCACCGAGGGGCGCCTGCCAATGGGATTTTTTTTTTTTTGCACGCACCCCCCCTTGTCTACTTCCTTCCTCCCTGACAGGACAGGTCTGTGCCTCATTTGGCACAGTCCTGTAAGTACTGAGCTCCCTCGTCGGCTCTCTAGGAATGCAGAGCGCTGGGAGATGACATCATCTCCCAGAGCTCTGCATTCCTGAATAGGAGACCGCGCGGGAGCTCCAGCGCTTACAGGACTGTGCTAAAGGAGGCACAGACCTGTCCTGCCAGGGAGGTAGGAATCGGACAATGGAAGGGAGGCAGGCAATGTGAGGGCAACATGGAGATGGTGGGGGCAAGTTGGAGCAGAAGGGGGGCATTGTGAGGGCAACATGGAGATGGTGGGGGCAATTTGGAGCTGATGGGGGGGCAATGTGAGGGTAACATGGAGCTGATGGGGGCAAGTTGAGGACAATATGGAGATGGTGGGGGAAACGTGGAGCTGATGGGGGCAAGTTGGAGCTGATGGGGCAATGTGAGTGCAATAAAGAGATGATGGGGGCAATGTGGACATTAGGAGTATTGTGGAGGTGTCCAGTGGAGATGGCCAATGGGGGGGGGGCGCTTCAGATTTCTGTGCCTACAGGCTCCTGAGATGTAAATCCGGCCCTGTTAAAGGGATAGTAATGTTTCATAATAAAAGCAGCTCTAATTAATCATCATGGTATTTGGACTTCGGAGAGTGTTATTTCAATTCTGTCAGAGTTGTAGTTCAAGAGTAATTCAATGATAAAGTATCCCCCTCCGGCCCCTTTTACTGATGTAACACTGCTCAGCCAGAGCAGAAGGGAGGTGCCCAGGTAGACTGCAGAGAGGGACAATCTTCAATTAAGATAAGGGAAAAACCTGAAAAACTTGTCAAGGGGGGCAGGGATTTCATTGTTTTCATAGGAATAAGAGTGTCCCCTTCTGTTATCTTTCTGGTCTATAGACTGCATTCCACATTTGAGAAGAGATGGCTTACACTAGGTAAAATGGGCGGGAGGGGAAACTTTGCTTGTGAATATCTCATAAACCATAAAGGGTTGAGAGATAAGACTTATATCATTCTTCATGTTTTTTTAATGTCTACAAAATAAAATAAAGTTAAAACGAAGTATTACTATCCCTTTAAGAGCTGATGCCAATGATGACCAAAAGTACTTAAGAGCCACTTTTTCCCAGTGGACTAAGAGTCTAACTTGGAAAAACATTAAGATATTTGTTATGATCCCTGCGTGGTCCACTTGACTTCTCATTTTCTCAACTTCTTAGTTGTTTCCTCAAGATGACAGTCAAAAAGATACAGTCCCGCTTGCTATTCAAATTCTACCTCCACCCATTATCTACCAATAATAGCAGAGTTAAACACTAGATAGAAAAAGTCAATCAGGGGAAGAAAAACACTTAATAAAGATCAAATACATTGTGTGCAAATGACCAGCAGGTTGAGAAATGCGTTGAGGAGAAGATGAGTGATGCAGGGAGTGAGATGACACTGGTTTACTACTGCTGGAAATTTTTGGATTCTACTAAAGTTACTCTGAGATGTATATGCACCCTTGAATTTCCTTAAGCTATTTGTGAGATATGTGCTTCTTTTATATAAAAGTGTCATTGAACTTGATGTTTGACTAAAAACAGAAACAATAGCATGAAAATATATGTAGCACTGGGGTGGGGTTTCATAATGCAGTATTGAAGGGGGTTAAAGCGGAACTACCACCCAATAATAAGACAGCATTACATCATTGCCCATTTGGCGACCAGCTGCTCAGTAGCGCTAGTCACCAGAATTCTTACCGGATTAAAGAGAAATCTCTATTCTTCATGGACTGACAGCAAGACGGAGCGCAGACATCTTGTCCTAGTGATGTCCATGCGCCTGTGCTGTCAGTCCCAGCCGGAGCCAAATGGCTCCTAGCAATGCCTCCTAGACCCGGCTGAGACTGACAACGCAGGCGTGTGGACGCCACTAGGGCAAGATGTCCACGCTCCGTCTTGCTGTCGGTCCATGAAGAATAGAGATTTATCTTTAATCCGGTAAGAATTCTGGCGACAAGCGCTACTGAGCAGCTAGTCACCAGATGGGCAATGATGTGATGCTATCTTATTATTGGGTGGTAGTTCCGCTTTAAATGGGGCTTTTAATTTCTCCTTTGTGGACTTTCTCTTCCCCAGATGCATCTGCGAGTGCATCAACTGCAGCTTCTGCTCTTTCTCCTAACAGCAGCCAGTCCCTCAGCTGAGTGATTGGCATGGTAAAGTCCTACAGACCATGAGCTTCTAATGTTTTCATGCTAGGAAGCTTGGCAAAACGTAATCATTCTTGAAGGTCTGGAGCCCCTGGATCTCATATAGCTTCTCTCTGGGACTGGGATTTAGAGGTGGTCTTGATGGATGCCCCCTCCTCCCCTACTGAGGCATAGCTGAGGCACTGGGGGGAGGGTGTGGCTATGACCCTGAGACTCTGTTGTTGGCTCTGGGACCTTTCGTGTGGGATCGTTTTACTCTCTTTCCTTAATTTCCTCTCTTCTTTCTCCTTTTACTTTCTCTCGCTTTTCCTTTCCTATTACAATGTTTTTATATATTATGCATTTGGGGTCTGGATCCTTTTGGGTCCTCCATTCATGCATATGTGGGTTGACTATTGCTGGACTATTGCTGTATCTCCTGCTCTATCAATGTAATCAGTTGTTACTGTATATCTTACTTTTGTATCCTGTCATTTATTCATAATAAAAAGTTTAAAAAAAAAATAAAAAAAATAAATGAGGCTTTTAAATCCTTTAGTTCTAGAGAGATATCCAACTCGTTGGACATGATATTTAATATTGGAGAACCAAACCATACAGAACTGATTCATAGTGGGCAGTAAGCTTTTCTATCTAGATTAAGTTAAAGGGATAGTAATCTGTCTCCAAAAATATCAGTTCCAATTAATCTTCATAGTATTTGGGCCATGGAGAGCGTTATTTCATGATAAAGTATCCCCCTCCCGCCCCTTTTACCTAGTGTAAGCCGCCTCCCCTCATATGTGGAATCTGGTCACTTGACCGGACAGGTCACTGGAAGGGGCAATCTTCTTACTGTGAGCATTAGGAAAACCCTGCCAGGTTTCCCTTATGATCACTGAAGATTGTCCCTCTCTGTGATCCATCAGGACAGTCTTGCTGCTTTGAGGTGAGCAGTGTTACACTAGATAAAAGGGGCGGGAGAGGTATACTTTATCATTCAATTACTCTTGTACTACAGCTCTGACAGTATTGAAATAACACTCTCCGTGGCACAGATACTATGATGATTAATCAGAGCTGATTATTTTGTAAACATTACTAAATGGAAATGGGCAGGTCACATAGCCAAGATCTGATGGTAGAAGGACCAAATGAATTTTACTAAACGCCCCAGAAAAGACTTAAAATGGATTGATGAAACTGTTAAACTTGTTGGAATGCAGTGGCAACAAAAGCAAAAGACTGAAGACAGGTGTGGATCAACAATGGCTGAAGATGATGAGGATGTATATAGCCTTTGAGAAGAAGTGGACAACTAATAGCAAAGGTCAACAGATGGAAACATCCGAATGGAAATTGAGAGGAGAATAAAACTGGGATGGCAAACATTTGGAAATCTTAGTAGTACCATCTTTAAAACATATTTACCACTCTGCCTCAAGCAGAAGTTTTTGACCATTGTGTCCTCCCATTTTTTTTTCCATTGCTAATGTTTGCTGCTCCGTTAAAGGGATAGTAATGTCAGAAAAAAAGTATTAACTATATGGTAGATACAATTAAAAGAGAGTACTTGCACTTATTCGTATCTCTCAGACCGTTATGGTGTGAGAGATATAGGAAAATAAAGTTCTCCGATCCCTCCCCTTTCTGCTTGACGAGCTGTAAGCTGTCAGAAGCAGATTCTGGTCGCTTGACCAGATGCGGCTCTTCAGCAGCGCCGATATAACGATATCTAAAGATAAATACTGCATTAAGCCTTTGAGTGCCAGAGGGGTACGGAACGCATTGCAAAGCAATGCGTTCCGTACCCCTCTGGCACTCAAAGGGTTAAGAACGGTCTACAAAGAGTGCCTCGTTTGCAAGCACACTTTGTACCCCGTTCCAGTGAAGTATTTATTTCTAAATAGCGTGATTTCAGCTCTGCTGAAGAGCCTTTGTCTGGTCAAATGACTGGAATCTGCAGCTGTCAGCTAGATGGCAGACTTGAGTAAAACAGCCAGGAAAAGGTAACTTTAGCAAGTTATATCTCTCAAACCATAAATGTTTGAGAGATAAGACTTACATAGATGTCAACCTTTTTTAATGTCTACAATATTAAATCAACTTAAAATTAACCATTACTATCCCTTTAAGATCCTATAGGCTCATACTATATTTTGCTAATCTCTAAACCCACTGGAACAGGCCAAATGGTTCCTCCTTCCTTTACTTTTCCCAGTTGCCCACAACGTCTTCCCTTCAATGTCATTCATTTCCTTCCTCTCTGATACTGATTTCCCTGTTTTTCATTTATATTTAGTACAAATGTGACAGATACAGTCTCCTCTCCTCTTTCCAATGGAAATAAGTTAATGTTATAGAGCATACCTCTTGTCCTGTTACTTTCCAGTTAGAAGGCATGTTACCCATTCATTTGATTCCATGAGTCCCTCAGTTTCCTATCAAAATGTCACCCACTATTGGGAGACCAAATAAACAGAGCATGAACCATGTCTCCGGGATGCAAAAGACTACATGAGAATCTCACCACCAACAAAAGGGCGCGATTCTCATGTTGCGGGCTTAAAGGGATAGTAATGTTTCATAATAAAAGCAGCTGTAATTAATCATCATAGTATTTGGACTTTGGAGAGTGTTATTTCAGTTCTGTCAGAGTAGTAGTTCAAGAGTAATTCAATGACAAAGTATCCCCCTCCCGCCCCTTTTACTGATGTAACACTGCTCAGCCAGATCAGAAGGGAGGTGCCCAGGTAGACTGCAGAGAGGGACAATCTTCAATTAAGATAAGGGAAAAACCTGAAAAACTTGTCAAGGGGGGCAGGGCTTTCATTGTTCTCATAGGAAGAAGATTGTCCCCTTCTGTTACCTGTCTGGTCTATGGGCTGCATTCCACATCTGAGAAGAGATGGCTTACACTAGGTAAAAGGGGCGGGAGGGGAAACTTCGCTTGTGAATATCTCTCAAACCATAAATGTTTGAGAGATAAGACTTATATCGTTCTTCATGTTTTTTCAAAACATACAAAATAAAATAAAGATAAAACGAAGTATTACTATCCCTTTAAGCGTCACTCGTTTGAGGGCCCACAAAGGGCAAGAGTTAGCAAGGCTACTCTAGGGAATGTGGGTTTTTCACAGTGCACCAACTATATACAATTAAAGTACAGTCCTGAAGTGAACAGACTCATTTGAGCGCCCCCATCTAAAGGGCAAGATTCTCATAAACATACCTTTGTCGTCATCAAGCCAAAAGACTTCTGTGTGTACTTCCGCTCTCCTTCCTCTCAGTGTCTGACAGTATTGAAATAACACTCTCCATGGCCTAAATACTATGAGGATTAATTGGTGCCGCTTTTATTGTGAAACATTACTGTCCCTTTAATTAGAAGGTTATTATTTAGGGGGTGTTTGGATTATTTTAAAATAAAATAAAATGCAGGAGCCTGATCAGTGTTCACTGACACTGCATCAGTGATGCAAGGGGAGGGGAGACATGGACCCTTCCTCCTAGCTTGATCCTAGTGCAGCAAGTTGGTTCCCTGGCTATGTGGGGAAGGCACTCGTTTTGTATCACCTTGGGACATGACAAGTTTTTAAATCTCTTGGCTTGTGGTTATATTTCTGTTTTAATGTATCACTTGGATCCTGTTTTCAACGATGTTACCAAGAAGACAATAATTGAATTGAATTCTCACATGTATAGAATTAAATTAATGTACTCAGTTTGGGCCATATTCATTAAATCAAAGAGTAGCAATTCTGGGCCAAACAAAGTGCATTGTGGGGGGGGGGGTGATAAAAATTCACCAAATTCTCATTGACTTAAATCATGATTTTAACTGCTTGAATGCTAGAGAGTTCCCAAAATGTATTGCAAAGCAATCCACTGGAGACCTCTCTATCACCCAAGGGGTTAAAAACCCCATTTAACCCTTTGAGTGCCAGAGTGGTACGCAATGCATTGCTTTGCAATGCTTGCGTACCACACTGGCACTCAAAGAGTTAAACCAACATGTTCCCTGTGGCGCAGATGCTTTGCTCCAAAATTGCACCTTTTCAATATGGCCATAATTGCTCTAGGCACTCAAAGGGTTAAGAGGCCGGTCCTGCTCTGCGCACTGCCACCGCCTCACTGGCAGCGCACGTGATGCAGTCATGTGCTGCAGCAACTGCCCGAACACACAGAATACTCCCAGAATTCTGTGCGTTCGGAAAGTCTCTACTGAGTATGACTGCATCGGACAAACATTCTAGCATTTTATTATATATGATGATATGGCCCTCTCAGTATATACTGCTGCTCTGTTCCTTTGTGTATGACTCAGTCCACATTGCTGATGTTTGAATTTCAGCAGTCTGTGGCTTTGTAGCTCCATACTGTGAGCGATACATTTCACTATATTATTTCTTCTCCTCTGTAAAAACAGCAGTTTTATTTCCTTCCTTCAGGTGGTGATAACCCTCCTATTCTCCACAGCAGGTCCAAGGACATAACATCACAGCAGGACCACAGAGAAGTCATTCTCACCTGAGCAGCCTGCTAGATACATTGAGTTCTGGTCCTTTCTAGAGCTGACCTTTCATGACCCCAGCAAACAATAATGATGATGATGATACACACACAACCGTTTAATTACATTCACTCTTGGGAAGTAAAAAAATAAAAATATATACTTTGAAAAGGGACCCAGGTGCCAATGTATGAATTCGCTAGCGCCAATCAAAATTACCTAACTGTTGTATTAGAAAATGTTTATTTATATATCTAGTTTTCAGTTATATTGATGCATAGGTGATGGCAATTAAGCAGTATTGTGCAAATACTTCCTGTCATAGCCCTCCATTACCTCCCCCACTCACTGGTACTTAACCATTTCAGTGCTAGGGATGGTGGGCATTGCTGAGCAGTGTCAGTGAGTGGGGGAGGTAGTGTAGGAATAAGACAGGATGTCAGTGCTAGGGGAGGTGGGTAATACATTGCTGAGCAGTGTCAGTGAGTGGGGACGTAACATAGGCATGAGACATGAAGTCAGTGCTAGGAGAGGTGGGTAATGCATTGCTGAACAGTGTCAGTGAGTGGGGGAGGTAATGTAGGGATAAGACAGGAAGTCAGTGCTAGGAGAGGTGGGCAATGCATTATTGAGCAGTGTCAGTGAGTAGGGGAGGTAGTGTAGGAATAAGACAGGATGTCAGTGCTAGGGAAGGTGGGTAATACATTGCTGAGCAGTGTCAGTGAGTGGGGACGTAACATAGGCATGAGACATGAAGTCAGTGCTAGGAGAGGTGGGTAATGCATTGCTGAACAGTGTCAGTGAGTGGGGGAGGTAATGTAGGGATAAGACAGTACGACAGTGCTATGGGAGGTGGGCAATGCATTATTGAGCAGTGTTGGTGAGTGGGGGAGGTAATGTAAGAATAAGACAGAAAGTCAGTGCTAGGGGAGGTGGGCAATGCATTGCTGAAGCGTGTCAGTAAGTGGGGGAGGTAATGTAGGAATAAGACAGGAAGTCAGTGCTAGGGGAAGTGGGTAATGCATTGCTGAGCAGTGTCAGGAAGTGGGGAGATAATGTAGGTGTAAGACAGGAAGTCAGTGCTAGTGGAGGTGGGTAATGCATTGCTGAGCAGTGTCAGGAAGTGGGGAGATAATGTAGGTGTAAGACAGGAAGTCAGTACAAGGGGAGGTGGGCTATGAATTGCTGAACAGTGTCAGTGAGAGAGGAGGTAATATAGGGATAAGACAGGAAGTCAGTGCTACAGGAGGAGGGCAGTGTATTATTGAACAGTGTCAGTAAGTGGGGAAGGTAATGTAGGAATAAGACAGGGATGTGGGCAATGCATTGCTGAGCAGTGTCAGTGAGTGGGGGAGATAATGTGAGGATAAGACAGGAAGTCAGTGCTAGGGGAGGTGGGAAATGCATTGCTGAGCAGTGTCAGTGAGTGGGGGAGATAATGTGAGGATAAGACAGGAAGTGCCTGCACAACATACAAACACACATACAACCAAAGTTATTAAGAACTATCTTCAGTGTAAAGAAGAACAAGGAGTCCTGGAAATTGATGGTATGGCCCCCACAGAGCCCTGATCTCAACACCATCGAGTCTGTCTGGGATTACATGAAGAGAGAGAAGTAACTGAGGTGCCTAAATCTACAGAAGAACTGTGGTTAGTTCTCCAAGATGTTTGGAACAATTACCTGCCAAGTTCCTTAACAAACTGTGTACAATAATTGATGCTGTTATGAAGTCAAAGGGTGGTCACATCAAATATTGATTAGATTTAGATTTTCTTCTGTTCACTCACTATGCATTTTGTTAACTGATGAGTATAAACTATTAACATGTCTATTTTTGAAAGCATTCTAACTTTACAGCATTTTTCACACCTTCCTAAGACTTTTGCACAGTACTATAAATATATGTTTCTCTATTTGTGTAAAAACAAAACTCTTTGCTGTACGCTCTCCAGGAAATAATTGAAAATGAGAGAAATCTCAATGTATTCTTCCTGGTAAAACATTTCTCTAAATAAATAAATGGGGCTTTTAACCCTTTGAGTGCCAGAGTGGTACGCAATGTGTTGCAAAGCAATGTGTTGCGTACCCCTCTGGCAGTCAAAGGGATAAATGTTAGTGAGGTCTCCAGTGCGTTGTTTGCAATGCATTGGCAACCCCTCTATCATTCAAGGGTTTAAAGGGATAGTAATACTTAAAATGTAAAAAAAAATATGTTGTAGGGTTTATCCCCCTGAGTAGAACAAGAGTACTCCCACTGCTGAAAGGTGTTTCATTCAAAAGTTATTAATTTTCAAAGTTGAATTTTTTAGGTGCCGTATCACAGTGGCCTTAAAGTGTACAGTGGTGCTGTTGCTACACCATTCTATGGAGATTTATGGTCCCGGGACCAGAGCTGTCCATAGGATCGTGTAGCAACAGCACCACTGTACAATTTCAGGCCACTGTGATATTGCACCTAAAAAATGCAACTTTAAAAATTAATAACTTTTGTATAAAACACCTTTCAGCAGTGGGAGTACTCTTGTTTTACTCAGGGGGATAAACCCTACAACGTATTTTTTTTTACATTTTAAGTATTACTATCCCTTTAAAAAATATCTCACTGAAGTAAATGAAAATATCTACCTGGTTTGCACCGAATTTGCTCAAGTTCCTCTAAGTGTGTCAGCAACAGAAGCCGAACCCTTGAAGAAGGTGAATGGGGTGTGTAGGGATTTTCATTAACAGTCTCTGGTGTTCAAGGGGTTAATATTCCACATGTAAATGAATGGGGATGTTAAGTTGTCCCTTAAGTGATGTCGTTGGTTTGCTTCAGAATTGCTCCTCTCTCCTTTGTAAATGCTGCCCTTCTTATCTCTATTAACCTTCTCCTTCCCGAAGTGTTACAAACCCCCACAAGCACTGATAGGTGTAAAGCAGAAGTGTTGTCTGCAGCAGAAGAGGATGACAGATGGTGTCTAGGAATGAACCAGCCCATTAGAGGAACAATATCTCATCAGTGCGGAGCAATCCACCCTCAGCCGCCGCTGCTTCAGTGAACCAGCAATATTTACTCCAAACAAGCACATCCAGAGACTATCACTCACCTGATAAACATTGTCCAGGTGGTATTTGTTTCTTAAAATCCCTGTATAGTTTAATAACAAATAACTTTGTTTTTCATTTTTTTCTTAACTGGAAGAACACAGACGCTGTAACACAGGGGCAGTCACATGTTGGATCTCAAGCTGTCAGGGTCTATATCTTCCATAATCCATCAGTGGCTGATTGGGGAAAATGGGAGTTGATGTTCCCATATATTCTCCAACTGTATCTTTCTAGCAAACACAATAGTTTGTTGTGTCTTTGTAACTTATAAAATGTCTATATAATTTTTGTACCTTTTTAAGTAAAGGTAATTCAAGTACTGAATGCAAAAGACTTGTAGACGACCTACTTGGTCCTCCCAAGGCTATTGTGCTTGCAGACTGCAACGCCTGGCATTTGTGTTTCTTACTATGTGTGTCCGTCCTGTGATAGAGCTGATCTGAGCATTTGTGGCTTAAAGGGATAGTAAGATTTTGTTTTATCTTTATTTTATTTTGTAGGCATTAAAAAAACATGAAGAACGATATAAGTCTTATCTCTCAAACCTTTATGGTTTGAGAGATATTCACAAGCAAAGTTTCCCCTCCCGCCCCTTTCACCTAGTGTAAGCCATCTCTTCTCAGATATGGAATCCAGTCCATAGACCAGACAGATAACAGAAGGGGACAATCTTCTTCCTATGAGAACAATGAAAGCCCTGCCCCCTTGACAAGTTTTTCAGGTTTTTCCTTATCTTAACTGAAGATTGTCCCTCTCTGCAGTCTACCTGGGCAACTCCCTTGTGATCTGGCTGAACAGTGTTACATCAGTAAAAGGGGTGGGAGGGGGATACTTTGTCATTGAATTACTCTTGTACTACAACTCTGACAGAATTGAAATAACACTCTCCAAAGTCCAAATACTATGATGATTAATTAGAGCTGCTTTTATTATGAAACATTACTATCCCTTTAATAGTTGTATAATATTATAATATGTATTTAGCAAAAAAGGAATAGGGTCCCAAGGCACACACAGAGCTTCAAATGAGTGAAAAAAGTGAAATAATTTTTATTTCATATTCAAAGTTTTGGTGGTCTTGCACAACTTTCCTCAGGACCTCCAAACCAATCAGCTTCTAGCTGAGGGGTCACAAACACTCGTTTAATCATCTGTCCATCTATTCAATGATTGGCTAGCTGGAGGGATGATGAAACACACACATTTGTGACCCCCTCTAACTAGAAGCTGATTGGCTGGGAGGTTGGGATACTGCAGGTCATGTTCCGTAACCTGAGTAACCCCAAATCCCTGCCAGTGGGAAAGTGGGAGGCAATCTGAAAAGAGATTGACCATATAAAAGCCGGTCTCTGTTCAGACTTCCTTCACTTTGGCTCGGGCAACGGCCTGAGCAGGAATTTCCATGGGGGGTTATTTTTCTTTCTTGCGAGGGCAGAAGCAGTGATAGTAAATGGGGGGGATTTCATTTCTTGTTTTTGATTTTTTAATAGACTTTCAAAATATTTAAAGAAGAAAAAAGAAGAACTAAAGAAGACAAAAGAAGACTTACAGGTGAAGTAAAGAAGAAATCAGAGGTAGACCAGGGAGCAGAAGACCCCTCTGGACCTCTGGCTTCTAGGTAAGTGTTACAGCTGTGGGGAATGGTCATGGGATAGTGTTAGGGCTAGTCAGAGGCGTAGCGGAGGCCCCCGCAGCCCCCGCGGTGCGGGGGGGCCCCGCCAGCCTTGGGGGCCCCCACGAAAATGTACCACTCATATTCTATTGGAGGCCCCAGCCGGACATAGGGCCCCCAGGAGAACATTAAAGAGGCCCCCAAAAGTGAAAAGCGCAGGTCAGTATGCCGAGAGGCTTCACTTTTCACCAATAGACAGACTTCCTCCTCCTTTCTTTACTTTCCTGCTCTGCATGCAGCAGTGCGCCGCTACAGAGCTCAGACAAGTCAGCTGGTGCGAGGTGACGTTATCCTGAGCAGCCGCATGCTACGTCAACACGTAGCTTTCTAGCGCGGGCTGCTTAAAAAGTTAAGAAACTTGTAGCGGAGGCCCCCAGCCTGACTCAGGGGCACCCAGAAGTTTTGTCAGTACTATTACACTGGAGGGCCGCCAGAGTGAGGGGCATCCGAGTCCAGACTGCTTTGCCGAATGGCCATCGCTAAGGGGCGGGTGCAGGGGGGCCCTGGAATGCCTGACCTGGCCTGCCCATGTATTCCCCCTCCCGTATGCAACATATCTAGGAAGTCACACTGATGGGCTGCGGGCATAGTGTGTTGGCAGAAGAGGAAGAGAGACAGCAGGTCGCTGCGTCACATCAGTGATGACTCTGAGGAGCAGGAACAGAAGGCAGACTGAGCATGCAGAATGGCAGAGGGGAAGCAAGTAGGTGATTGGCAAAATAGGTATATTTCGTGGGTTTTTGAATAGGTTTAGCAGTAAAGGAATTCGTTTGAGTAAAGGAAGGGGCTAAATGTTTCACTATGAGACAGTGTAAATGACAGGGTGAAGAATTTGGGCACATCTGAGTTTGTTTATTGAAGTAGGTGCACCACAAAGGGGTGTCCAATGCATTGGACAGCTGTCTGCCACATAAAGGGTTAATGCTGCAGCACTCTGACATATATGATTTATTTAAGCAGACCGGAATGGAGAGATCGTCTCTGACTCCTTTTTGAATGAATCTCTTTAAACTGTCAAATGCCTATTTGATCGGAGGAGGTAGCTGTTGGGTGATTTATTCAGGAAAATGAGTCTCTCCGTGACCGACCCGTCTGCTTGAATAAATTATATACAGCTTCAGCTGTGTTCTAGTAGGTGCTAAAATCATTAACTCTTTGTGTTCCCTCAGGACACCTATGGCTCCATCCCACTGGTAACTTTAAAACCACTTTATTTTCTCTTCCTCTCTCACACTTCATACTATCACTCTCCTTTTCATCCTCATCCACTAGTCACCCTCCAATCTCTCAGCCCCCTTTGCACACTCACCCCCACTGGCACTGAAAGGGTTATGCTCCTGCACATTGTGGTATGTCGTCTGTTGGTGGGTCGTGGTAATAAATCCTCCAGGGATATGATTTTTACCTCCCCCCCACCCCTGCTGCATTCCCAAGAGCTCCTCACTCTGTCTCTGACCAAAAGCAGCTTATTTACTGGTCAGACACAGGGACTGAGAGACACGTGTTGTTAGGAAGCAGCTCTGGAGGATTTATGACCACTGTCCACAAAATGACTTGCATACTAAGACAGTGTTTACACACAATTAACCCTTTCAGTGTCCTAATGGTGAGAATGAGAACACACTGCAAAGCAATGTGTTGTTTAGTCATTCTGCACTGAAAGGGTTAACATCAGTCTACACTGGGTCCTGCCCAGACATGGGTTGATAAGTAAGGAAGAGAAGGCTCTCTCTCAACCCATGTCTGTCTCTACCCATCCTTCTTCATGTCTTCCTTCCCCTTCTTCCCTGCCTCCCCCCAATTCATGTTTCCCTCATCCTCATGTCTTTTCTCCCCTTCCTTGCATATCCCCCCTTCATAGGTGGAGCAAGGCAGAGTTATCAGATAGTGTGTATGCAGTTCTGTGACTACCAGTGGGACAAGGCTAGGTGTCACACAGTGTATGTGCAGGTTTGTGACTACCAGTGAACAGTGAAACACGGCTGGGGTGTCCGTGTATGTGTGGTTCTGTGATACCAGTGGGACAAGGTTGGGTGTCAGACAGTGTATGCATAGGTTTGTTACTGCCAGTGAACAGTGGAACAAGGCTGGGTGTCACACAGTGTATGGATTTGGCGTGAGTAATGTGCGTATGTGTGCGCGTGCACACAGGATATGTATATAATTACTGTGTGTAACAGAACCACTTACCTAGGTAGCATACAGCAGTCAGGTATATCTATATAATTACTGTGTGTGACAGAAGCACTTACCTAGGTAGGAGTCCATCACACAGCAGTCAGGTGTATCTATATAATTACTGTGTGTAACAGAAGCACTTGCCTAGGTAGGAATATATCATACAGCAGTCAGGTGTATCTATATAATTACTGTGTGTAACAGAGGTACTTATCTAGGTAGGGGTCCATCACACAGCAGTCAGGCGTATCTATATAATTACTGTGTGTAACAGAAGCACTTACCTAGGTAGGAGTCCATCATACAGCAGTCAGGTGTATCTGTATAATTACTGTGTGTAACAGAGGTACTTATCTAGGTAGGAGTCCATCATACAGCAGTCAGGTGTATCTATATAATTACTGTGTGTGACAGAAGCACTTACCTAGGTAGGAGTCCATCACACAGCAGTCAGGTGTATCTATATAAGTACTGTGTGTAACAGAAGCACTTGCCTAGGTAGGAGTCCATCATACAGCAGTCAGATGTATCTATATAATTACTGTGTGTAACAGAGGTACTTATCTAGGTAGGAGTCCATCATACAGCATTCACTTACGCAGCAGTCACTTATATTTCCTATCTACTACTTTTAGGAGTTTTTTTTCTGCTGGCATTTCTTCATGGTACAGGTAATTGAACGTCTTACCATGCTTAGAAAAAGTGCCGGCAGGGGACATTTATATTGAGGCCTTAGTTTGCCAGTGCTCTGCCTCCTTGTGTTAGACACTTTACCCTATGGTTCCTGTGTTCCACAAGGACTAAGAGAAAATGGTTTATCTGTCGGTACACAGAAATCTCCTTTTATCATTGTCCCCATGTAGCACTGGTTTGTAACTTTCTCAGACAGCTGAAAAAATAAAAAGGATGCACCCCAGAGGTTCTCATTGCAGTCCCCTGCTTCTGGGACTGGTTACATGTGAACAGGAGACCACTGCAAAAGCACCTGGCTTTCCAGGAGTGTGGTACAGTAACAGTACATAAAGGGTTAAAATGCAGCAAGCCTGCAATTTACTTCTGCTGAGAAATGTTTTTTGTTTTTGCCGATCCTAGCTCACACTGGAGTGAGCAACAGAAAAGGCTGATAAGGATTCTATCCCAGACTACCTTTAGAACTCCCCGTTATAAGAAAAACACACAGCCCTTGCTATGTACGTTCTCTATTGACACACATTACACTGCTTCTAGTGATGATCCCTATATACACAATATTATGTATTGTAACAGCAGAGGGGCAATCTGATCCCCACTATATCAGCACTAAAAGCAGTGCAAGTCTGTCAGCAGAGATGTCTTATGGAAAGCAAGGACTGTATGTTTCCTTATGATGGAGTGGTAAAGGGAGTACTAGGGAGATGATCCTTGTCAGCCCTGTCTGCGTGCCCTCCATGCTGCTCACACCAAACTGGACTCTAAGCGGTGAACTGCTGGCTGTTTGCTGTTCTTTAACCCTGAGTGCCAGACGGATGTCCAGTCCATTGGATACCTTGCTGATATTTAACCCCTTGAGTTCTAGACACTGGTCTACAAAAATGTGTGATTCAGAACATTGTTATAAATTATTTTAGCAACCACAACCTCTGCCAATGCCTTGATTTAATACCTCCATGTAACATGTTTGTAGAGCAAGTAAAATCACTCACTCTTTTCCCTTCACATCTGTTACAAGCAAATATATGTGCTTCTTCATGTCCTTGTGCCCACACCTTGTTTCTCTCACTTATTCCTTTTATTTTTAGCCTTTGTCACTTGCCTCTTTCCCCTTACGTATGCCACTTGCTCCTCTTACCCCCTTACCTCTCGCTTACCCCACCCCCCTTGCCTCTCACTTACCCCTCTCCCCCCACCACTTTACAACTTGCTCCTCTCTCCCCTCTTGCCTCTCACCCCTCTTTCTCTCCCTTACAGCTCCCATTTACCTCTTCCTGTTACCGCTCAACAACTTGGAGCAGGGGTGTACATTGTGAGGCCCACTAGCAGCTGTTGAACAACAAGTAACCATTGTCATCTGTAGTCCAACAACAACTGGAGGCCCTCAGGTTGCCCAGGTTTGCATTATAGAGAAAACTACAAAAAAAAAAAAAAAAAAAAAATCTAAGGTGAAATTGGTTTAACAACAAACCCTTTGAATGCCAGGAGACTGAGCAATATATTGCTTTCCAATTACTTACCTCTCTCACACTCAAAGGTTGTGTTTATTAAAGAGTCAAAATATTTTTAAATGTACTACTTTGTAAAAATAAATATTATGGGGGCTTTTGGCCACCTAAATCCAATGGATATCTTATTTGCACTTCTCACCTAGTAACACCAGGATTTTGCTACTTGTGGCATATAATGGAGTATGACACTGGTGGTGGCATAAAACTCTGTATTTCTCTGGTGCTGGCATAAAAAGCTATTGCTCTAGTGGTGGCAAATAACTCTGTATTGCTTTGATGGTGACATATAATTGTATTGATGTACTGGTGACATAACTGTACTGATCTGGTGGTGACACATAACCATAAAATTTCGCGTATACTACACACAATTTTGCCCCCTTCACCTTATGTGAAGTGGGGGGTGCGCATTATACATTAAAAAAAATGCCACTGCTGTACTGCTCGCCTCCTCTCCCACTCCGTAGTTCAATTTTGTTATCCTGACAGGGTCCCTGCGGGTGGCATGTTTGCATCTGCCGCCCTGAGGCCTCCAGGTCCTTGCAGGGCAATATCATATATATATAATTAGGGTTGCATCGATACAGATACTGGTATCGGTATCGATACCCGCATTTGCGCGAGTACTTGTACTCGCACAAATGTGGCCGATGCCAGCACCGATACCCGGTGTCAGGGTCGGTGCTGTAGAGAGGGAGCCCAGGGAGCTGCTCACAATGCTCCCTGGTCACCTTTCTCCCTCCTATAGCGTCAGTGTGTTGCCGATGGTTACCATGGCAATGCTCCGATGCTGACCTCTGCCGGGGCTCGTGAGAGAACAGCGAGCACCTGGCAGAGGAGGGTAAAGGAGGCAAGATGGGGCATCGAGCGGGTGGTGAAAGAGGCAGGGAGGGTGGTCAGGAGGGAGAAAAATAGGCAAAAGGGACTAAGAAAAAGAAAAAAAAAAAAAGAGGCAAAAGGAGGAAAGATCAGGAGACAAAAGGAGGGGGACCAAGAAGAGGCAAAAAGGAGGGGGGATCAGGAGAGAGCGAGAGAGGCAAAAGGGTGGGATCAAGAGTCAAGGAGGGGGAGAAAGGGGGTCAAAAGGGAGAGAAAAAGCCAAGGCAAATGGAGGGGGCTCAAGAGGGGGAGAATGAATCAAAAGGTGGGAATCAAGAGTGGGAGAAAGAGGCAAAAGGGGACAGTCAAGAGGTGGTGTGTGTATGTACGTGTGTGTGTGTGTATATATTTCAAGTACTCACCGATACATTTTTTTTGCGGTCATTTGCCAGTTTTCCAAGTACATAAAGCATATATATATATATATATATATATATATATATATATATATAATATTCGCTTTAGGTACTTGGAAAACTGGCAGATGACCACAAAAAAAAAAAGTATCGGTAACTGGTATCGGTGAGTATTTTTTTATTGAGCCTGATTCAGGCTCTGCTTTTGTGTAATATAGGTTACTAGCAACATGGGACGGCATTGCCCGTCATGTTATGACCATTGGGCGCACGTGTTTGAAATGCAGACACACTGATAAACACAGACATATGCAGCATACAGGCAGACACATACCATACATCCCAAGTGTCCCTCTTTGAGGGCCAAATCCCTCTGTCCCTCTTTCCCACCCTGTTGTCCCTCTTTTTAGGAGGTCAGACTGTGTGCAGGGCCGGCTCCACCTATAGGCGAGGTAGGCGCCGGCCTAGGGCGCACACGTACTGGGGACGCGGGCATGCAGCGGAGAAGAGCTGCGCCCACACACCACGCCAGGAACCACAACACAGTCAGGTCTGTGTTGCTACAGCGCTCCCTCATGTGGTCGGATCTTTAGTAATGCAGAGCGTGCTGGGAGTCATGATCTCCCGCCGCGCTCTGCATTACTGAAGAGAAGACTGCGCGGGAGATACAGGTATGTGATGGGGGGCAAGTTGGAGCTGAGGGGGCATAGTGGAGCTGAGGGGGCAAGTTGGAGCAGATGTGGGGCAAAGTGGAGATGATGGGGGCAAGTTGGAGCTGTTAGGGGAAAGCTGGAGCTGAGGGGGCATAGTGGAGCTGGTGGTGGCAAGTTGGAGATGATGGGGGCAAGTTGGAGCTGATGAGGGTCAAAGTGGAGCTGATGAGGGTCAAAGTGGAGCTGAGGGGGGGCAAGTTGGAGCTGAGGGGGGGCAAGTGGAGCTGAGGGGGGGCAAGTGGAGCTGAGGGGGGGCAAAGTGGAGCTGGTGGGGCAAGTTGGAGCGGATGGGGGGGCAAGTTGGAGCGGATGGGGGCAAGTTGGAGCTGCTGGGGGGCATAGTGGAGCTGATAGTGGAAAGTTGGAGCTGAGAGGGCATAGTGGAGCTGGTGGGGGCAAGTTGGAGTGGATGGGGGCAAGTTGGAGCGGATGGGGGGCAAAGTGGAGCTGATGGGGGTAAGTTGGAGAGGATGGGGGGCAAAGTGGAGCTGATGGGGGTAAGTTGGAGCTGAGGGGGTAAAGTGAAGCTGAGGGGGCAAAATGGAGCTGGTGGGGGCACGTTGGAGCTGATGGGGGCAAGTTGGAGTTGATAGGGGCAAAGTGGAGCTGGTGGGCCAAAGTGAAGCTGATAAGGGGCAAGTTGGAGCTGGTGGGGGGCATCTCTTACAGGCATCTCCAGAACAGGGGCAGAGTGGCTCAGGGGGCAGAGAGAGGACAATCATGAAAAGAGGTTGGGTATAAGTAGGCAGGGTATAAAGGGGTGGGACACAAGGGGCGGAGCGAAATGGGCGGCAAAATTAGGTTTTGCCTAGGGTGGCAAAAATCCTTGCACCAGCCCTGACTGTGTGGTGTGTATTACTTTGCTCTACAGCAATAAAGCAATAAACTTCAGTATATGTGTGTATACATTAGTCTGTGCAAATAAAATACTTTGGTGTTGAAGTAAATCATTTATTCAGTTACATAAATAGCTAGTAATAGGTCATGAAATAACCTAAAAATTCTTACTAATGCCCCGCCCACCAGCCACACCCCCAATAATATTACCTAAAACTAACATGTCCCTCTTTGGCCCTGTGAAATGTTGGGAGGTATGCACATACACACAGTGAGCGGCAGAAACATGCAAAAGACATGTACACACAGACACACTGGAGATGCACATATGGACACACATATGTAACAGAGATGTACACACACAGACACGCAACATATATGAGCAGAAACACATGTGCTCATGAGTTGTGTACCCCTCTGGCACTCAAAGGGTTAAGGTATAGAGAGGCATGTCAGAGTTAAATAGCAGTGGGAAGTGTGTTCATACCTGGGAACACTGACTTGTGAAGTCCCTAGAGGGGACTGATGTGGTGCTGATGTGGAGAAACAAATGGGGCAATCTGGGTTAAAAGTGGGTGGGGCTTAATCGCGAGTAGGGGGCGGGGCTTAACATAAATGTGAAAAAGTGTTAGTAATAGGCTGGGGAAGGAGGAGAAGTGGGAGGGGAATGCAAGTTTACAGTGTGAGGGGTTTGAACACACTCCATGAGGGGTAAAACTTGATACAGAACCCTGTGGCAGTCAGTGGGTTAAGTGTGAATCTGATGGCTGTCTGTCCTGTGTCTTGCATGGCAAATGGTGACAGTGAAGAAGTAATTCAGCAATGAGGGCCTACCTTAACCCTTTGAGTGCCATTTTGTTCCCCTGCTGATGCAGCACCATTCAGTGGCTTTACTACAGGTCCTGCTGAGGCCACTGGGAGTCAAGGTGAGTGACTGTGTGTCAGCCATCTTTCTTTCTGGCTTTGTGTGTGTGTATGGGTATATGGTGCTGTGTGAGTGAGGCATGTATGTGTTATACCTGTGAACTTTGACTTGTGGAGTCCCTCATGTGGTGCTGATGTGGAGAGAGCAATGGGGCAATCTGGGTTAAAAGGGGGTGGGGCTTAATCGCGAGTAGGGGGCGGGGCTTAACATAACTATGGAAAAGTGTTAGTAATAGGCTGGGGAAGGAGGAGAAGTGGGAGAGAAATGCAAGTTTACAGTGTGAGGAGTTTGAACACACTCCCTGAGGGGTAAAACTTGATACACAACCCTGTGGCAGTCAGTGGGTTAAGTGTGAATCTGATGGCTGTCTGTCCTGTGTCTTGCATAGCAAATGATGACAGTGAAGAAATAATTGAGCAATGAGGACCTACCTTAACCCTTTGAGTGCAATTTTGTTCCTCTGGTGCTGCACTACAGGTCCTGCTGAGGCCTCTGGGAGTCAGGGTGAGTGACTGTGTGTGTGTGTCAGCCATATGTATTTCTGGCTTTGTGTGTGTATGTGGTGCTGTGTGTGTGAGTGGGGGCATGTCTGCTTGGTGCTGTGTGAGTGGGGCATGTGTGTGTGTTTGTGTGGTGCTGTGTGAGTGGGGCATGTGTGTGTGTTTGTGTGGTGCTGTGTGAGTGGGGCATGTGTGTGTGTTTGTGTGGTGCTGTGTGAGTGGGGCATGTGTGTTTGTCTGTGGTGTAGGAGCAAGTGGCGGCCATATTGTTTTTTTCTGACTTTGATAGTGGTGGGTGGGCTGCATAGTGGGGGCGGGCCAACTCCCTGCATGATTGAATCACCCAATTGGAACAGTAACTCCTCCTTAATACCACCCCTGGGTGTGTTTTGGCAGGCACAAAGTCTTCTTTTATATATATAGATGTGTCAGGAACATGTTAATGTGTTAAATAAAACTTATCTATATTAACTCCTTGGAGCTTTGGGAACTTCTCTAGCACCCAAAGAGTTAATACAGACAAGTGGAATGTGTTTTATTTTGAGTTTGTTTTAGTCTGGTACCTGGATAATCCCTATGGCTGTTATGGTGCCCATCCATTTGAAAAGGGCGGGGTGGCAGGGGACTATGGCTGCTGTTTCCTCACTATAGCTTCTGAGTTTGGTATGACGCTCAGTAGAATTAAAATCTTTGCGTGCCAGAGGGCTGAGCAACACACTGCTGTGTATATACGTGTAAAAGCATATATATGACCTGTCCTGAACATAGCCAGTGTAAATTTGTTTTAGGATGTGTGCGATATTCATTTTCTGTTGGTTTATTTTTGCTATTTGCTTAGAAAAAGTTTGTATTTCTCATCATTGGCATTTTGCCAATTTAGAGACTGTGTAAGTAATTGTGTTGTACATCTGTACATATTCATGTGTGCTAGGAACGTTTGGATAATGGTTACTCCTTATGTCTATTCATTATTGTTATGGGTGTGGTTTAATAGAGGTGGGGCTTAAATGGGGTGGAGTTTAATAGAGGCGGGGCTAAGGGGCCCCTTCTTCGAGTTTGCAGGGGGGCCCCTGCATTTTGTGTTACGCTTCTGGGGCTAGTATATGTTAACTTTATTCTTAATGTTAGGTACAGTGTAGGGCCAGGGAGGTGCTTTTAGGGTTGGTGTTTAGGAAGGTGGGGGGAGGGTCACTGTGTTACATGAGTCACACTATTTAGCATGAGTTGTTGGAACAAAACACTGAGATGAACGTTAGGCCACAACATGAGTTTTTTCAGCAAAAGATCATTGCGAGGGATGGTGACAAAGCAATATCATTCCAATGGTACAACTATGAGTGTACTGCCGGTAACTCCTTTTGCCCCTAAAAACGGATTTAGGGGCTTTAATAGTATCGAGCCCTGGATGTGCCCCAGAGACTATTAATTTTTTAAGTTAAGTACCAGGTCTTTGAAGACAGAGGCTGATTCTCCACCTATTTTGCATCCTTCACCCACTTCCTGCACAAATTCTGCCCCTTCCCACCCATTCTAAATTGAAACCTTATCTTTGATCCTCCCAATCCTGGTACCTCGATTAAACCCCACCCAGTTTATGGCATGATTTGCATAATTTAGACACACCCATTTTTTTTGTAAAATGTTGGATGTTATGTCCCCAAAAGCTGCAGGTCCAATAATTGATTACTCCTGCATTAATATAAGATCAGCTATGCATACTCACACACACATTTATACACATATACACATTCATACATACGCAAACACACACACTCATTCATATATACACAAACACACACACATTTGTACATACACAAACACACGCATACATGAATTCGTGCATACACAAACACAAACTCACATATACATACATAAACACAGACACAAATATCCACATAGGCACACATACACACATACACACACAGACGCACACACACACAGATGCAAACAGATGTGCACACTGAACAGACACATACACAGAAGCACAGAAAAATACAAATGCACATACACCCTCTTACACACATGTATATACACACCCCTGCATACATACATACATACACAAACTTACACACATATACATGCATATACACACACTTACACACACATACATACAGACACACACACACACACACACATACATACAGACATACATACACATACACACACACACCCATGCATACATACATACATATACACCCCCACACACACACACGCACACTTATACAAACATGAATGCATACATACACACTTATACACATATATACATACTCACATACACACATTTATACACACACACACATATCAGGGTTTTCTTTGTGTATATATATATATATATATATATATATATATATATATATATATCTGCCAGATTTAAATGAACTGCAGCTAAAAATCTCAGTTCCTATATGCAAATGTGCTTTATTTAATTATGCATTCGGCTCCAGTAATGTTTTTGTTAAAAGAGCAATAACCTTTTGTATAAACACAAATCTGTTATATAACTTTTCATGTGGAGTAAAACAAGGGAACTTAGAATGCCGGAAGATTTTTCATTAAAATGTAATTACAGGTCCTGCATATTTTAAGCAAACTGCAATAAGCAATAGTGTCAACTGGTACCCAAAAGTCAGTTTTATATAATGCACTCTGTGGGACAGCTGGAGTCATAGACTACGATTCTCCATAATAAGGGAGGTGGGCATACCTCCCAACATTTCAAATTGCCAAAGAGGGACACTTGTGCTTTAGGTGGTGTTGCTGGGGGTGGGGCTAGTGGACGGGGCATTACTGAGAATTTGTAGGCTATCTTATGACCTATTGACAACTCTTTTTGTAACCTAATAAATGACTTATAACAAGATCAAATATTTTATTTACAAAGACTGAAGTTTAAACAAACATTAATGTATGCTGTATTGCTGTAGAGCAATGTGATACACTTATATACACACCATACAGTTTGAGCTCCTAAAAGAGGGACATCAGGGTGGGAAAGAGGGACAGAGGGATTTGGGTCTAAAAGAGGGACTGTCCCTCCTAAAAAGGGACACTTGGGAGGTATGGGTGGGTAGCAGCATATAGTCACCACAGCAGAAACTGCGATTTATTGTAAAGAAAACAATTTTAAGACATCATAACTTTTTCAAGGAAAAACCTCTCTTTGTTTCACTCAGCAGGAATAGACTATAACATACATATTTCAGTAATAAAATATTACAACTTCTTTAGTGCATTCAAAAAGCCACATTGCTTCAAAAATAAAATTTGCATTGCATTTCCAAAAATGTGCATGTATATTTACTTAAAATTGGCGAAACAATGCATATGTGAAATACTTACAGGTTTAGCTGTTTGGAGACAGTGTATTGGCACAAAGAAGCTCATTTTATTGTAACCCTTTTAGTGCCAGATGTGTGTGCTGTACATTGCTTTACATTCCAGTCTAGTTCTTAACAGGTTAATCAAGAATGTTGAATTTTTTTTAACCCTTTGAGTGCCAGAGGGGTACGCAACGCGTTGCTTTGCAATGCGTTGCGTACCCCTCTGGCACTCAAAGGGTTAACCTAAGCTAGCCTGCTAACTGGCCCCCATTCTAGTGATTTCTATGCCATATAATAGGACAGAGTAAGTATGCAGGTTCGTTGCTTAGTGTATTGCAGAGCTCTCCAGTTTGAGCAAAATCTGTTGCTAAAAGGACTATGTTTATCCAGAAATGTTCTCCTGCCAAACTGGTACTAGAAAATCTGTTTGTTTGTTTTTTCTCTCTAACCCCATCAGATGCCAAATGCATTTCCAAGCCACTAGGCAGAAGTCATTAATGACTCAAGAGTTGCCTTTGGCCAATATTGAGCATGCAACCACTGAACACTGATTTAATAAGAACTGGAGCAATTCTGAGCCAGACCAGCTGCGCCATTGAGATAACCGTTCTCAGTTATTTAAATTTGACTTTTAACCCCTTGAGTCCTAGAGGAGTCTCCAACGCATTAAGAAGCAACTCGTTGGAGACCTTTCTAGCATTCAAGAAGTTAGACATGTAACACTCAAATATAGTTGAGGGCCACACACTCAAAAACTCCCTCTAAGGAGGCTGCAGTAATGACTGCCGATATCTGCACTTATTATTTTGTTGGGGAGAGACCGATGACATGTAAATAGTCTCATACTCTGCTGTGGATGCACTGATAATGAGACAAGTGTCTACATTACCTCCAGAACTGGGGTATGTAATGTTTGCCTCTCAAGCTCTTGGAGACTAAAAATCATACCTGGGCACTCTCCATACATGCCCTAAAGATTCTGGTATATACAACCAATTACCTGGCCTCCCAAGACAGTGGCTGATTTTCCGGTGGTGGTGAGTGTCTTTTGAAACTCTGCCCACTTCTTCTCCTTCCCAACCTGTCCTCCCACTTCCGTCCACTTTTCCTCCTTCCAACCCTGCTCCTCCCACTTCCTGCACACTTTTCCTCCTTCTCAACCTATTCCTCCCATTTCCTGCCCACTTCTCCTCCTTCCAACCCTGCTCCTCCCACTTCCTGCCCACTTCTCCTCCTTCTCACCCTGTTCCTCCCACTTCCCGCCCACTTTTCCTTCTTCTCAACCTATTCCTCCCATTTCCTGCCCACTTATCCTCCTTCTCAACCTATTCCTCCCATTTCCTGCCCACTTCTCCTCCTTCCCACCCTGTTCCTCCTACTTCCCACCCACTTCTACTCTTTCCCACCCTGTTCCTCCCACTTCCTGCCCACTTCTCCTCCTTCTCAACCTATTTCTCCCATTTCCTGCCCACTTCTCCTCCTTCTCAACCTATTCCTCCCACTTTCCGCCCACTTCTCCTCCTTCACACCCTGTTCCTTCTACTTCCCACCCACTTCTCCTCCTTCCCACTCAGTTCAGCCCACTTCCTGCCCACTTTATGACACAAGGATTGTAAGCTCTGCCCACCAAATTAAGCCCCACCCCTTTGTGATGCTAAGTGCGTAATTTACATCCCCCTGGCTGAAAGAACATGAGCCCTCTCCAGGGTCTCAAGTGGAGGAGGTTTCCAGCCACTAGCCAAAAAGCTAGAAAGCCACAGGTTGCATACTCTGCTTTAGAAGGTGTCAGCATTCCATACTGACCTAAAATGCAGTTTGGACCAGCAGAACCACACTGTATTTAAATAAAAAATCCTGCTGTAGGCTGCCCCTGTTTAGGAGATATTAGGGGTACAGTACCTGCAAGTGCCTCTCTATAGGAGATAGTAGGAGTCCATACCTCCAAAGTGTCATTCTTAAGGAGATATTAGGGGTCCATACCAATGTGCCCCTCTTTTGGGTATATTAGGGGTATGTAACTCCCAATTGTCACATTTTAATGAAACAGAATTTTGTAGCTATTAAAAAACTAAAGCAAATGACCCCAGTCCTATCTCTCAAACCTTTATGGTTTGAGAGATAATCGTAGCAAAGGTTCCCCCCTCCCTCCCCTTTCCCTGATGTCAGCGCTGTAGCTGACTGCAGGGGAATCTGGTCCCGGGACCATCCGAGGCTCTTCAGCAAAGCCGAGATCAAGAGACATGAAAAGAGTTACTTCACTGGAAAGGTCTACAAATTGTGCTTGCAAACCAGACACACTTTGTAGACCGTTCCAGTGAAGTAGTCATTTTTATGTCTCTCAGTCTCGGCTCTGCTGAAGAGCCTCCGACAGTCCCGCGACCGGATTCCCTTGCAGTCAGCTAGAGTGCTGACATCTGGGAAAGGAGAGCGAGGGGGGGGACTTTCGCTGTGATTATCTCTCAAGCCATAAAGGTTTGAGTGATAGGACTGGGGTCATTTACTTTAGTTTTTTAATAGCTACAAGATTCCATTTTATTAAAATGTGACAATACTATCCCTTTAAGGGTATGTAACTCCCAATTGGCTCTCTTTAGGAACTATTAGGGGTTTATCATTCAATTACTCTTGAACTACAACTCTGACAGAATTGAAATAACACTCTCCAAAGACCTAATATTATGATGATTAATTAGAGCTGCTTTTATTATGAAACATTACTATTCCTTTAAATAGAAGAACTACATTGGCTCTTCGCCAATCCTGTGGCACTGAGTCTGTGGTGATAGAATCTTTAAAGAGTAAATATAGGGGTTTTGCTAACACTGCACTGAGTTCCTGAAGAACCCTTGGATGTATACCATCAGGACCCGGTGCTTTGTCAGTCTTCATTTTATTCAGTCTTCCCATGACATCTTCTTGAATTAACCCAATATCTGATAATTGTATTGTTTTATTAGTTACTTGTTGAGGCTCTTCTACCATTCCTTGCTCCCTTGTATATATTGATGCAAACAAAGTATTTTAAACATCGGCCGTTTCCTTATCCTCACTAATCAATTCACCCATCTCATTTTTGAATGGTCCAATGCACTATTTATATATTTGAAAAACTTTTTTGGATTAGTCTTGCTTTCCCTTACAATTCGAGTTTCATTATCTGTTTTTGCTACCCTAATTGCCTTTTTGCAATCTTTGTTGCACTGCCTGTATTTTAAGGAAGATTGTTCAGTTCCTTCAGACTTAAATAGTTTGAATGTTTTTTTTCCTTGCCATTTCCTTGGCTGTGACTTACTTCTTTTGCATTTGTTCCCCATTGGTATATACTGTTGGGTATATTTCTGCAACCTAAATTTGAATTCTGACCATTTTTCCTTCAGTATTTTGCCTTTAAATAAAGTATTCCAGTCTATGTGTTGCATTGAAGCCCTTAAAGGGATAGTAATACTTGCAAATTACTAATCCCCATATTGTACCTTTGTTAAAAAGAAACTTATTGCATCAAGTGTCATCTCTCAAACCCTTATGGTCTGAGAGATGATAGCGCTCAAAGTTCCCCCCTCCCTCCCCATTCCCTGACTGAACGCTGACTGCAGGGATATCCGGTGTTACTTGCATCAGGAGGCTCTGCAGCATTGCTGAGATTGCGTTCATAAAAAAATAAACCTTTCACTAAAACAGTCTTCTACGTGTGCTTGCAAACCAAGAGCAAACCAAGCACATGTAGAAGACTGTTTTAGTGAAAGATTTATTTTTTATAAATGCGATCTCGGCAATGCTGCAGAGCCACCTGATGCAAGTAATACCGGATATCCCTGCAGTCAGCGTTCAGTCAGGGAAGGGGAGGGAGGGGGGAACTTTGAGCGCTATCATCTCTCAAACCATAAGTGTTTGAGAGATGACACTGGGGGCAATGAGTTTCTTTTTAACAAAGCTACAATATGGGGATTAGTAATTTGCAAGTATTACTATCCCTTTAATAATTTGAAGATAGCTTTTTTAAAATTAAGAGTTTTGGTTGAACCTATACAGTTTTGCGTTTCCAGACTAAAATGTAACCATGTTGTGATCACTGTCTCCCAAATGTTCTCTTACCTTAATATTGGATACCATTTCTGCATTATTCGTTATGACTAGGTCCAATACAGTGTTATTTCTTGTCGGCACTTCCACCATTTGTGACGTAGCTTTCACGAAGTATGCTCACAAACCTGCCACCCTTAGCACTCTGACGGGTCTCATTTTTCAGGTTGATATCTGGTTAATTAAAATCTCCTATAATTATAGTATACCCAAGCTGGATCTATACAAGATGGGAGGCTAGATGGAAAATAAAGTCGACTCCCCACTACTGCGCCTCTTCCCACAGTATATACTTAAAAATAGAAAAAAGGAGAGAAAGGAGACACAACCAAACACTCAGCAATAAATATAAACAGGAAAAAAACAAATACAAATACTTGTAGATCTTGATCTTCTTTTCTTTCACTTGATTATGCTTTATGAGTCCAATGCCGCACGCTCTTAAGGAGACTGGGTTCCCACTCCAAACAAGATAGACTACAAACAAGAAAAAAGAAAAGAGCGGCGCAAAACAGTCTCTCTAAGCGTAGTATATCACAAAAGATTGGTCCTTCACCCAAACACCGTGGAGCAAATCGTCAGAGTGTTACTCACATTTTTCAGAGGCTCATGACCTGCCTCCTGGTTTCAGCACTTGTACTGGCTTTCACCCCAGTATGGTGGTCTTCCACGCTCAGGGTTATCAGTGTAGACAGTTCTTAACAGATTGCTCTAATAAGAGTGATTTTGATATGTGGAATTCGCCACTTAGACAAAGGATATAATAAATCCAATGCTATAGTGGACCCAACCTCATTTGATCTTATCAAATCTCAAATAATTCCACTCTTATTTTAAAATAATAGAACTGCTATTATTAAATAAGTCAGTGTTTTAAAAATAAATAAATATGGATATCTGTGAGTCTCATCCAAAAAAATATTTATTTGTTCCAAAAATAAAAAGTCAAAAACATAAATAATTAAAAATAATAAGCGCATATGCCTAATAAATAATCATAAAAATGTATATTTATCAAATAAAAATAAATACTTCATAAAACAAAATATGCTTTATAAAACAGAACAAGCAGTTCAACAGCTAACACGTTTCGTCACTGTATGTGACTTTTTCAAAGCTGAGCAACAAGCTGGGCAGCTTTCCTCATTTGCAATAGCAGTTGGGCCTCAACATTGTCATCAATATTTGGTGGTTTGAAGCATATACCCAACAACACCTATTTTTTTACCTTTTACACAACATTTAGTCTCAATTTCTACCCACAAGGACTCCACAATTTGGCCAGTTTCCTCACTAATATCACCCCTCAAAACGGGATTTAGCTCTGGTTTCAAATATAAGCACACAGCTCCCCCTTTTCTATTAAAGTTATAGTAATGTTTCACAAAAACAACAGCTCCAATTAATTTTTATAATATTTGGGCCATGGAGAGTGTTATTTCATTACTGTCAGAGTTGTAGTTCAAGAGTAATTGAATGATAAAGTATCCCCCTCCCACCCCTTTTACCTAGTGTAAGCCCCCACTTCTCAGATATGGAATCCAGTCCATAGACCAGACAACTCACATCAAAGGACAATTTTCTTCCTATGAGAACAATGAAATCACTGACCCCCTTGACAGGTTTTTCAGCTTTTTCCCTTATCTTAATTGAAAATTGTCCCTCTCTGCAATCTACCTGGACACTCCGTGCTGCTCTAAGCTGAGCAGTGTTACATCAGTAGAAGGGGCGGAAGGGGGATAATTTATCATTCAATTACTCTTCAACTACAACTCTGACAGTAATGAAATAACACTCTCCAAGGCCCAAATACTATGAAGATTAATTAGAGCTGCTTTTATTATGAAACATTATTATCCCTTTAATCCTGTCTCTGCAAAACAGGGAAAAGCCCTCTATATTTACAGCCCAGTCATGTGCATCATTCCACCATTTTTCTGTTACACCAATTATGTCCAATTGCTCATTAACCGCCAGCAATTCTAGTTCTCCTATTTTATCTCACATACTTCTTGCATTTGCTATCATACAATTAATTTTGAAGTCTTTACATATATTACTCCCTACATGCCTTTTTTCTACATCTTCATTTACTATGAGTTCCTCCTTATTGACTACATTTATCCCCACTCTTACTCCACCCCCATGGTCATTTACTTGGACCCGGTTCCTATCTGCTCTATCTACCCTATTTTTGCTATCTATACCCCCCCTTTCCTAGTTTAAAAGCCCCTCCAAACTTCTTAGCATTCATTCCCTTAGCACAGAGGCTCCTCTACCATTTAGGTGCAATCCATCACTTCCATTTAGATTGTACTCAAGAGCAAAGTCTGCCCAGTGATCTAAAACACCAAACCCTCCTTACTACACCAATGCTTGAGCCATGCATTAAGCTCCCTGAGCTCCCTCTGCCTACGTGCACTGGCGCATGGCACAGGTAGCATTTCAGAAAACACTACCTTAGAGGTCCTTGCCTTGAGCTTACAACCTAAATCCCTGAAATAATTCTTTAGGGACCTCCATCTTTCTCCTACTTTTTCATGGGTACCAATATGTACCAAGACAGCTGGATCGTTTCCAGCCCCTCCCAATAATCTGTCAGCCGAACCCGAAAGAAAAGTATCTTTCTTTAGGAGATTTTAGGGGTCCGTACCTCCCAAGTGTCCCTCTTTAGTAGATATTAGGGGTCCATAACTCCTAAGTGTCCCTCTTTAGTAGATGTTAGGGGCCCATACCTCCCAAGTGTCCCTCTTTAGGAGATATTAGGGGTCCATACCTCCCAAGTGTCCCTCTTTAGGAGATATTAGGGGCCCATACCTCCCAAGTGTCCCTCTTTAGGAGATATTAGGGGTCCATACCTCCCAAGTGTCCCTCTTTAGGAGATATTAGGGATCCATACCTCCCAAGTGTCTCTCTTTAGGAGATATTAGGGATCCATACCTCCCAAGTGTCTCTCTTTAGGAAATATTAGGGGCCCATACCTCCGAAGTGTCCTCTTTAGGAGATATTAGGGGTCCATACCTCCCAAGTGTCTTTCTTTAGGAGATATTAGGGGCCCATACCTCCCAAGTGTCTCTCTTTAGGAGATATTAGGGGTCCATACCTCCCAAGTGTCCCTCTTTAGGAGATATTAGGGGTCCATACCTCCCAAGTGTCCCTCTTTAGGAGATATTAGGGGTCGAAACCACCAAAGTGTTCCTCTTTAGGAGATATCAGGGATCCATACCTCCCATGTGTCCCTCTTTAGGAGATATTAGGGGTCTGTACCTCCCAAGTGTCCTCTTTAGGAGATATTAGGGGTCCATAGCTCCCAAGTGTCCCTCTTTAGGAGATATTAGGGGTTCATAACTCCCAAGTATCCCTCTTTAGGAGATATTAAGGGCCCATACCTCCTAAGTGCACCTTTTTAGGAGATATTAGAGGTCCATACCTCCTAAGTGCACCTTTTTAGGAGATATTAGGGTCCCATACCTCCCAAGTGTCTCTCTTTAGGAGATATTAGGGGCCCACACCTCCCAAATGTCTCTCTTTAGGAGATAATAGGGCTCCATACCTCCGCATGTCTCTCATTTTTAAGTATGTCCTGGAGAACTTTTACAGTAAGAGTTTACATATTTACACAAAATATGTAAACAATAGCAATACAAATATACTTTAAAAAGTTAGGTACAGTCACATAGTGTTTGTAGATACAAAGAAGCAGTTGTTTTTAGAGATTTGTTTCTGGCAGGTTATTCCTGGCTCTCCTGACTATACACATATGTAACTAATTGAACACTAAAAAAAAAAGCTATTTTGAGATCCCCAGGAACTTGCATGTTTTATGTTTTTTGTATGTATTTTTGGAGGTTTGGGCTCTGCTGTCTTGGTTGGTAGCTCCCCAAACAGGGTGATAGCTGTATTAGGGAAAGTATAAATACCACCTTCATTTCCCTCACAAGGGTTTTGCTCATAGTAGTGGCAAGGTAGAATCACCGCTAATTGCATTATACCAAATACATGTTCACAGATTGTAGGCAGGTATGAACTTGCCTGAATCTGGGGTGCCTTGACGGAGCAGGCAAGCTTGCCATGCCTTTGGCCAAAAACATGTCACTAAACCCCACGGTTTTATTTGTATTAAGTCCTAGGTTGTTTAAAGGAGCAGTAAACTTTTTTTATGAAAAAAAATATATTGTAGGGATTTTCCTATTGAGTAAAATAAGGGTATTCCCACTGCTGAGAGATTTATATTTCCAGAGTTATTATGGTTTAAACCCATGTTTTTTTACATTAGCAGTGCCCTCTAGTGGTCAAATTCTAATTAGATTTCCTGTTAGATTCTAATGGAGGGGAAAGTCAGAAAAGTCAGAGACATACAGTTCTCCATAGAATGTGATAGAAACTGCCTGTCACTTCCTGTCAGTTAGAACTATCAGGAAGTAAACACAGTAAATTAATTTCCTGTCAGTTAGAACTATCAGGAAGTAAACATAGTAAATTCACTTCCTGTCAGAACTATCAGGAAGTAAACACAGTAAATTCACTTCCTGTCAGAACTATCAGGAAGTAAACACAGTAAATTCACTTCCTGGTTATTTAAACTGCTATAAATTTTGACTAAAACATCTGACGGCGATGGGGGAGACCTTGTTTTATTCAGCAAGAAATGCTCTATAAAATATGTGTTTTCATAAAAAAAAACGTTTACTGCTCCTTTAAGTCAGGATTTGATGCGTGGACACTTCTTTTTGTTTACTGTGTATATGTAGCCAAAATATAGTCCTTGCTGCTCTCCTGATTTTATACATACTGTATATAAGTAATTGAACCAGGAACCTATATGCTTTATAGGTTATTAGAGGCTTTCAGGACTCTGAAAGAGAAGGCAGATTGGATGAAGGCACTCAGATGTTCTGGCCACACCAACAATGCTGAGCTTTGGGCGTAGCCAACACAACCCATGTGCCTCTCCAGCCAACACCCATTACTGTTTTAAGGTGACCAAACTTTATATTACTGTATAATGTCCAGTATATATATACTAAATTGGCGAGTTTATTTACCAGTTTTTACATTGCTGTATATCCGGTTATATACTAATTTTGGCCAGTTTATTTACCATCCTATATATTAATTTGTTAAAACGTGTGTGACGAGTGACGACCAGTCATGCGCAGTAGAGACTGCTGAGCGTGCTGCAGTCATGCGCAGTAGAGACTGCCCGCGCCGCGACTGATACAGAGCTGAGCGTCCAGCTCTGTATCAGCCTCGGTGTGGGTAGTCTCTACTGTGCATGACTACTCCGCTACCGGCTGGCAGTGGCACTGTGGCCCGTGTAACGGGCTCTACAATTAGTTTTATATATTGGGGAAATGTCTATTATATATATATATTTGGCAAGTATATTTTCCTGTTTATATATTGTTTAATAAGTCTAGTGTATATGTTACCATTTGCCCAATGTATTTTCCAGTTTATATTTTGTTCTAATGTCCAGTTTATATACTAATTTTTCTTCTTAAGTTATTAGTTTATGTATTGCTATAATGTCCCGTTTATTTACTAACTAGTTGAAGAGCCCGTTACACAGGCAACAGTGCCACCACCAGCCGGTCGCGGGGCAGTCATGCGCAGTCATGGGCGCTCCAGCTCTGTATCAGCCGTGGCACGGACAGCCTCTACTGCACATGACTGCAGCATGGGCAGAAGTCTCTACTGCGCATGGCTTTGTCGTTACACACACTTTAGCGAATTATTATATAGGATGTTACCATTTCATTTACCAGTTTATGTATTGCTGCAATGTCCAGGTTATACTCTAAGTTGGTCAAGGGGTAGATTTAAAGGCAGGTGTTATGCAAAAAAAAACACCAACGGGTGTTTTAACGTGTAGTAAGCCATTCAAAGGGCCATGTAATGAACTGCTAACGGCAGTTCATCAAGTAATACGGCCTCTACACTAAAATCTGTCATTGAAAGGACTGCGTTAGCTGAAAAACATCTGATAAGGGGCTCACTTACCACATAAAACTTAAGACCCAGTTTGTTTAGCCATAAAGTCCCTTATCGGATCTTTTGCCAGCTAACGCAGTTATTAACTGGCAAAAAAAAAAAAAAGTCTTCAGTGGATGTATTGATATGGGGTCCTAAGCCAATCGGATTAGAGCGACTGTTCTTTAAACTGATTGGCTGGGATGTGAAAAACATCCCAACTAGTGTTGAGCGAGCACCCCGATGCTCGGGTGCTCGGGTGCTCTGACCGAGCACCGCCTGAGGCTCGAGTGCTCGGCCGAGCACCCGAGCCCCATTGACTTCAATGGGGCGACACGAGCATTACACCAGGCACCCCCTGCTCTGATGAGGGGAGGGTGCCTGGTCAATGCCCCCTTCATCTCTGCAATGTCCCCCTTCATCTCCGCTATGCCCCCTTCATCTCTGCAATGCCCCCTTCATCTCTGCAATGCCCTCTTCATCTATGTCCCCCTTCATCTCCGCTATGCCCCCTTCATCTCTGCAATGCCCCCTTCATCTCTGCAATGTCCCCCTTCATCTCCGCTATGCCCCCTTCATCTCTGCAATGCCCCCTTCATCTCTGCAATGTCCCCCTTCATCTCCGCTATGCCCCCTTCATCTCTGCAATGCCCCCTTCATCTCTGCAATGTCCCCCTTCATCTCCGCTATGCCCCCTTCATCTCTGCAATGCCCCCTTCATCTCTGCAATGTCCCCCTTCATCTCCACAATGTCCCCCTTCATCTCCACACTGTCCCCCTTCATCTCCGCAATGCCCCCTTCATCTCCGCAATGCCCCCGTACCTCCAGTCCCTGGTGGTCCAGCGGAGCGTCTTCAGATCTGTGCCTCCTCCGGCACAGATCCCCGCCACCCGAACATGGCGGGCGAGCACATGGCGGTACTCGACGAGTACCGCCATGTGCCGAGCAGAGCGATGCTCGAGCCGATCCGAGCATCGGCCGAGCATGCTCGCTCAACACTAATCCCAACCAATGGCTGTGAGGGAAATGGAAGTGAGCCTGACCATATATAAAGGCAGGCTCACTTCCAATGCCCTCAGTGTGCTACGGGTATTGGCCCGTACAGCACTGAACAGGGACCCGTGTTGAGCATCTGTGTCTCCGTTGCAGCTGCCCTCATGGCCGCTCCAAGCAGCGGAGATATGAAGAATTTAGCTAAGTGCATTTACTTAGCATTAATGGATGGCATTGATTTCTGTGTATATGGATACTGTTTTTATTTTGCATGTTTATACTTTTGGGCATTAAATAGCGAAGGTTATTGTGGGAATATTCATGATGCAGTACTATTGAACCCTTTGAGTGGCAGTGAGGTACGCAACTCATTGCTTTGCAATGTGTTGCATACCCCTCTGCCACTCAAAGGGTTAAACAATGTCTTAGTTTATGCTTGCTATTTAGTCTTTTCATTTCTTTTACAGACAGAAGAAAGAGAAGAAAGAAGACTGAAGGGAAGGTGGAAGATAGAAGAAAGAAGAGAAGACAGAAGGACAGTGGATGACGGGTAAGTGTAACATGGATCAGTTAACAATCGGTGCTCGGCAGTATGTCAAGCACCGATAGTTAATTCACAAAATGGACAAAACTCACAAAACGGACGTTCAGCCACAAGACTGTTTTTGTGGCTTAAAGTGATAGTAATGTTTCATAATAAAAGCAGCTCTAATTAATCATCATAGTATTTGGACTTTGGAGAGTGTTATTTCAATTCTATCAGAGTTGTAGTTCAAGAGTAATTCAATGACAAAGTATCCCCCTCCCGCCCCTTTTACTGATGTAACACTGCTCAGCCAGATCAGAAGGGAGGTGCCCAGGTAGATTGCAGAGAAGGACAATCTTCAAGTAAGATAAGGGAAAAACCTGAAAAGCTTGTCAAGGGGGACAGGGCTTTCATTGTTCTCATAGGAAAAGGATTGTCCCCTTCTGTTATCTGTCTGGTCTATGGACTGCATTCCACATCTGAGAAGAGATGGCTTACACTACGTAAAAGGGGAGGGAGAGGAAACTTTGCTTGTGAATATCTCTCAAACCATGAAGGTTTGAGAGATAAGACTTATATCGTTCTTCATGTTTTTTTAATGCCAACAAAATAAAATAAATATAAAATGAAGTATTACTATCACTTTAACATCCTTTGGGGTTTTAACTGGCAGGGCCTTTGAATACCGCGTTAGACATGTTAGTTTAACAGCCAGTATTCACTTTGGCCCTACCGGCTATTTTAGCGCCTGCCTTTAAATCTACCCCCAGGTTTTTTACCAGTTTATATATTGATGTAATATCCAGTTTATATACTAATTTAACCAGTTCATTTTCTGCTTTATATATTGTTGTAATATCCAGTTTATACCAATCTAACCAGTTTATTTCCCAGTTTACGTAATGTTGTAATGTCCAGTTTATATACTAATTTTGCGCGTCAATTTATTAGTTTATGTATTGATGGAATATCCAATGTATATACTAATTAATCTAGTTAATATATTGTTTTATATACTGCTGTAATGTTTGGTTTATATACTAATTTGAACAGGTTATTTACCAGTTTATGTATTGCTGCAATGTCCAGTTTATATATTAATGTGCTCAGTTTATTTTCCAGTTTATACATGGCTGTAATGCCCAGTTTATATACAAAGGTGGTCAGTTTATTTACCAGTTTATAAATGGCTGTAATGTCCAGTTTATATACTAATGTGGTCAGTTAATTTTCCAGTGAATGTATTGCTGTAATGTCCAGTTTATATACAAAGGTGGTCAGTTTATTTACCAGTTTATATATATTGCTGTAATGTCCAGTTTATATACTAATGTGGTCCGTTTATTGACCACATTATACATCGCTGTAATATCCAGTCTATCTACTAATGTGGTCATTTTATATATTGCTGTGATGTCCAGTTTATATACTAATATGGTCAGTTTATTCACCACTTTATACATGGCTGTAATGTCCAGTTTATTTAATAATGTGGTCAGTTTATTTACCAGTTTATATATTACTGTGATGTCCAGTTTATATACTAATGTGGTCAGCTTATTTTCTAGTTTATACATCACAGTAATGTCCAGTTTATATACTAATGCGGTCAGTTTATTGACCACATTATACATCGCTGTAATATCCAGTTTATCTACTACTGTGGTCAGTTTATATATTGCTGTGATGTCCAATTTATATATTAATGTGGTCAGTTTATTTATCAGTGTATGTATTGCTGTGATGTCCAGTTTATATACAAATGTGGTCAGTTTATTTACCAGTTTATAGATGGCTGTAATGTCCAGTTTATATACTAATGTGGTCAGTTTATTTATCAGTGTATGTATTGCTGTGATGTCCAGTTTATATACTAATGTGGTCTTTTTATTTATCAGTGTATGTAGTGCTGTGATGTCCAGTTTATACACTAATGTGGTCAGTTTATTTACCAGTTTATATATGGCTGTTTTGTCCAGTTTATATACTAATGTGGTCAGTTTATTTACCAGTGTATGTATTGCTGTAATGCCCAGTTTATATACAAAGGTGGTCAGTTTATTTACCAGTTTATAGATGGCTGTAATGTCCAGTTTATATACTAATGTGGTCAGTTTATTTACCAGTTTATATATGGCTGTTTTGTCCAGTTTATATACTAATGTGGTCAGTTTATTTATCAGTGTATGTATTGCTGTGATGTCCAGTTTATATACAAATGTGGTCAGTTTATTTACCAGTTTATAGATGGCTGTAATGTCCAGTTTATATACTAATGTGGTCAGTTTATTTATCAGTGTATGTATTGCTGTGATGTCCAGTTTATATACTAATGTGGTCTTTTTATTTATCAGTGTATGTATTGCTGTGATGTCCAGTTTATACACTAATGTGGTCAGTTTATTTACCAGTTTATATATGGCTGTTTTGTCCAGTTTAAATACTAATGTGGTCAGTTTATTTGCCAGTGTATTTATTGCTGCAATGTCCAGTTTATAAACTTGTGACATCAGTTTATTTATCAGTTTATATATTGAAATAATGTACAGTTTCTGTACTAATTTTGACATTTTTACCAGTCTATATATTACTGACATGTTCAGTTCATAAGCTAATTTGACTAGTTTATTTATCAGTTTATATATTGATATACTGTCCGATTTCTATACTAATGTGTACAGTTTATTTACCAGTTCATATACTGTATTGCTATACTGTCCAATTTAATTACTAATGTGTACAGTTTATTTACCAGTTTGTATATTGTTGTAATATCCAGTTTATGTCTGAATTTGGACAGTTTATTTACCATTTTATATATTTTGTCATGGCTAGTTAATATACTAATTTGGATAGATAATTTACCAGCTTATATGTTGCTGAAATGTCTAGTTTATATACTAATTTGGTTCTGCAATGCATTGGGTACCCCTCTGGCACTCAAAGGGTTAAGGGGCTAACATGTGGATCTCACGAGCATACCAAATACATGAAAAATATGCCAAAAAAATTAAACAAGTTGGTAGTGGTAGATTGTATGGCCAGATATGGCTGTAAGGTGTCCAACCTGAGGCCCCCCAGCTGTTCTGGATGACAACTCAAGTCATCCCATACCTCCCAAGTGTCCCTCTTTAGGAGGGACAGCCCCTCTTTTAGACTCAAATCCCTCTGTCCCTCTTTTCCACCCTGATGTCCCTCTTTTTAGGAGACCAGATTGGGTGATGTGTATATAAGTGTATCATATCGCTCTACAGAAATAAAACTCACATTAATGTTTGTTTAAATGTCAGTATATGTGTTTATAAATTAGTCTGTGTAAATAAAATACTTTGGTCTTGTTATAAATCATTTATTAGGTACCACAAGGTGGTGTCAATAGGTCGTGAAACAGCCTAAAAATTCTTGGTAATGCCCCGCCCACCAGTCACGCCCCCAATGACTAGTTGTGGGTTCATAATGCAAGAGAATGGGGTACTATGGAGGCTGATTTGTTAAAGTGGTTGTATTTTAACTCCTCTAGTAAGTGCTGTTTCTCCTCTAAATAAATAAGAGTTCTGGAGTATAAACAGTATTATGTATAACGGAGAATGAACACCACCTTAAATCCACCACACCCTCACTAACCACAAGATCCTCTTGTATAATTCTATATAACTTGCATTTGCATTAAACTCTTTCTGCATCTGTTTTCCTGGCTTCTACTGAAGTGGAAACCATTTCCTGACTAAGACAGATCTACAGAACACAGATTCAATTTCCTGTTGCAAATAATTTTATAAACAGAGATTAAAGGGTCACTGGCTCCTAGGACGCAATTCAGATAAGTGCTGCAGTATATTAAAGGGATAGTAATGTTTCACAAAAAACAGCAGCTCCAATTAATCTTCATAGTATTTGGGCCGTGTCAGAGTTGTAGTTCAAGAGTAACTGAATGATAAAGTATCCCCCTCCCTCCCCTTATACTGATGTAACACTGCTCAGCTCTAGGGTGACCACATTTCCCTTCTGCCATTCCGGGACGTGGTCACCCTAGCCGTCATACCTTAAGTCCCTGGTGGTCTAGCGGCGTAGAGTGTGCTCTGTGCCTCCTCCGGCACAGAGCTGAAGCTCTGTGCCGGAGGAGGCACAGAGCTGAAGCTCCCGCGCGGTATGGCCAGTAATGCAGAGCGCTGGGAGTGATGTCATCTCCCAGCGCTCTGTATTACTAGAGCGCTTGCCTCCAGGTAAGCTGCATTGCCGCCCTGGATGTCAGCCTGCAAGCGGTGTGTCATATCATGGACGCCGCGAGCGGCGTCCATGATGTGACACACCGCTTGCAGGCTGACATCCAGGGCGGCTTGCCTTCATTCCGGGACACTTCATTGTCCCGGTTGAAGGGGACCCGGGACGCGGGACATGTCCCTGAAATAAGGGACAGTCCCGGACGTTCCGGGACCCGTGGTCACCCTACTCAGCTCAGATGTGGAATCTGGTCTCTTGACAGGACAGGTCACAGCAAGGGACAATCTTCTTTCTATGAGCATAAAGAAAACCCTGCCCCCCTTGACAGGTTTTTCAGGTCTTTCCTTATGCTCACGGCGGACAGTCTTGCTGCTCTGAGGTGAGCAGTGTTACATCAGTAAAAGGGGCAGGAGGAGGATACTTTATTGTGAAACATTACTATCCCATTAAGGGAAAAGAATACACCAGATTTGTGTTTTTACTGTATATGGAAATGCATCACTGCCCACCTTTTCCAACAAGCCATAACACAAAAGCCAGTAACTTAACATACCCTTAGTTACCCCAAACTTATAAATAAAACACAGGACACATATCAGGGTGCCAGTAAAGAGGTCACAGTTTTATTAACACTGGGTTTTACATACCGTAAAATCTCAGGTATAATACAAACCTGTGTATAATACGCAGGTGTATATTATACCAAAGATTTTAGGGAAAAACAAGTGCCTATGTATAATACACACCCTTGTTTTCCCCCTTACTAAAAAAAAAAAATAGAGCTGGAAGATACCTTCCCTCCCTCCCGCTTCCTTCAATGCTCTGTCAGGACCTTCCTCCAGCCAATGGTAATGCCCTGTGAGGATGTCAAGGTCCTCACAGGGCAATACCATAGGTGGAAGGTCCTGACAGCGCATTGAAGGAAGCGGGTGGCAAATGTAAGCATGCCACCCACAGGGAATATTGGGACTTCAGTGGAAGTGAGAGCAGACTGCGCTGGGGGAAGGGGTGGAGGAACCTGCCAGCCCTCATTTTTTTTGTAACCAAAAACTCTTGTGTATATTACGCACCCGACTTCACATAAGGTGAAGAGGGGTAAAATTGTGCTTATTATACCCAAGTTTTTACGGTACCCTTGGAGGATCCTCCCCCAGGCCAACAGCCATATTGAATCCCATACTTGGCTATGGACAGCATGGATTCCGTATCCAGCTGCGGCAGTATGGGCCAAACCTTGAGCATAGCTACCTGCCACTCAAGATATTTAGACAATTTTCAGATTCCACTGCATACCCAGGATGGCACCATCCCCACAAACATATCTGCAGTTGCCTGTATTTGCTAAGTACCATCTAGGTCTGTATTTAATTTTCACATCTAGACGATAAACAATAAACATTTTACAGGAATAAAAGAGACAGAGATCCACCCATGATTCAAAGGACAGTGACAATATTCTCAAGGTAATAACATGCCCCTCTTTAGTTACAAACAGCAGAGTTCAATACCAGAGAAAACATAAATGCCTATATCTGACTGCGTTATGAAGGACACACTCCTAAGCAAATCCTTCTATTAAATTAAGAGCCACTTATTTAAAAGATTTCATTCCTCTTTAAAATGTCCTTCAATTAGTGTGTATTGGATCATAACAAGTGAAATTTAAAGTAAAAGAGGAGTGAGAGGAAGAGAAGAACAGTTGAATTTACCAGGCCTGAAAAAATACCAATATAGGTTGAAAATATCATAAATTAACTGGACATTTTTTAGGTTTATTTGGACACTTCGGGATGCCAGGGATAATATTTCCAATGTTGTATATATTTAAAAAAGTATTTTTTTCTTCCCAAGTAGGAGGAATTGACGTTTTAACCCCAACTCTATGTGTTCAGAGAGAATATACCTATGGAATTGAGATCAGAAGTGTACAACAGAGGTGGCCAACCCACAACACTCCTCTCATCCTCAGCAGGACAGCAGCTGGTTAAGAATAATGTCAGTTGTAGCACAACAACAACAATAAGACCTGGGGGGATATGGATTAAGGTGAAAGAAGTCACTCCAGTGAGGGAATCTCTCCAATCCACCTTCTATGGAGCCTTTGTACTAAGAAGGGGCATTAAACTGCATCCCTAGAAAGCTGAGACAGTGCAGGTTTCAGGGATGGCTCTGATTTTGCTCATCGGCCCCCAGTGCAAAGTTAAAGACATCCCCAAAACCTATGCTGTCCCAGCTCCCTACGAATGCACATTGAGATCTCCAGTCTAAAACAACAAAGTAATTGGACAGATTGTCCTCACTTTCTCTCAACTTTATGGGGCAGTGCCTCTTAGTAAATATAAACATGTAATATATTATATATCCTCGAGAAAGGTCCATGTTGGACCAAACCATTGACCTGCTTTGATCATATGATTCACGCTTTGAGTGCCAGAGAGGCATCCAAAGAATTGCATTGGATATCTCACTGGCACTCAAAGGTTTACATAAAGTTTGCCTTTGATTCTACTTGAAAAAGTCAGATGGGTGCTGCCCTTTTCTTCTTGCATTTTTATATATATATCACAGGGCTGCCTTAAGAGGGTTATAGGTAGTGCCTGCATTTGGTGCCTGGGAAAGCAAGGGTGCCCACCTTCCTGATCAGGCACGGAGGCCCCCACATCCCGCGAGGTGGTCCTTTGTCAAAAGAGGTCCCTACATGACCAGGCTGGCCCACTGGGATTCTGGAGGACCTCCTGATAGGCCCCTTTATAAGTATATTCTATATGTAGAATAGCAGAGAACTGGAGCGCACCAATGTCACTCTGTCATTTGTTTCATATCATACCGTATAGTGGAGCAGTTTCACAGGATCCGTCTTTACAAATACTTCCAGGCTACAGTGCAAATGCATGGGGTGTGGGGGGTCCTGCCTTTGTGTTTCCACTGGACCACAAGGTTTCTGTTGTATATACATACAAATACCTTCAGCCTGTGATCCAAGAAGTAAAGTAGGGTCAGCACTCAAGAGTAATTGTGAAAATGGATTGGTCTAAGCCAAACATTTTCGGTCCTAACAGGGACCTTCCTCAGGGCTTCCCCTGAGGACCGAATATATTTAACTTAGACTAATAAACTGATATTTTCACAATTACTCTTGACTGCTTACCCTACTCTACTTCTTGGATCCCAGATTGAAGGTATTTGTGCATTTCTTTCTTTTATGGGTTCATTCTTCCAACAACTCATTGTATATTTTCTAATGATTATAGCAGTGTTGCTATGTTTGATCATTTCTGATATATATATATATATATATATATATATATATATATATATATATATATATATATATATATAAATTCAGCTAGCGCCACCTTTATGTCCTACCCCTTTTTTCCTTTAAACCTCTCACTGGAAATCAAAGACACGCCCACTTATAGGAATACTAATGAGTAGCATGAGCTGAGAGGGCTGGGTGAGAGTTCATCTGATGACATCACCAGAGGAGGAATGACTGAGCGCAAGGACATTTCCAGTTGTCATAGCAACACAGAGAACTTGCTAAACTATTTGTTAATATTCATATAAGAATACAAGATGTGAGGACAAATACATAGAAATACAGAATTTGATAACAGATAAGAACCATTCGGCCCATCTAGTCTGCCCATTTTCCCACTGTAAAAACATCAAACCTTGCTTGGGCCTTGGTCTTGTGTTATGTTCAGGACATCCTTATGCCTATCTCATGCATGCTTACATTCCCTCACTGTATTAACCTCTACCACTTCTGCTGGTAGGCTATTCCACTTATCTACTACCCTCTCAGTGAAGTAAAACTTTCTTACATTACGTCTAAACCTGTGCCCCTCTAGTTTTAGACTATGGTCTCTTGTCCTAACATTTTTACCCCCTTGAAATCTACTTCCCTCCTGCACTTTGTTGAATCCCTTCATGTATTTGAATGTTTCAATCATATCCCCTCTCTCTCTTCTCTCCTCCAAGCTATACATGTTCAGATCCTTTAGTCTCTCCTGATATTTCTTTTCCTGTAAACCAGTCACCATTTTATTAGCACTTCTCTGAATTTTCTCTAGAGTATCTATATCCATCTGGAGATGGGGTCTCCAGTACTGTACACAATACTGTAGGTGAGGTCTAACTAGAGATCTGTAGAGTGGCATGACCACTTCCCTCTTCCTGCTACTAATTACCCTACCTATGCAACCCAGCACTCTGTTTGCATTCCCCACCACTTTGTTACATTGCCTGCCTACCTTTAAGTCATTAGAAATAATTACTCTCAAATCCCTTTCCTCTGTTGTCTCTGACAGCACAGTACACTTCATAGTATACTTTCCCTTTGAAAATATAGATCTGATTATTTAAAACCCTTTGAATGCCAGAGGGGTATGCAACGCATTGCAAAGCAATGTGTTTCACACGCCTCTGCCTTTCAAAGGGTTAATATCTTTCTTTAACATACTACTGCTCTTATCCAGGTACTGTCTTAGGAGACGCTGCCCCTTTAATGGTTATCTCACCTGGGCCCTACTTTCTGCACGGCAGGTTCAACCCCACCACTACCAGGATAAAATACATACTTGATCCCTTGAAGCTGAGTCACAAACTCTTTTTATAGACTGCAGGTAGGGGGCGTTCTTATCACTGAATTTGGGAGGAAGAAAAAAAAAGGAAGCAAATACCTGAGGAAAATGTACATAATTAAACAACAAGAAATCCAGTAAGCATACCTCCCAAGGCTCTCTCTTTAGGAGATATTAGGGATTAAGTAAAATTCATAGATACTACTCAAGTAAAATGTGTAATCTGCGAGCACCTGCAGATGATACATCTTCCTCTGATACGTCCAACCGCTGCCATCTTCCTGCATCATGTGTGCGGCATGAACGGCCACTGAAAACAGGTAGAGACAAAACATATGTGTGAATCTGGGAGTCCTGGGGACTTGGGAGAACACTGAAACATTATTAATCATTACACTTCAGAAAGGGGAGCTTACACTTCAGAAAGGGGAGCCTGACTGATAGACGTTCCTGGGGAAGAACTTGGTACAGACAATTCCTGACTGATAGACGTTCCTGGGGAAGAACTTGGTACAGACGATTCCTGATAGACGTTCCTGGGGAAGAACTTGGTAAAGACAATTCCAATGATGTCCAGTCATAAGAAGGCTTCCTGGAAATATCAAGTACTAGCTTTTATTATTAGAGAGAAATTAGAGTGAACGGAGCGGACTGGAGCGGACCTCATTCAGAGGAATTGAGGATGGAGGTGAGATCCGTAAGAGAATAAGGCTCTTCCACTATACCTGAACAGTTCCAAAAAGGGGACCCGTCCGGGAGACTTACAGAGATATTTCAGATTGAGGAGAACGAATATCCCCGCTGGATAAAATATATTGACAAGTGAGTGGATATTAACCATTAAATTGGTGATTGTGAATATTATACTGATTGAAGATTTTTTCTCTCTTTTTGGAATTATTGTGAGGACGTTGTGGGGAATAAGAAAAAAGAACACTATAATCAAGTGTCTTGGAAACATTGTGAACATTGAACTTTTAAGTTAAAAAGTAAAATTTGGTAAATGATTGGAAACAGATTATATTACTCATGTGTAATAAGCATTACGAATTATATAGACGTGCATTTTGAGTCGCCGGGGTAAGATGTGTGTAGTATAGCAATATAATACATATCCTATATAATAATTCGCTAAACGTGTGTAACGACGTGTGTAATGATGCGCGTGCTGTAGTCATACACAGTAGAGACTGCCAGTGCCACGGCTGATACAGTGAGCATCCAGCTCTGTATCAGCCGCAGCGTGGGCAGTCTCTACTGCGCGTGACTGCCGTGCGACCGGCTGGCAGTGGCACTGTGGCCCGTGTAACGGTCTCTTCAACTAGTATATCTATAAAGAAAGATATTGTATTGGACTGTCAGATTACAACCAGTGGCTGACTCAGGAGATAAAAAATTTAATAGTGAGTAAAAATTAAGTGCAGGTTGATATATAGCGCTGGATATTTGGGATTTGGGTTTATTAAAGATAACCTAGAAATAACAAACACGTCCAACCAATCTGCTAGTGGTGAACGGCCGCAGCTGAAGTTTATTAATAATACAGATCAATAAATATTTTATGAACATAGCTTTAACCAGCTGTGGCCATATATCGATTTTTAGCCCTCATTGCCTAAGAATCCCAAATCAACTACATTTGTATATCTATAACTCCGCAATAACAGACAGGAGATAACCAGTATGAACATAACTCCTCAATGACCGGCAGCACGACCAGCAGATAAGGACCACTTTCTTTTTTTTTTTTTTTGTGCAAATCGATTTAGGAGTCCCCTAATGGCATGCATCCATTCAGGGACCACTGAATTCCATGACGTGCCAGAACCATCATGGGTCCTTAAAGGGATAGTAATACTTCATTTTTACTATCCCCCATGTTGTAGCCCTTAAAAATCGGAATTAAACTAGACCAGCGGTATATCTCAAACCTTTATGGTTTGAGAGATATCCACATTCAAAGTTCCCTCTCCTTCTCTCTCCCCTGACATCAACGTTATAGCTGACAGCAGGGGAATCCGGTCCCAGGACCAGTGGTGGCTCTGCAGCAGAGCTGAGATCTTGTTATAGAAACAGAAATCCTACATGGCCCAGCAAAATTAACCGGCAACTCACTGCCCCATACCCATATACAATATTCTGGGGTGAATTCCTTACATTTTTTAATATAGATATATATAACTTAATAAAAACAGTACCTTCCTGATACTCCCTACTCCCCTTTCCTCAACTCCATGATAATACATATCCTATATAATAATTCGATAAATCGTGTGTAACGCCACGACATGCGCAGTAGAGACTGCCCACGCTGCGGCTGATACAGAGCTGGACGCTCCTGGACACTGGACCTCACCTTACACCAAAGGTTAAAGGGATAGTAATACTTCGTTTTAACTTTATTTTATTTTGTAGGCATTAAAAAAACATGAAGAATGATGTAAGTCTTATCTCTCAAACCTTTATGGTTTAAGAGATATTCACAAGCCAAGTTTCCCCTCCCGCCCCTTTTACCTATTGTAAGCCATCTCTTCTCAGATGTGAATCTGGTTGTAAGACCAGACAGATAACAGAAGGGGACAATCTTCTTACAATGAAAAGAATGAAAGCCCTGCCCCCTTGACAAGTTTTTCAGCTTTTTCCCTTATCTTAATTGAAGATTGTCCCTCTCTGCAGTCTACCTGGGCACCTCCCTTCTGATTTGGCTGAACAGGGGGAGGATACTTTGCTTGTGAATATCTCTTAAACCATAAATGTTTGAGAGATAAGACTTATATCGTTCTTCATGTTTTTTTAATGCCTACAAAATGAAATAAAGATAAAACGAAGTATTACTATCCCTTTAAATCACTTCTTGTAAACCCAAATTGAGAACGTCATTACCAAAATCTGATAAGTGAACCCAGTCAGTATGGTATAGGCCTTCACCACCATTCTCCAGATCAACATATCTGTATGATACACCGCACAAGCCATGCAAGACTTTAGACATGTGCTTATTATTTGCTAGCCAACAAATCCACGGCACTATATCAGAAAATATTACAAAACCCCCAGGAAACTTTATTTTTATCCAATTAACACAAGCCTTAATACCCCATACTATTTCAAGAGATTTAAGAAAACCAATATCACTCCCTCCAATTTGTATAACCAAAATATCTGGGTGTGGCAGATTAACCACACACCACTCAAATTATCTTATAAACTGATTAAAGGGAATGTTTACCCCTTCACAACTTTGGCTAAATCATTTCATTATTAATAATAAATAATGGAAATTGTATTCTTTTTTTAAAACAAATCCGCCCGTTTGCAGAAATTCTATGATTAAATGTACCTCTGTACCTACTTCTGTCAGACAATGTTAACCGGAGCTGTACCATAGTCTCAGCTTCTATCCAGCCTCCTCCAATGACGGAGGTTGTCTGTCTCTAAGCTGGAGTACTCTCATTGGCAGAGATCGATTTCTGGCCAATGAGATCACTCCAGCTTAGAGACAGACAGCCTCCATCATCGGAGGAGGCTGGACAGAAGCTGAGACTACGGTACAGATCCGGTCAACACTGTCTGACAGAAGTAGGTACATTTAATCTTAGAATTTCTGCAAACGGGCGGATTTTTTTTAAAAAAAGAATACAATTTCCATTATTTATTATTGATAATGAAACAATTTAAGCTTAAGTCCTCTGACTCCATTCCATCAAATCTGACGTAACGAAGGATCAGGGTTCAAATTCTCTCCACGTCCAAAATATGAAAGACTGCCCAATAATCCAATTGACTTTTGAAAGAGAGACTGAAAAAGAGGAAATGACCATAATGCCTAATTTACCCAATAAAAGATATGGGTGAACATACAATTGAAATCTGTTTGATTACTGTCTTCCAAATTTTTTGATTATCCCTTCACAAAGACCCATACGAGCCACCTCTGTAGCTGCTCAAAAAACGAAATGAATGAAAAGAGAAACTATTATTATCTAGACCTAATGAAACAATATCTTTGTGAACACTTTATTAAACTGAAATTTTGTCAGAGGTTGCCCATTGTCTTGTATCAGCAGGTTGCCTGTCTGAGCTGGGCATCTCTTAACAAAATCCAGAAGTGCTTCTAATGGGCACAACATATTACCTGCAACCTACCTGCTCAAGGAGGCATCTCAATAGCAATACTCTCATCCCTGCACAACGACAGTGACTAGTGTTGAGCGAGCACCCCGATGCTCGGGTGCTCGGGTGCTCTGACCGAGCACCCCCTGAGGCTCGAGTGCTCGGCTGAGCACCCGAGCCCCATTGAATAGAATGGGGCGACACGAGCATTACACCAGGCACCCCCTGCTCTGATGAGGGGAGGGTGCCTGGTCAATGCCCCCCTTCATCGCCGCAATGTCCCCCTTCATCTCCGCAATGTCCCCCTTCATCTCCTCTATGCCCCTCTTCCACAATGTCCCCCTTCATCTCCGCTATGCCCCTCTTCCACAATGTCCCCCTTCATCTCCTCTATGGCATAGAGGAGATGAAGGGGGACATTGTGGAAGAGGGGCATAGCGGAGATGAAGGGGGACATTGTGGAAGAGGGGCATAGAGGAGATGAAGGGGGACATTGTGGAAGAGGGGCATAGCGGAGATGAAGGGGGACATTGTGGAAGAGGGGCATAGAGTCTATGCCCCTCTTCCACAATGTCCCCCTTCATCTCCGCTATGCCCCTCTTCCACACTGTCCCCCTTCATCTCCGCAATGCCCCCTTCATCTCCGCAATGCCCCCGTACCTCCAGTCCCTGGTGGTCCAGCGGAGCGTCTTCAGATCTGTGCCTCCTCCGGCACAGATCCCCGCCACCCGAACATGGCGGGCGAGCACATGGCGGTACTCGACGAGTACCGCCATGTGCCGAGCAGAGCGATGCTCGAGCCGATCCGAGCATCGGCCGAGCATGCTCGCTCAACACTAACAGTGACATCAGAACCTTTCTGCACTTCCTTCACCACACCTAGTACCTGCACTTATAATCATCCTCCTACTGTCTCTGTATGTCATCATGAACTCTAATTAGATTGTAAGCTCTTTGGGGCAGGGTCCCTTTCCCAGTGTATGTTTCCCTTGCTGCACTTTCCCCCAAAAATAATGCAGGGATTGCCCTTTAGCTTAATGCTCTTAACTCTGTTCTGTATTTTTGTATTTGATTATTTCAAATTCTGTTAAGCTCTGTGTACGTGTATGGCACTATATAAATAAAGATACATACATACATACATACATACAATGTTATGCAAAACAATCCAGCAACCATTGAATCTTCTAATGCAAATGCATAGAAAATGCATAGAGATAGTCAGAGATGCTCAACTAGGAACGAGCCTGCCCTCAAAGTGATGAGGCTCTATAGGATAAGTATCCTACCCAGGGTGCAATCTCTTTCAGCTCACTAGTGCCTTTCACAGAGAGGAAAAATCCTAAAGCACATCATACTGATGCTACCAAAAGGCAGTCCAGCTGCAAAGTGCCAGGCAATTCCTCTCTGAACAGGAGAAGCAGCCAACCCCAGACGTACGTTTCGGCCTTGTTGGGCCTCATCAGTAATGCAAACAAAAACATAACCATCATTAGTACAGATATCTTCTGCTCCAAGACCCCCACTCCTGAACTTGATTGCTGGCACTAATTCCACAATTCTCAGTGCCCCAAAAAATGATGGTATAAATACTATCTTAAAAAATGAAACTTCAGACTCTGAAAAGCAAACTTTGGGTAATGCTAAAATGATCTTTTGTAACAAGTCAATAGACACTGGAAGTGTCGTATCTTGAGATGCTTTCATTCTATCGTAACCTTTTATAATTTGATTTATCAAAAAAACATTTCATAAGCTGATAATATCAAAGGAGCCATAAGAAGAACGATATCCCTATTAGCCTCCTTTTGATGACTGAATCTGGTAACTCCAAAACGGTGCACCTCAGCACATAGCACAAATACAACTTCATATCATAAATGCAAGGATCAGCCTATACGTTTCATACATTTATACCAGTCCTTCCAAGCTGAGATATAGGAAGACCAAGTGCTTGGAGCTCCTGACTTCCTGATGAATCACAAGACATTCTTCAAATAACATTTCAAAGGTACTCTGGGCACTTCTTGGCGATTCTATCCACATGAGTGGCCAGTTGTTTGAACCTCTTGAACTGCAATAGAGATAAAGAATCGGCAATTACATTCTTAAAGCATGGAATGTGATATAACTTAACCAAAATATTATTTATTAAACAGGATAGAAAAAAAATAACGTAACAGCTTCACCACCTCTAGTGATTTTGCAGATAAGTTATTAACCACTGATACCACACCCATGTTATCACAGTAAATAGCTAACATTCTGTTCACCAATTGTGATCCCCATAAATCCATAGCAACCTCTATTGGGAACAGCTCAGGTAGTACCAAGATCTTATTGTACCCTCGTTCCCACCACCTTTCTGGACACTTTTGGGCACTCCATTTGTCTTCCCAATAGGTGCCATACTCCAATGATCCAACCGCATTGAAAATGAACTCATATTTCCAAATCGTGCAACCATTATACATCATGATAAATGAGTCCCAAATGTCTAAATCTTCTTTCATGTCTGCTGTTACACGAATGTGATAACTAGGATTCTTTAAACCAGCAGTCGCTGTTGCTAATCTCTTTGAAAATAACCTACCTAGTGGCATAACTCTTACCGTGAAAGCTAACAAGCCCAATTAAGATTGTAATTTTTTCAGATTATCCTGATTAGCCAACCTTACAATGCTGAGCCACATTAACAGCTTCCTAATCTTGTCTGCCGGGAGTCTGAATTCCATTTTAATTATGTCAAACGTAATTCCAAGGAAAACTAGTTCCATACATGGGAAACCTGTTTTTAATTCGGTTAACGGAACGCCAACCTTTTCTGCTAAGGTCTGAAACTCACATAACAACTGCTCACTTACTGATGATTTCTTTAGGCCCACAAAAAGGAAATCATCAAGGTAGTGTAAAACTCCTTTACATCCTGCCTGCTTCCTAACTATACATTCCAAAATGGATGCAAAAGACTCAAAATAAAAAAATATAAAGTGCAACCCATTGGTAGGTAAGTATCATAAAACAAGTTTGCCAAAAACTGGAAATCCATGAACCCAAAGCAAGAGGGGTGTAGAGGGAGCAACGTAAATGCTGACTTGATTTCTGCTTTTTGCTAGTAGAGCACCTTGACCAAACTCCCTTATTAAAGGGATAGTAACACTTCGTTTTATCTTTATTTTATTTTGTATGCATTAAAAAAAAAAAGAAGAACAATATAAGTTTTATCTCTCATACCTTTATGGTTTGAGAGATATTCACAAGCCAAGTTTCCCCTCCCGCCCCTTTTACCTAGTGTAAGCCATCTCTTCTCAGATGTGGAATACAGTCCATAGACCAGACAGATAACAGCAGGGGACAATCTTCTTCCTATGAGGACAATGAAAGCCCTGCCTCCCTTGACAAGTTTTTCAGGTTTTTCCCTTATCTTAATTGAAGATTGTCCCTCTCTGCAGTCTGCCTGGACACCTCCCTTCTGCTCTGGCTGAACAGTGTTACATCAGTAAAAAGGGCGGGAGGGGGATACTTTGTCATTGAATTACTCTTGAACTACAACTCTGACAGAACTGAAATAACACTCTCCAAAGTACAAATACTATGATCATTAATTGGAGCTGCATTTATTATGAACCATTACTATCCCTTTAACTTCAAAGCTGTCTCAAATGAGGTACATATACCACTGAGCACACATCTTTATCTATCTGATCATTGAATGGTGTGCCATCTGGAAAATAAAGATGGTGTATCAATCTGAAGTCATTTTTTATGCACTAACCCCAGTGGGGATAAGCGAAAATATTCAAATACATGAATGGGTCAATGATTCTTCCTTAACTCAATCTCTTGGGATAATTTCTCCCAAAAATGTGTGGCTGGTCGTGGACTGACTCAAGGTTCTCTACCCAAGAAAACTTCTACAGCTGACTTAATGGTTGCTGGAAGCCATGTTCAAAACCTTCTCTAATGAGTTGAGCTCTTTGCTTGCTTGGCTAAAGCTTTAGTCATGAAAGCAGTTCTTGAACTCTCATTGGGGTCAGTGCTTTTCGCGCTACTCTCTTTGGGTTGGTTGGTAACATTAGCTTTCCTTCTGAAGCACTGAAAACCTGGGTGTTCCCAGGCACACAATGTGCACTCATGTTTATGTTTGGATGTGGCTGAAAATTTGCATTGGGACTCATTAAACTCCTTTTCTGCCTGGTTGACCTGAAAATGAAGGTTTGTTCTGAAAAACACTGGACCTCTGAGGCATCATCAAAGATACCCACAAACGCACGTCCTTCATACCCCATTTGACTTGTGGGTATACTGCCAACCATTGGCGGAATTGCTCATCGTAATTAAACCAAGCAAAACCACAGAAATTACGAAAAGCTTTGATGATACTCTCCAAATGCTGAAATAAACTGCTTCTCACCTAACACTGCAGAATAAATACGACATGCCTGCAGGCAATTATTGAATGTCTTTGGGACCAATCTCCTTCTTTCTTCTTCCTCCAAGTTTTTTTCATTTTCTGCCAGAAATTCCTTAGAGGCCGGTAACAAAGACAATAAATCAATAAATTCTCCATTCCAGAGCCTTTCCTTTACACTTTGTAACAGGTGAAAACCTAACAGTGAAGACTCAGATGCCAGAGAAGTTAGAACATACATTTTGCTGTCTTTACAGATTTGACTATTTATTTCCAGGGGGGTTACTCAGAAAGATATTCCTAATATCTAACCAAACTGCACCCACTCCAGAAATATTATCCCCAGCTATACATTTCAAAATATCAGATAATGATTTCACAACCATATATTTAAACTGCTTCTATCTAGAGCAACAGACTTACCAGACTGTTGCATGTTTGCTTGTCTACTGCTTTGTTCAGCTTCCAAGTCCTTTCGTGGGAATGGATGTGCAGACTCTCTATATCTAACTGGAAATGACCCTCTAACTGTCTGTGTTCATCTTAATCTTCATCTTCTACTTTGTCGGCTCTTTTGCACTGCCATCCGGCTCTGACAGAAGCCAACTTTCCTAGTCCTCTTCCCTAGCCTGCCTGCTTTTATGAGCCTCCATTGGAAGATGTGTCTTCAACGTCCAGGTCAATAGCTGCACACTTGCCCCCTGCTTCTGATGGCGGCCACACCTCTTCTTCCGATGTGATGGAGCTCATTACCTTCTGTCACCATCTCAGCTAACATACATGGGACTGGTTGCAAACAATCTCTGAGCCGTGACATATCAACAGATTCTCTTAATAAATCTTCTATCTCCTCCATCCTGACTTACAGAGCCGCGTAGCTGCTTCACTATCGGACAAAGGTTAACACTGCTGAGGTAACGTCCCACTTGCTCTATAAATAGGGTTCCCTCCCATGTTTTAAACAACCCAGTCAGAGGCTAGGACAAAATTAACCACCAACTCACTGCCCCATACCCATATACAATATTCTGAGGTGAATTTCTTAGATTTTTTTGTTTTTTTATAACTTAAAAAAACTGTACCTTCCTGATACCTACTCACCTTCCCCAAGCTCCATGATGGTCCTATCCTATATGTATCAGATGGCCTATCATCCTGCCCATAGAGAAGCTAATGTACAAAGAACTGGTGGGAGATGTACTAAGGTGCACTGAAAAAGTGGCCATGTGGATATGAGCTCTCCAGTGTGATAAATTTTCTAATATCTTTGTCATTCTTTGGATCCAGTGCACTCCAGCTTGAGAGATATCACTGGAGAAGTTATCTCCTCTTTATCACACCTTAGTACAGCTCTCCCTGTAGTCTATAACTTAATCTCTTCCATCGAATAACATAGGAACTGGAGAGTTTATCACTGGAGTCATTATCTCCTCTTTATCACACCTTAGTACATCTCCCCTGTAGTCTATAACTAAATATCTCCCATAGAATAACATAGGAACTGGAGAGTTTATCACTGGAGAAGTTATCTCCTCTTTATCACACCTTTGTACATCTCCCCTGTAGTCTATAACTAAATCTCTCCCGTAGAATAACATAGGAACTGGAGAGTTTATCACTGGAGAAGTTATCTCCTCTTTATCACACCTTTGTACATCTCCCCTGTAGTCTATAACTAAATATCTCCCATAGAATAACATAGGAACTGGAGCGTTTATCTCACTGTAGAAGTTATCTCCTCTTTATCACACCTTAGTACATCTCCCCTGTAGTCTATAACTAAAGCTCTCCATAGAATAACATCGGAACTGGAGAGTTTATCTCACTGGAGAAGTTATCTCCTCTTTATCACACCTTTGTACATCTCCCCTGTAGTCTATAACTAAATCTCTCCATAGAATAACATAGGAACTGGAGAGTTTATCTCACTGGAGAAGTTATCTCCTCTTTATCACACCTTAGTGCTGACTTATTTTGGTGCAAACTAACTGAACCTTAAATGACAAATAAAGATCCCCACTGAGTTAAATGAGGCATTTAACCCCTTGAATGCTACAGAGGTCCCCAAAGCATTGTGAATTCCATAAGTATTTGGGTATTTTTATTTGTCCCCTATAGAACAGTTTGTTTATTCTAGAATTGCTCAAGCCCTCCACAGTACATCAGCCTCTCTGTATTTTGTGATGTTATGCTGGCAAAGAAGCATTTAACACAAATGGGCACCCCTCTGGTCATTAAAGGGTTAATAGGAGACATAATTATGTTAATTTATTGCAGCCTCAGGCAAGTAAAAAAGAGATCAGTGGATGTGATGATCAGTTCTCTGTGGAGCTAGAAACCAACAGAATAAGCAGTTAAAATGAATCTCATTAAAGGGATAGTAATGTTTCACAATAAAAGCAGCTCTGATAAATCTTCATAGTATTTGGACCATGGAGAGTGTTATTTCATTACTGTCAGAGTTGTAGTACAAGGGTAATTGAATGATAAAGTATGCCCCTCCCGCCCCTTTTACTGATGTAACACTGCTCACCTCAGAGCAGCAAGACTGTCCGGATGGATCACAGAGAGGGACAATCTTCAGTGTTCATAAGGAAAAACCTGTCAATGGGAGCAGGGTTTCCTTATGATCACAGTAAGAAGATTGTCCCTCGCTGCGAACCATCCAGACAGTCCTGCTGTGCAGGTTTACATGGATAAAAGGGGCGGGAGGAGACACTTTATGATTCAATTACTATGGAATTGCACATAGTAGAGAATGATTGTACAGTTCTACAGGTCACAAAAACTATCCTATATAATAATTCGCTAAAACGTGTGTAACAACGCAGTCACGCGCAGTAGAGACTGCCCGTGCCATGGCTGATACAGAGCGGGACGCTCCTTCTCTACTGCGCGTGACTGCCCCGCGACCAGCTGGCAGTGGCACTGTGGCCCGTGTAACGGGCTCTTCAACTAGTAAAGAGTAATTGGAGCCGCATTTATTTTGAAAAATTACTATATTTTAAATAAGCAGTTAATTGGTGCAGATCTTAAAGTAGGAAACACAGGACTCTCACACCCTGAGAACTGGACCTGTTCTAATGAGACCCTGAGATTTTGCTTAAAACGCTGAGTCTCAGGGTGAAACCTGAAGAGTTCCCCAGGTATGCCAATCTGCCTCTCTATATCAGTACTTAAAGTGGACCACCTTCACAGTCATTAGTCCTATTAAAAGTATCTATTTAAAGATATAGTAATGTTTCATTATAAAGTACTAGTGTTGAAGGCCAGTGTAAACGGGCCAAAGTGCCACCCAGCAGCCTCGGATGCTCCCCTGGAGCCAGGAGCAGAGACAGGCGGTGAGCCCTTCGGAGCACCCCGCTCCGGATCAGACCTGCCTTGGACTGGAGGCTGGCGCGTTCGGGCAGTCTTTACTGCACCTGACTGCATCATTAGGGCAGTCTCTACTGTGCATGACTGCATCGTTAGGGCAGTCTCTACTGTGCATGACTGCATCGTTAGGGCAGTCTCTACTGTGCATGACTGCATTGTTAGGGCAGTCTCTACTGTGCCTGATTGCATCGTTAGGGCAGTCTCTACTGTGCATGACTGCATCGTTAGGGCAGTCTCTACTGTGCCTGACTGCATCGTTAGGGCAGTCTCTACTGCGCCCGACTGCATCGTTAGGGAGGTCTCTACTGCGCCTGACTGCATCGTTTGGGCAGTCTCTACTGCGCCTGACTGCATCGTTAGGGCAGTCTTTACTGTGCCTGACTGCATCGTTAGGGCAGTCTCTACTGCACCTGACTGCATCGTTAGGGCAGTCTCTACTGCGCCTGACTGCATCGTTAGGGCAGTCTCTACTGCGCCCGACTGCATCGTTAGGGAGGTCTCTACTGCGCCTGACTGCATCGTTTGGGCAGTCTCTACTGCACCTGACTGCATCGTTAGGGCAGTCTCTACTGCGCCTGACTGCATCGTTAGGGCAGTCTCTACTGCGCATGACTGCATCGTTAGGGCAGTCTCTCCTGCGCATGACTGCATCGTTAGGGCAGTCTCTACTGCGCATGACTGCATCATTAGGGCAGTCTCTACTGCGCATGACTGCATCATTAGGGCAGTCTCTACTGCGCATGACTGCATCATTAGGGCAGTCTCTACTGTGCAACCGTTAGGGCAGTCTCTGCTGCGCCTGACTGCATCATTAGGGCAGTCTCTACTGCGCCTGACTGCATCGTTAGGGCAGTCTCTACTGCGCATGACTGCACCATTAGGGCAGTCTCTACTGCGCATGACTGCATCGTTAGGGCAGTCTCTACTGCGCATGACTGCATCGTTAGGGCAATCTCTCCTGCGCATGACTGCATCATTAGGGCAGTCTCTACTGTGCATGACTGCATCGTTAGGGCAGTCTCTCCTGCGCATGACTGCATCATTAGGGCAGTCTCTACTGTGCAACCGTTAGGGCAGTCTCTGCTGCGCCTGACTGCATCGTTAGGGCAGTCTCTACTGCGCATGACTGCATCGTTAGGGCAGTCTCTCCTGTGCATGACTGCATCGTTAGGGCAGTCTCTCCTGTGCATGACTGCATCATTAGGGCAGTCTCTACTGCGCATGACTGTATCATTAGGGCAGTCTCTACTGTGCATGACTGCATCGTTAGGGCAGTCTCTACTGTGCATGACTGCATCGTTAGGGCAGTCTCTACTGCGCATGACTGCATCTGTAGGGCAGTCTCTACTGTGCATGACTGCATCTGTAGGGCAGTCTCTACTGCGCATGACTGCATCGTTAGGGCAGTCTCTCCTGCACATGACTGCATCGGTAGGGCAGTCTCTACTGCGCATGACTGCATCGTTAGGGCAGTCTCTACTGAGCATGACTGCATCGTTAGGGCAGTCTCTACTGCGCCTGACTGCATCGTTAGGGCAGTCTCTACTGAGCATGACTGCATCGTTAGGGCAGTCTCTACTGCGCCTGACTGCATCGTTCGGGCAGTCTCTACTGCGCCTGACTGCATCATTAGGGCAGTCTCTACTGCGCCTGACTGCATCATTAGGGCAGTCTCTACTGCACCTGACTGCATCGTTAGGGCAGTCTCTACTGCGCATGACTGCCTCATTAGGGCGGTCTCTACTGTGCATGTGCAGTTATGCACACAGGAAGCTTTGCATACTAGCACTTATACATATTGATGGTTCAATCATTCCTTAGACTTTGTACTAACACTCTGCACCTTTGCCAAGGTTTCAGCCTCCCGTCCCTTTTCCATATGTCACAATGCCTCCCCTCTGAGCAGCAAGTCGGTCCGGATGGATTGCGAGGTACAATCTTCTGTCAGCTCAAAAAGTGTTTTCCTTATGCTGAGAGACAGGAGATTGTCCATTGTTGCGATCAGTCTGGTCAAGCGACCACATTTCGGATCTGAGGGAAGAAGATTGACATCTGTAAAACAGGTGGAGGGGGAACTTTATAATATAATTACACAGAAACGAAACCGATATGAACATTGGCAACTGTGCAGAGTGTTAGTACAAAGTATAAGGAATGATAGAACCTTACTTTATAATGAAACATTTCTATCTCTTTAAACTGTTTAAACTTTGAGTGTTTTGTCTTTCAATCAGCTTAAACATTTTTTAGTTTAGTAGCTGGGGAATCTGATCTCAGCTGGGCTTTGTCCTCTAACCTGTCTGATAAAGTTGAATAATTGATTACTCACATGTCTACAAAATCACCTCTCACAAAATGTTTCAGAAAAACAGCAGCTCCAATTAATTGTCATAGTATTTGGGCCATGGAGAGCGTTCAGGGGAGGGCTGGCCTGGGGGGGAAGGGGGGCAATTGCCCCCTGGGCTGGCCATGTGTCTGGGCTGGTGGGCCAGTGCCTCACTCAATCTCCCACTTGCTGCTGTAAATGGAGCTACACTAGTGATACCACAGAACTTATGAAATGAATCTATATGCAAGTGATACCGCAGAGCTACAATCCAAACATAGCTGCACTAGTAGCATAATCCATTTCCCTTGCAAGCTCTATGGCATCACTATTCTGTCTTTACTTAACCCTTTGAGTGCCAGAGGGGTTCACAAAGCAATGAAAAAACAATGTGTTGTATACCCCTCTGGCACTCACAGGGTTAAATTGTAAGCACTGTAGTATCACTAATGTAGCCCCATTTCAACAGTAAGCTCTGTGGTATCACTTGCCTTACTTCACAACCTTAAGAACAATTTTAAAATTAAGAAAACAAGGGTGGGCTGGGACAATGGGCTTGGACGATTGTAGATATGGGCCACTTAATTGTATTTGCCCCCTGGGCCGTATGTTGCCAGCCCTCCCCTGAGAGCGTTATTACAAAAAACCCTGCCCCCTTGACAGGTTTTTCAGGTTTTTCCTTATGCTCACTGAAGATTGTCCTTCTCTGCGATCCATCTGGACAGTCTTGCTGCTCTGAGGTGAGCAGTGTTACATCAGTAAAAGGGGTGGGAGAGGGGATACTTTATCATTCAATTACTCTTCAACTACAACTCTGACAGTATTGAAATAACACTCTCCATGGCCCAAATACTATGATGATTAATTGGAGCTGCTTTTATTGTGAAACATTACTATCCCTTTAACCCTCTGAGTGCCAGAGAGGTACGCAATGCATCGCTCTGCAATGCGTTGCGTACCCCTTTGGCACTCATGGGGTTAAATACACCTATCATAACCTAACATATCATTGTGGCTGTTATTCCTTATGATCACTGAAGATTGCCCCTCTCTGAGATCCATCTGGACAGTCTTGCTGCTCTGAGGTGAGCAGTGTTACATCAGTAAACAGTGCAGAAGGGGGATATTTTATCATTCAATTAGTTGAAGAGCTAGTGTACACGGGCCACAGTGCCACCCAGCAGCGGCCACGGTGCAGTCATGCACAGTACAGACTGCCCAAGCCGCGGCTGATAACTGCAGAGCGCTCAGCCGTCTTTACTGCTCATGACTGCTTCTGACAAACACACACTTAGCGAATTATTATATAGGACTACTCTTGTGCTACAACTCTGACAGTATTGAAATAACACTCTCCTTGGCCCAAATACTGTGAAGATTAATTGGAGCTGCTTTTATTGTAAAACATTACTATCCCTTTAAGTTGCTTCAGCCTGTCTATTTCCACCAGAGGGGTGGGTTAAATCAGTGAGGAGTAATAATCATAAAAAGAGTTTCAATATGGAGGCTGCCAGTGAGCAGAGGATTTGGGGAGACACTGTGAAGGAACACCTCAAGGACCAGATGCTGTAAATAATGCAAAAAAATCTCCTTCTCTCTCTAACATTCTGGGGGTCCTACATTAAACAAAAACAAGGGGTGATAAATAAAAAAGTGTATTAGGTCCAAAGCATTGTCCCATCAAATGACTCTACTTTTGTATTTATTAAGAGTATGAAAGACAGTTTTAGCCCTTTAGGTGCCAAGCACATTGCACTCCCCGTCTGGCACTCAAAGGGTTAGTGTTCTAAAAAAAAAAAAAAAGAAAAGTAGAGCTTTTTTCTGCGGCAAAACAACTATGCTGTAAGGGAGAAATAAATATTCCCGTCAATTTAAATGTAAATTTTAACCCCTTGTAGGCTACAGAGGTCTCCAACAATGTATCACCCCTGTGGTTTGTTTGGTTTGCCCTGGAATTGTCCAGGTTTCCTTTTCATCATTGAGCCCTTAACCCTTTCAGTGCCAGGGGAGATGTGCAACACATTTGCAGTAGAATGCATTACACAACCCCCTTTGGCATTCAAAGGGTTAAAGGGACAGTAGTGTCCCAGAAAAAATATTTAGCATTTTGTAGGGCTTAAAAAGTTGAACTAAAGGCAAAAACCCTATCTCTCAAACCGCTATAGTTTGAGAGATATTCACTGTCAAAGTTCCCACTTCCCCTTTCCCTGACGGCAGAGCTGTGCTGACTTCAGGAGAATCCTTTCCGGGGACCAACTGGCATTATTTAAAAATAATTACTTCATTGGAAAGGTCTACAAAGTGTGCCTGGTTTGCAAGCACACTTTGTAGACCATTGCAATGAAGTAATTTGTTTTAAATAAAGCGATTGCGGCTCTGCTGAAGAGCATCCTCATGTCGGCCAACACCAATCTCCTGCTGTCAGCTTTACAGCTGACAGCAGGAAATGTCAAACGTTGACAGTGGATATCTCTCAAACCACAGCGGTTTGAGAGATAGGGTTTTTGCAATTAACTCAACTTTTTAAGCCCCTCAAAATGATAATTTTTTCTAGGACATTACTAAAGAAAGTGTTAACAGTGGGCATAGCCATACAACACAAGGGCAGATCCTATATACAAAAAATTACCATACAAAATTGCCATAAAAATGTCTGGTGTTAAAATGTCTTTATAAGTGTCATAGTTATATGGATCTATTGTCCATATTTTCAGTGTTTCTTTCTGTCACTTTCTGATGAGACATAGCTAATATTATTTTCAAAAGTGATTTCCAATTTTGATCATACCGGTTTCAAAAAAAGTGATGCTAAAAGTGACTTTAAATTTAGATCAAAATTTGAAAACAGCCATTTTTTATTTCAGGGCCTCTAGGAGTTAAAAGCCCACATTACATCACTGTGAACAAATTGGTTTGTTCAGAACTGTTTCACTTAGTAATGTCAGAAAAAAGTATTAACTATATGGTATATACAATTAAAAGACAGTACTTGCACTTATTTGTATCTCTCAAACCATTATGGTTTGAGAGACATAGGAAAATAAAGTTCTCTGGTCCCTCCCCTTTCTGCTTGATGAGCTGTAAAGCTGTCAGAAGCAGATTCTGGTCACTTGACCAGATGTGACTCTTCAGCAGCGTCGATATAACGATATCTAAAGATAAATACTTAATTTCTAATGGTCTACAAAGTGTTCCTGGCTTGCAAGCACACTTTGTAGACAGTTCCAATGAAGTATTTATTTCTAAATAGTGTGATTTCAGCTCTGCTGAAGAGCCTCTGTCTGGTCAAATGACTGGAATCTGCAGCTGTCAGCTAGATGGCAGACTTGAGTAAAACAGCCAGGAAAAGGTAACTTTAGCAAGTTATATCTCTCAAACCATAAAGGTTTGAGAGATAAGACTTACATTGATGTTAACCTTTTTTTAATGTCTACAATATTACATCAACTTAAAATTAACCATTACTATCCCTTTAATACTTTTATGCCTGTGGCCTAAAGAATGTTGAAAACTGAAGCAAAGCAAGACAGATTCGTTTAGCACCTAGAAATGGCCCATTACCCCTGAAAATGCCTTTTACCCACATTCATAGAGTTGTCCCACACTGCCAGCCCTACACAGAGAAATCTTGGTTGTTGAACAATGGTCTTCTCCAGCAAGGCAGCTGTTAATCTAGTATAATATGATTTTAACCAGATAATTCCTCCAGCATTCAGGGACATAATTGTAGTGATTACGCTGATTATCATTTATCATGTTTATGAATTCCACCGGGGGCAGGAAAGAAAATCAATAGAATATAGCGAAAAGTGCACAAAATCAGAAAGAGAGACACTCTGAGAGGTCAACAGCATTGAGCCTCTGACATTATCATTCAAAGGCAACTGAGATGAGGAATTAAAGATCTAGTTGCAGGGTCACATCAACCAGATTGCTGATAACCTTGAGCTATAGGAATCTTCTTGGATTACATTCTGAAACATTCATGGTATTGTCTGAAGTGAAATAGCCTTTCTACTCTGCAATTCATAAGGCCCATTTCACAGGTTCAGTATCAATGTAGAAAAGATGCTTTTGTGATGTTGCCTGTGTAGAAATGTATTCTTGTGGCTAAGCGTAAGAACCATTGTAGTAGTACTATAGATACAGAAGCAGCTTGAGTTAAAAATACAGAAAAAAATCTCTCACCAGGCCTTTCGAAATAAAGAAAAACATTTATGAATACTATAAAAATATAGATCTTACACATTTGAAAATGTCTGGTGCTTAGTCGTCGAAAGAAATAGTAATTACTTTTTTTCTTTCTGCAGCCTAGAAAACCATGTATGTAATCGAGCCAGCATCTGTGAGATTTTTGTTTTTTTGTGATTTTTTTTTGAGATTTTTGCTTTTTGTGACCTATGGTGCCTTTCAAAAAGGCAATTATCATTTTGCATGAACATAAGGCCTCAATACAGTTGTGGCATGGTTGATCTACACATTACGCATCCAACAGATGTTTTACATGAGCAACCTTGGAAGCACATCACAACCTCCAATGAATAGATGATCAATGTGAGAGTCAGCCAATCATATCTGGAACAAATATCAACCACTCTCCAATGCAACGAGATCCCTTGGGGGAATGTATTGTAGACACAGTACACTGAAATGTAGCACACATGCTACTACATTCAGTCGCCTATTTGAAAGGATCACCACAAATAAGATAGCATGTAATGTTAAGACTATTCACTAACTGCTCAATAAATTCAAAGATTGTGCATTAAAGAAATATCAGTTCATAAAATGTTCCTATTATTTAATGAATTGGTAAAGAGAAGAGTGGTAAAATTAAGAAAAATTTACATGCAATTCTAATTATTGTTGATGCTCGAAATGTGTGCAAAATGCATGATTAAGAACTGAATTTCCAGACAAATTAAACTTTGCAGTGCTTTCAAGACCGATCCAGTGGGACAATCAACCTCTTGATAACAAATTAAGGCCGAGATTCAATTCAACTAGAATGGAATCTCAGCCAGCAAAATGTAGGAAAAAAACATTTTCTCCAAGCCTTTTTCCTACTTCTATCTGCACATGTCAGCCGTCAAGATTGTATACTAAAGCAACACAAAATAGCTATGACATCCAATTAGAACGGCCTTTGTGCTGTCCCTTTGTCTGGATAGATACACAGCAGCTCAGGGCTGATCAGCCTGGGAAAAAGGTCTATACAGCACACATAGGGGTGCAGCTACCACAATCCCCCTAGTGTCCATGACAATTAACCTCTAAATTGCCGGAACAGAGAGGTCACTGCTAGCCAACAACAGAGGGGTTTACCACTGAGTGGTAGGAATGTGCGGCAGGTGCTTGGTTACATGGTGGATCAGGCAGGGCACTGGGGGCTATTGTCCGCTACCTTATCCAGGCAAAGGACAGTGACTGATCTTCAGCCTCTTCGCTTTGAGCTCATTTTGGAGTATTTTTCGGGTCTCCAAAAGGACTCCAACGTGGCACCTTTGAGAAGAAAAAAAAATAAAACATACTCAATTTGACAATCTAATTCAGTGCCACGGGACTGCAGAATTGACCAATTCACATAATACCATTCAACAAATATTGTAAAGGAACCACAATAAAGTTATTTTATTATGGAGTTAACATACATGGGAAATCTCTGCATCTGTCCCACAGACTGTGATTCTTTCAGTTCATTACCAAGAGTTTTTATGTGTTCCCTGTGCGGCAGTTCATTTGAACCAGGACTGATGCCCTTTGGCCCACATATATATATATATGCCCCACAGCCTTGTCTTTACAGTGTGATTTCCCAGCAGTATGTGCACCGTCTGTCATGTAATATTATCTTATTCACCAAAATATAAATGAGACATATGATATGTTTATCAATTTATATAATTTGTTGGCAGACCAAGGATGATAGAACTTGTAGTCCAAAATGGCTGAAGATGTCTGTGTTCTAGAATTCCCCTTACACCCTACTCATTCCCCTATATTTATATTTTGTAACTTTTTTGGGAAGAGGAAATGCAATAAGACTTTATGAGCAATGAGTTTCCATAAAATTATTCTTCTATGTTTATTTAAGGAAATATCTAGGTAGGTCTCCATCATTCAGCAGTCAGGTGTATCTATATAATTAGTGGATACTTCTTAGCATTTGTGAAGGAAAGTCAGAATTTTATTAAAGACACGGAGGCGAATATTATGCTATATCCTTTTCCACTGCTACCTTCAACAGCAAAGGAAAAAACTTTATTGTTAACAAAATTCAAAATAAAACATTAATATTATCATACTCCTCCCCTTGACCAATCCCATTCCATCATTCCCTTAAAACTGTGATGTAATCCATAACTCTGCCTCATTCTACGAACATAGAGACCGAAGAATCTGGTCATCTCCAAACAAGAACAGTCAACTCCAAACTTCTAACTTGAACAACCAACCATCTAGGAACTGGACAGCAACAAACCATCGATAATCAGGAGATTTCAACCTCTGGAAACTATAATTCCAGACTTCACCAATACTCAGGGCACAGCAACCTGAAGAAAACAAGAAAATAGTGAAAGGGGGGAACACGGTGAGGGATAATATTCACCTCCCTGTCTTTAATAAAATTCTGACGTTCCTTCAAAAATGCTAGGAAAATCCATAAATTTTATGGCAAGCACGGAGGCTTCAAATTATGCTAGTTCAAAGCTGATATACATCCAAACTAACCACATGTACCACAGTTAAAAATAAAAATTCCTAAATGTGGATTCCCTAGACCAATCTGCTACCCGAGGCATATCCACCAACCGACCCCCAACCTGCAGGGCCATAGACGCCCTGGCGCCTCTGGAGGAATGCTCTCTAAACATGGAAATTGCAATACCAGCACATATTACAAACCAACAAACTCATCTCGCCAATGTGGCTGATGAAACCGGAAGAAAGCAATGGATTCCAACCAGGTCTCCTCAGAGAGAGAGACCCAACTGTGGGTTTCAGGAAAAACAGGATACATCACCTTCCACGTATCTGTGCACCCGCAAATGGCAACCCGGACACCCTCCGGAATGAAAAATCTGTAAAGAGAAGACAACAACATCATCACTAAGTTTGCTGAAAGATGCAGCAAGGAAAACAAGTCAGGTGGAAGCGAAGCCCCCTGAAAATAGAGTACCATGTTAACATCACACAAAGAACGATAACGTGAATGAGGTGGACAAGAAAAACCGGATACCCCGTCGGTGCTGATAAATGAGATGGCCGTGTCCCACAGGAGCATCAGCAATGTAACCATGTCCTGTTAAATGGACCAAAAGGGTGGTACCAGAACCACCAAAGCCACATGCTACCTGATGGAAAGAAAAGATCGGAATATCATGGCGAACGGAGAAAAACGCATCCTCAAAGTTCTATTGTGGCCAAGAAATGACCCGATGTAACAGCCAGTTACGGCGAACCACCAGGAACCCAGAATTCCAGGCCGCCACCGTGATGGAAAAACCCTGGTCAAAACACCACTTGGACCTGGCAAAAATGCAAAAAGTCCTGAGGCAAGTCCGCCAAGTGTGTGGATTCAGTGCCACCGAGGCAGTAGTCCATCAGATTAACCAAACTTGGAGGGCAGACAACCCCACCAAAAGTATCGAGCATCACAAGAGTGTTTCCGCCTCCCGAGGGGACCATTTCTTACCGGTGGCCACATCACTGAGACCGGCACCCCAGCCTACGAGACTGGTGTCTGAGTCCACAACGACGACCAGAGCCACACCAAAAAATGGCCTTGCCATTCCATGCGTCGACAAGCGTGAGCCACCAGACAAACTCTTCCCTACATCGGAGGAAAGATCAACTAGGATAGTGTAGTCAAGACCGCGGCAGAGATTCCTCGCCAGCAAGCTTTGCTAAGCACATTAAAGTATGTCAAGTCAAGACATGGTCCATAGGGGATCACTCAAATGAACAAGGAAGGCGAATGGCCTCGGGATTGAAAAAGGTACACCCCAGCTCAACCAACAATATGAGAGGTGGAACAATAGTGGTCATGCTTGGCCCTGACAGCCTTCTTACTCCTTATTTGAACTTCTTCATGAGGGGAGGGTCTAGGTGATGGGACGGAGCCACACAAGTCATAACGGCCTGAATTATGCGGTGTCAAAACAGGTGTACCACCCGTAACATCAGGGATTAGCCACTTGGAAAAGGAAGAATAGATTGGTTCAAGGCACCGAATGAGTGCGTTTATAATGTGTTCCACCAGGGTTAACATAGTAGCCCTCCGGTGGAGGGCCTGTTCATTTGCGATGGGAGCATCGTGCGCAGTACTTCACACTGCCGGGGTCATGAGAGTCATGGACTTTACCAGGAACGCTTGAAATTGTGCACCACATGTGCCAAGGCAGAGGGGGCACCCAGTCCAGGTAAATCATTTGCATAACAAAAAATACTGACTCTAATGTAGATATATTCAAACACCTGGGAATTAGGATGACATATCCCATGAAATAAATATATAGATCCTGGAGAGGGTGTAATCAAATGCCCGTATAAATGAAAGATATAAATCCTGTAGGAGTAATCAAATGACTGCATGAATGAAATATGAGAGACCCTAGTTAGGGTGTAATCAAAGGACTGTATAAATAAAATATGATAAACCCTGAGTATGGCATAATCAAATGACTGTATAAGTCAAATATATACACCCTGGTTAGGATACAATCAAATGACTGTATAGATCAAATATATAGACTCAGGTTAGGGTGTAGTCAGATAATTGTATCAGTTAAGCAGATATAGACCTTCAAAAGAAAGATGGCCACAGCAGTATACAAAAGCACAAAAGCATACTACAGATATATGAGAAAGGAATATTATGCACTGTAAAGAACAGGATAATAGCCTGGATAATAGGATGCCATTTAAGAAACAGAGACCCTGGATAGGGTGTAATCTACTGACTGTATAAATCCAATGACTGTATAAAGCAAATATATAGACCATGGTAGGGTGTAAACCAATGACTGTATAAATCAAATATATAGACCTTGTATAAATCAGATACATAGATCCTGGGTAAGGTGTAAACCAATTTGTGTACAAATCAGATATATAGACCATGGTTAGGGTGTAGTCAGACAACTATATTATGTAAGCAGATATAGACCCTCAAAACTGAAGATGGCCACAGTAGTATACCAATGTGCCAAAGTCATACTACAGATGAATGGGAAAGGGAAGAATATTAACAAATTATACACACATATTGGATATTGGGATGCCATATCAAGGTAATACACATATAGAGCCTGGATAGGGCGTAAGCAAAGGACTGAATAAAATAATATATATACTGGTTAGGTGTAAACAAAAGACTGGACAGGTAGGGTGTAAGCAAATGAATGTATAAACATAGACCCTGGTTAGGGTGTAGACAGAAAACAGTATCAGAGGTGCAGATTTCTGAAAACTGAGTATACAAATGCCAAAACAGTAAAGAAGACAAAAAAAACCCAGAAAAAACACTTGCAAACAGAGAAAAACTGGTCAGACAGTAGAGAACAGGAACCCGCAAGGTGAGTGATCCACAAACTGGATGCCACCTCGTGGGTGCACAGTGCGGAACTGAGGGCATGGAAGCTTGAAACGCTGCAAAAGAACAGATCGCCGAACCGTGCATGCGCAATGACGCAGTCCGACTGTAGAGACTGCAGGAGCCTGACCGCATGCGCAAAGGCACAGCCAGGCCCAACAGAGCCTCACAGAGGCTCCTAAACGGCAGGAGCGAGGGGGAAAAACCAGGCCAGAAGCGGACAGAGAGAAATAACGTTGCAAGCGGCACCTGGGTCACTAAAAGGAAGGTTGTAAACAGCAAAAAGGCCCTCAATCAAAAAGCACCATAGGAGCACATAATTTAATAAAAACAAGGCACTGAAAAGAGATGTATAAAACAAAATAGACTACAAATAAAACAAGTAATAAGAACAAGACACTGACCGGATACATATAAAACAATATAGACTGAAAATAAAGTATTTAATAAAAACAAGGCACTGACAAGAGTAATATAAAACAAGATATACTGAAAAAATAAAGTATTTAATATAAAACAAGGCATTGACAGGAAGCATATAAAACAAGATAGACTGAAAAGAAAGTATTCAATAAGAACAAGGCACAGACCAATATAGACTGAAAATAAAATACTGAGACTCATACAGACGAGCCATGTAATAACATAAATCACAGAGAAAAAAGTACATGACCTGATCCTGAGGGAGCAGCAAAGAAAGAGGTGGAGTTAATTATGGATTACATCACAGTTTTAATGATGGACTGGGATTGGTCAAGGGGAGGAGTATGATAATATTAATGTTTTATTTTGTTTTTTGTTAACAATAAAGTTTTTTCGTTTGCTGCTGAGGATAGCAGTGAAGAAGGATATAGCATAATATGAAGCTTCCGTGCTTGCCATAAAAATACTGTGTAACAGAAGGACTTACCTTGGTATGAGTCCATCATACAGCAATCAGGTATATCTATATAATTTCTGTGTGTAACAGACGCACTTACATAGGTAGGATTCCATCATACAGCAGTCAGGTGTATCTATATAAGTACTCTGTGTAACAGACACACTTACCTAGGTAGGAGTCCATCATACAGCAGTCAGGTGTATCTATATAATTACTGTGTGTGCAATAGACACAGTTACCTAGGTAGGAGTTCATCATACAGCAGTCAGGTGTAGCTATATAATTACTGAGTGTAACAGAAGCACTTACCTAGGTAGGAGTCCATCATACAGCAGTCAGGTGTGTCTATATAATTACTGTGTGTAACAGAAGCACTCACCTAGGTAGGAGTTCATCACACAGCAGTCAGGTGTATCTATATAATTACTGTGTGTAACAGAAGCACTTACCTAGGTAGGAGTTCATCATACAGCAGTCAGGTGTATCTATATAATTACTGTGTGTAACAGAAGTACTTACCTAGGTAGGAGTCCATCATACAGCAGTCAGGTGTGTCTATATAATTACTGTGTGTAACAGAAGCACTCACCTAGGTAGGAGTTCATCACACAGCAGTCAGGTGTATCTATATAATTACTGTGTGTAACAGAAGCACTTACCTAGGTAGGAGTCCATCACACAGCAGTCAGGTGTATCTATATAATTACTGTGTGTAACAGAAGCACTTACCTAGGTAGGAGTCCATCATACAGCAGTCAGGCGTATCTGTATAATTACTGTGTGTAACAGAAGGACTTACCTAGGTAGGAGTCCAACATACAATAGTCAGGTGTATCTATATAATTACTGTGTGTAACAGAAAAACTTACCTAGGTAGGAGTCCATCATACAGCAGTCAGGTGTATCTATATAATTACTGTGTGTAACAGAAGCACTTACCTAGGTAGAAGTCTGTCACACAGCAGTCAGGCGCATCTATATAATTACTGTGTGTAACAGAAGCACTTACCTAGGTAGGAGTCCATCATACAGCAGTCAGGTGTATCTATATAATTACTGTTTGTAACAGAAGTACTTACCTAGGTAGGAGTCCATCATACAACAGTCAGGTGTATCTATATATTTTCTGGCCATGTAATGGAAGTGTACCTACCCCTTTGAAGACAAGAAGAGAATGCAGTGTATTACTTTGAAATGTATTGCACAGCCATCTGACCCTCAAGGAGTTAATGTCACACTTACTAGAATTGGCTTCGCATAATTGCAGATCTGTCACCTCCGGCATGAAATAGGTTAATAAAACCAAACAATAGTAATTGCCTCCATTAGACAACAGAAGACGCAGACTCACTTATCAGTGATGTTGGTTTCCATGGTGATTGGTGAGGGTAGATAAATGTCTTGTTATTTATGCAAAGAGCATCTGGAATGACAATTGGCTTTATCGTTTCCTTTAAAAAAATCCATACAGGGAAATTCAGTGAAAGTCAATAATTTCCCACACTCAATGAGGCTAATAATGTAAGGGCCCTAATTAATACAATTGCACCCGAAAAATCTCACAGGATATAGGTAATGCACTTCATTGATTAATGGGTTTAACGCCAGATGATTTTTTTTAATGAGCTAAAAAAAATGGCATTGTTTCTTTAAAAACAATTGTACTGCATGGAATGGAATGGAAATATATGGAGCTTTAGATTACAAGAAACATTTTAGAAGCAAAGCTAACTTTTCTTAGACTCAATGAGAATTTTTATTAGCATTGCTAATTTTGTTAGAAGAAATGCCAATTCTTATTAAATGGTTAGTAATGCCCATTTATAACTTTATTTGATATTGTATATGTTGAAAGCCCAATCTCTCAAACCTTTATGGTTAGAGAGATAATCTCTGCTAAAGTTACCCCCTCCCTCCTCTTCTCCTGACATCAGCGCTGTGCTGACAGCAAGAGATCCGGGTCTGGGGACCAGCCAGCTGCTCTGCAGTAGAGCCGCAATCATGTTATTTAAAAAGAATGACTTCATTGGAACGGTCTACAAAGTGTGCCTGGTTTGCAAGCACACTTTGTAGACCGTTCTTTTGAAGTACTTTTTAAATAATGAAATTTCGGCTCTGCTGAAGAGCCTCCTTGAGTCGGCCTACTCGAATCTCCTGCTCTCAGCTTTACTTCTGACAGAAGGAGAAGGGAAACTTTAGTGGTGAATATCTCTCAAACCTAAGGGTTCGAGAGATGGCATTTTCTCCACATACTTTATTTTTGTAACCTCTACAATATTAAATAAAGTTATAAACGGGCATTATGGACCCTTTGACATTTCAGATTTTTCTAGGAACAAAGGGGAAATTTATAAAAAAAAGGTTTTATGAAAAATGTGGAGTGAAAGTGGCAGAATCCTGAAGGCCAGCTTTTAAAAAAAGGTTACCCTAGTTTTGGAAGTCTTAATACTCTGAGTGCCAGAGGGCTGCGCAACGCATTGTGTGCCCCTCTGGCACTCAAAGGGTTAATGTGACATAGCTGTGTTTCCTGAAATGTAAAGCTAGAATTGGACAGCGAATGTATAAAGAAATGCCACTAACGGAGACAATCTAGCTGCAGAATGTTTTCCAGAAACTTAACTCCAGGTATATTCTATACTTAAAGCAGGGCTCAAAATTTCCACTCGCCACTAGCCAATGGCGAGTGAAAATTTAACCCAGGCGAGTAGAAATTCAGCCCTGGTGGCAGTGGAGTAACAATAGGGGTCGCAGGGGTCGCACCTGCGACCGGGCCCGTCACTCTGCAGCCCCCTGCGACCCCCTCGCCACGCGCCCGCGGCACAGCTGATGTCCCGGCAGCCAGCTCTCTAGTAATGCAGAGCGCTGGGAGACGACATAATCTCCCAGCGCTCTGCATTACTAAGGACCGCGCGGGAGATTGTGTACCAGTCAGAGGTCTGTTCCTCATTTGGCATGTCACACACGTAGCTAGACCACCAGGGACTCGAGGTAGGAGGATGGGGGGGTCAGTAGGGGCAATGTGGCGATGGGGGCATTGTGGAGATTGGGGGGCAATGTGGAGAATGAGGGGCATTGTGATGGGGGCATTGTTGAAGGGGCAATGTGGATATTGAGGGGCAGTGTGGAAGGGGCATTGTGGAAATTGAGGGGCATTGTGGAGATGGAGGGGCAATGTGGAAGGGCATGGAGGAGAATGAGGGGCATTGTGGAAGGGGCAATGTGGAGGTGGCCAATGTGTTTGAGGGGGGCCAATGTGGTCGGAGGGGGGCCCGTGGCAATTCTTGCACCAGGACCCCGCAGCTTCTAGTTACGTCTCTGCCTGGTGGGTATGTTATGGCTTGCAGTGGCGAGTAACTTTTCAGGTCTGGCTAGTAGCAAAGGACTTCAGATTTTAAGCCCTGCTTAAAGGTATAGCATTCCTATGATTAAGTACCTTTTTGTACGAAACGCGTTAGGTGAATGATGTGTTCCGTTTTTATAATGGTGACTCTGTGTCTTATATCGAATACTCTTTATTGAAGAGTTCTGCAATGTTTTTAGAATTTGTAAAATAAAGATTTTTTTATCGAGTTAAAGACTACACGGGGCTGTTGTATGCTGAGCGGGTCCGTGTAAGCGCTCCTTTCCAGTTGTCATCTTGTATTGTCGGAGCCCTTGGCTAGGGCTGTAAGGAGTGCTCCGGACCTGCACCAAGAACGTTGTTTGGTGAGTTTTAATAATATTGATTCTTTAAACAAATTTGGAGTACGGCTGTAGCGTTCTCACATTTTTCACGGTAGTAAAGGTATAGCAATGTCAGAAAAAAAATAATAACTATATGATAGATACAATTAAAAGAGAGTACTTGCACTTATTCATTTGAGAGATACAGGAAAATAAAGTTCTCCGATCCCTCCCCTTTCTGCTTGATGAGCTATAAAGCTGTCAGAAGCAGATTCTGGTCGCTTGACCTGATGCAGCTCTTCAGCAGCGGCGATATAACGATATTTAAAGATAAATACTTCATCGGAATGGTCTACAACGTGTGCTTTCAAACCTGGCACATGTTGTAGACCGTTCCGATGAAGTATTTATTTTTAGGTATTGTTATGTTGTCACTGCTGAAGAGCCGCTGTCTGATCCAGGAACCAGAATCTCCCGCCCCTTTTACCTAGTGTAAGCCGCCTCCTCTCAGATGTGGATTCTAGTCCTGGGACCAGACAGGTCACAGCAAGGGACAATCTTCTTACTGTGAGCATAAGGAACACCCTGCCCCCCTCGACAGGTTTTTCAGGTTTTCCCCTTATATGCATTAGGTTGGCCCAAGCCCTTGGTCTGTTGTTAACCTTGCAACTCCACTGACACCAACACTGAGTTGGTCAAAACCATTGAAATGAAACAAAAATATATATATATTTTTTTTAATTAACCCTTTACTGCCCAGTTGGATGTGCAATGCATTCCTCTGGGCCTTAAAGGGTTAATAGACTATTATTACTTAAGATTAAAAAAATTAGCCATATGCTAAGTTACTGACCGACTGAAACAGCAACAGCGTAGAGCCCTAAAGTGAATATGAATTTCTACCTGCATTTCAGGTCACAGGAAAATAAATAGAAGAAGGGGCGTCCATCTAACATGTGCACAAGAAAGACATCAGCACATGTATGGCTGCCATTCAAGCACTCAGCCATTCCACCACCGGGCAAGGGGATCACTCTGTGAATGTACCAGGATACTTACAAAATAAACTGACTCTGACATCTGTATAATAACTCTTAGAGACTGCAAGGATGTAGATTCTAGGTGATATGTCTGGAGGCCATTTTCTTGTCGCCCAGCAAAGGCATCACTTCCTGTCACAGTAGGCAATGAGCAGTTTCTCTTCTAGTGTTTAGAACTCTGAGCTCTGGAGTCTTCATTCAGGGACCTTGTATTGTCCCCGGAGGGGGCTGCCCATGACATGGGACACACATTTAATATCCGGGACTGTCCTGGACAATTCAGAACATGTGTTCACATACCTCCCATGTGTCCCTCTTTAGGAGGGACAGTCCCTCTTTTAGACCCAAATCCCTCTGTCCCTCTTTCCCAACCTGATGTCCCTCTTTTTAGGAGATCAGACTGTGTGGTGTATAAATAAGTGTATCATATTGCTCTACAGCAATAAAACTCACATTAATGTTTGTTTAAACAGCCATATATGTGTTTATAAATTAGTCTGTGTAAATAAAATACTTTGGTCTTGTTATAAGTCATTTATTAGGTTATACAAGGAGCTGTCAACAGGTTATGAAATAGCTTAAAAATTCTCGGTAATGCCCCGTCCATCAGCCACACCCCCAGCCACACCCCCTAAAACACAAGTGTCCCTCTTTGGCAATTTGAAATGTTGGGAGGTATGTGTTCACCCTAAAGAGGACATCTCCTTCTGCCTTTCTATACAACTTAAGACATGTCTCTGCATGTACACAGACTAGCAGGACTTTTCCCTCTGTGCCTTTTTGATACAATTGGCACCAATGTAGTTATTAAAGAAGAGACAATTAGTGCAGATCATGGAACAGGAAATGCTGGACTCTCTCACCCCCAGGATTTGGCCTTTTACCCAGAGACCCTGACAGTTCCCAGGTATCCAGCTGAGCCAGGAAGCAGAGAAAAAGCAATGTGGGAACAGGACTTGTACTGTAATCTCTCCAACTAATTCAGTGAAATAGAAGATGAGCAAAATGTTCTCTCTCCCTTCCAGTTTTGTGAATAAAGAGGAATTTTGTCCCTTTATAAATATCCTCCAGTTGCATATGTCTGAGCTGCGCTGCATTCCTTGTACTTCTCCATGGTATTTGCTGCTACATTATCAACTAAGGAAAATAATAAGATTAATAATATTTTAACAATGGCTCAGGTGCATTGTAATGAATATGTCTTTAGCATTCAAGGGAGATATTAGGGGTTCATAACTCCCAAGTATCCCTCTTTAGGAGATATTAGGGGTCCATGCCTCCCAAGTGTCCCTCTTTGGGAGATATTAGGGGTCCATACCTCCCAAATGTTCCTCTTTAGGAGATATTAGGGGTCCGTACCTCCCAAGTGTCCCTCTTTAGGAGATATTAGGGGTCTAGACCTCCCAAATGTTTCTCTACAGTCAGGACAGACCCTCTTTGAGATTCAAATCCCTCTGTCCCTCTATTCTACCCAGATGTCAGTCTTTTTAGGAGATCAGACTGGTGTATATATAAGTGTATCACATGGCCCCACAGCAATAAAACTCACATTAAAGGGATAGTAATACTTTGTTTTATCTTTATTTTATTTTGTAGGCATTAAAAAAACCTTTATGGTTTAAGAGATATTCACAAGCAAAGTATCTCCCCCCTGTTCATCCAGATCAGAAGGGAGGTGCCCAGGTAGACTGCAGAGAGGGACAATCTTCAATTAAGATAAGGGAAAAAGCTGAAAAACATGTCAAGGGGGGCAGGGTTTTCATTGTTCTCATAGGAAGAAGACTGTCCCCTTCTGTTATCTGTCTGGTCTATGGACTGGATTCCACATCTGAGAAGAGATGGCTTACACTAGGTAAAAGGGGCGGGAGGGGAAATTTTGCTTGTGAATATCTCTTAAACCATAAAGGTTTGAGAGATAAGACTTATATCATTCTTCATATTTTTTAATGCCTACAAAATAAAATAAAGTTAAAACGAAGTATTACTATCCCTTTGAGGTTTGTTTAAACTTCAGTATCTGTGTTTATAAATAAATTAGTGAGTAAATAAAATACTTTCATCTTGCTCTAAATCATTTATTCACAAAGTGTTATCAATAGGTCATGAAATAACCTAAAAAATACCAGTAATGCCCCACCCACAGCCAACAGTAATATCCCTAAAACAAGCGTCCCTCTCTGGGCAAATATTGAGTGGCGCACACACAAATATATATTTATATATATACTAGTATAAATGCCCGTGTACACGGGCCAAAGTGCCACCCAGCAGCCTTGGCTGTTGCTCCAGAGCCGGGAGCGGAGACAGGCAGTGAGCCGTTCAGAGCGCTCCGCACCAGATGGAGGTCGGCGCATTTGGCCAGTCTCTACTGCGCATGTGTGTGTTACGCACACAGGGAGTGACGCATCCTAGCAATATATATATATTGATATATACTAGTGATGATCGAGCACCCCAATGCTCGGGTGCTCGGGTGCTCTGACCGAGCACCCCCTGAGGCTCGAGTGCTCGGCCGAGCACCCGAGCCCCATTGAATAGAATGGGGCGACACGAGCATTACACCAGGCACCCCCTGCTCTGATGAGGGGAGGGTGCCTGGTCAATGCCCCCCTTCATCTCCGCAATGTCCCCCTTCATCTCCGCAATGTCCCCCTTCATCTCCGCTATGCCCCTCTTCCACAATGTCCCCCTTCATCTCCGCAATGTCCCCCTTCATCTCCGCAATGTCCCCCTTCATCTCCGCTATGCCCCTCTTCCACAATGTCCCCCTTCATCTCCTCTATGCCCCTCTTCCACAATGTCCCCCTTCATCTCCACACTGTCCCCCTTCATCTCCGCAATGTCCCCTTCATCTCCGCAATGCCCCCTACCTCCAGTCCCTGGTGGTCCAGCGGAGCGTCTTCAGATCTGTGCCTCCTCCGGCACAGATCCCCGCCACCCGAACATGGCGGGCGAGCACATGGCGGTACTCGACGAGTACCGCCATGTGCCGAGCAGAGCGATGCTCGAGCCGATCCGAGCATCGGCCGAGCATGCTCGCTCAACACTAATATATACACAAACATACAAACACATACACAAAAACACATTTTGTTTGATCATGGGGACAATAGTGTAGGGTGACCAGACCTCACTTTTAACCGGCGACACATGAAAAATACATACTGCAGGGCTGCTTTGATTTCAGTGCATTCCTGAAATATGCCTATTTCCTATATGTCCCTGGTTAAAGCGAAGGTCTGGTCAGGTGACATTAGTGTCCCTTTAACCAGTTGAGGACCAGAGGGGTATGCAATGCATTTTAGAGCAATGGGTTGCAAACGTCTATGGTCATCAAGGGGTTAAACAAATGAGAAGAACCAGTATCAGTAATGACATGGAGAAGCTTAGGAAACAAACAGGACTGATTTTTACTCAGGTAATGCCAGGTCACTGAGCCAGCACCTTTTTTGTCTTGTATTACATGAGACAGTAATGCACCATTATATGTGACCAGCAGAGCAATACAGAAATATATACAACTGGCATAGCAACATACCATTACATGTGACCATCAGAGCAATACAGAAATATATACAAATGGCATAGTAACATACCATTACATGTGACCAGTAGAGCAATACAGAAATATATACAGCTGGCATAGCAACATACCATTACATGTGACCAGCAGAGCAATACACAAATATATACAACTGGCATAGCAACATACCATTACATGTGACCAGTAGAGCAATATACCATTATATGTGACCAGCAGAGCAATACAGCCATATATATATGTAACAAGCATAGCAACATACCATTACATGTGACCATCAGAGCAATACAGAAATATATACAACTGGCATAGCAACATAACAATACAGAAATATATACAACTGGCATAGCAACATACCATTACATTTGACCAGCAGAGCAATACAGAAATATAGACAACTGGCATCGCAACATACCATTACATGTGACCAGTAGAGCAATATACCATTATATGTGACCAGCAGAGCAATACAGCCATATATATATATGTAACAAGCATAGCAATATACCATTATATGTGACCAGCAGAGCAATACAGCCATATATATATATATATATATATATATATATATAACAAGCATAGCAACATGACATTACATGTGACCATCAGAGCAATATACCATTATATGTGACCAGCAGAGCAATACAGCCATATATATATGTAACAAGCATAGCAATACACCATTACATGTAGCCAGCAGAGCAATACAGAAATATATACAACTGGTATAGCAACATACCATTACATGTGACCAGCAGAGCAATACAGAAATATAGACAACTGACATAGCAACATACCATTACATGTGACCAGTAGAGCAATATACCATTATATGTGACTAGCAGAACAATACAGCCATATATATATGTAACAAGCATAGCGACATACCATTACTTGTGACCATCAGAGCAATACAGAAATATATACAACAGGCATAGCAAGTTAGCAATACACCATTACATGTAGCCAGCAGAGCAATACAGAAATATATACAACTGGCATAGCAACATACCATTAAAAGTGATCAGCAGAGCAACACACCATTTCATATGACTAGAGGAGCATTGTACTGTTATATGTAACTAACATGAAAATATTATTAATATTCTTACAATTCACATTAAAAGGCATTGGAAAGAGAAGGCTAAGCAGGCCCTGCTCATTAGAGCTTAGCATCTACAGCAGCCATGTCAGACTCAAATACAGTTGAGGGCCCCATACTCAAATATTCCCTTTATGGAGGGCCGTAACAATTATTTTGTTGAAATGTAAATAGTTTGTTGCGCTTCTGTGGCTGTTCTGATATTTAGCCCGAGGTCTATAACAGGTCTAAGTAACCTTTGTCTCCTCAACTGTGTAGACTACGAGTCCCATCATCTCCAACCTGCCTGCAGCTGGAACGTCAAAGGTTACTACCCCTGAAAACCAAGCTTGTCTAAATCCAAATTTGGGCCAAACTGTAATTAAAATGAGAAATCCTGCTGAGGCTGTAGTTTATTAGCTAGGATGCTGCATGCAACCCCAGGGCCGCATAGTTAACACTCCTGATCTAATTATTACATTCCACCAACAGAGAAACACACCATTATCTGTGACCATGATGACAATACATTATTACATCAAACCAGCAGAGCAAAACTCCATTACATGTCTCCAGCATGGCAATACATGATCACATACCACCAACAGAGAAATAAATTATATATATGACCATCATGACAATACATCATTACATCTGACCAGCAGAGCAAAACTCCATTATATGTCTCCAGCATGGCAATACATGATCACATACCACCAGCAGAGAAATACATTATATATGACCATCATGACAATACATCATTATATCTGACCAGCCGAGCTAAACTCTATTATATGTCTGCAGCATGGCAATACATGATCACATGCAACCAGCAGAGAAATACCTTATATATGACCATCTTGACAATACATCTTACAAATGACCAGCAGATCAAAACTCCATTATACGTCTCCAGCATGGCAATACATAATCACATGCCACCAGCAGAGAAATACGTTATATGTGACCATAATGACAATACATCATTACATCTGACCAGCAGATCAAAACTCCATGATCTGTTTCCAGCATGGCAATACATGATCACAGAGAAATAGGTAATATTTGACCATCACGACAGCACACAATTACATATGCCCAGCAGAACAATAGATCATTTTATGTGACCAGCATGACAATACACAATCACATGCCACCAGCAGAGGAAACCATTATATATGATGATTATTATCATAGCTGGCAACCTTGACATCTTTAAAAAATGAATCCTTAGCGGATCCCATAAGTAGATTATAGGCAACTAGTTGAACAGCCCGTTACACGGGCCACAGTGCCTCTGGCAGCCGGTTGCGGGGCAGTCACGCGCAGTAGAGACTGCCCGCGCAACTGCTGATACAGAGCTGGACGCTCCTTCGGAGCGCCCAGCTCTGTATCAGCCGCGGCGCGGGCAGTCTCTACTGCGCATGACTGCCGCACGCACAGCAGTGTCTACTGCGCATGTCGGGCGTTACACACAACTTAGCGAATTATTATATAGGATATGTCCCTGCTTGTTGCAGCTCACATTTTCTCCAATCAGTCCTCAGTTAACCTATAACTTGCTATAATTTAGAGATATCACTACTTAATTATACCCAAGACAAGCAGGACTCCTGTCTATGCCCTTCTGGTAGAAAAAGGACCAATGTAGAAACTAAAAAACGGCAGTTAATTAGTACAGATAATATAGAAGGTAACACGACTCTGTCACCTTGATAATTTGGCCCTTCACTCTGAGACCCTGAGATTTGAGTCAAAAACCTGAGTCTCAGGGTCAAACCCAAAGAGTTCCCAGGTACAATCATGACAATACAAGATTATGTATGCCAAGCTGAGCAATATACCACTATATGTGACCAGTATGGCAATATACCATTACATGGCACCAGCAGAGAAATACACCATGAGCAGCTACTTCATACAGAATTAAAGGGATAGTAATATTTCACAATAAAAGCAACTCCAATAAATCGTCATATTATTTGGGCCATGGAGAGTGTTAGTTCAATGCTGTCAGAGTTGTAGTACAGGAGTAATTGAATGATAAAGTATCCCCCTCCTAACCCTTTTACTGATACAACACTGCTCACCTCAGACCAGCAAGACTGTCCGGATGGATCACAGAGAGTGACAATCTTCAGTGATCATAAGGAAAAACCTGAAAAACCTGTGAAGGGGGCTGTGTTTTCCTTATGATCACAGTAAGAAGATTGTCCCTTGCTGTGAGTTGTCCGGTCTTAAGACCAGATTCCACATCTGTGGGGAGGTGGCTTACACTAGGTAGCGGGAGGGGGATACTTTATCATTCAATTACTCTTGAACTACAACTCTGACAGTATTGAAATAACACTCTCCATGGCCCAAATACTATGAAGATTAATTGGAGCTGCTGTTTTTGTGAAACATTACTATCTGATATCTTTCCTGTTAGAAAATCACCCCTAGAAACAAGACTGCACTGTACAAAGGAATTATTTAATAAAAGGGTCTCTTTAAGTGTATTATATTAAAGCTGCCCAAATAATCTTCAAACAGAAGCATTATCGCTAAGTCCCAAATGACAGGCCTAGGTATGTCATGACTGAAAAAAATGGGTTGGGATCAGTAGGCTGGTTATTGAAGTATCAGAATAAGTATTATGAAATGGGCAGAGATTATGAAAGAAAATTGCACTCTGTCATTAGCTGGTGATTTCATCGTGGGAGCTGGAATGTCAAGACTCTATCATTTGCAAGTCTCTCAGGATTTGGAAAATGACCAAAATGTATTTTTAATTTTTGATTAATAGATTGGGATCTATTCAACAGGAAATTCACTGATCATCATGAAGCTAAGAATTAATGATTTCATCGGGTGAGTATTAAGGAGAAGGGGCAATCATTCTAAAACTGCAGGCGGGCGTTGATTTGCATCTTTTGATTTAACCCCTTGAGTACCAGAGACAGGTATTCAACGCATTGCGTTGCCATGCATTGGACTCCCCCTCTGTCCGGCACTCAAAGGTTTAAATTGGGATTTTAACCCCTTAATTGCTGGAGAGTTCTCCGACTCTTTGTGAAGAAATGCATTTAAGAGCTCTCTACCATTCTAGGGGTTTAAAAAAAAAAAACAGTAGAAATCCACAGATATTAAGAGACTACGTCACCGTCCCTTATGACGCAGCTGGTTTGCCCCAGAATAGCCCCATTTTTAATACATGTGGTCCATTGAGGCTGATGTGCTAAGATTAACTGGATCAAACCAACTACATCACAGAGGGGGAAAAATAAAATGGGCATTGAGTTAAATGGAGCTTTTAGACCGTTGAACACTGGCATGACAATAGGGATTTCAGGGGTCGCACCTGCAACCAGGTCCGTCACTGCAGTGGGCCCGGCCTCCCCATGTGATCACCCCGTCCGGCGCTCACAACAAGCAGATGAGGTCTGTGCTGGAGAAGCAGCTGAGCTCCCTCTTCGGCACTCTAGTAATGCAGTAATTACTGAAGAGAGGACAGCGCTGGAGCTCCAGCTGTATAGAGGTCTGCGCAGAAGGAGGCACAGACCTCTCCTGTCTCACCACTGGACCACCAGGGAGGCAGGAGATGGACATTGGGGGGGCAATGTGGAGACAATGTGGAGATTGGAGGCAGTGTGGAGGCAATGTGGAGATTGGAGGCAATGTAGAGGCAATGTGGAGATTGGAGGCAATGTGGAGGCAAAGGGGGGAAATGAGGAGGCAACAGGGGGCAATGTGGAGACTGGAGGCAATGTGGAGAGGCAATGTGGAGATTGGAGGCAATGTGGAGGCAAAGGGGGGAAATGAGGAGGCAACAGGGGGCAATGTGGAGACTGGAGGCAATGTGGAGAGGCAATGTGGAGATTGGAGGCAATGTGGAGGCAATGTGGAGACTGGAGGCAATATAGAGAGGCAATGTGGAGATTGGAGGCAATGTGGAGGCAAAGGGGGGAAATGAGGAGGCAACAGGGGGCAATGTGGATACTGGAGGCAATGTGGAGAGGCAATGTGGAGATTGGAGGCAATGTGGAGACTGGAGGCAATATAGAGAGGCAATGTGGAGATTGGAGGCAATGCTGAGGCAATATGGAAGTCAATGTGGAGATTGGGGGCAATGGGGGCAATGTGGAGGCAATGTGGAGACTGGAGGCAATGTTGAGGCAATGTGGAGTCAATGTGGAGATTGGGGGCAATGGAAGGCAATGTGGAGATTGGGGGCAATGTGGGGGTGGCCAATGGGGGGGGCAATGTGGTCAGGGGGGCCCATGGCAATTTTTGCACCAGGGCCCGTTGGCTTCTAGTTACGCCTCTACACTTGAATGCTAGCAATGCTAGCGAAGCACTGTGTAGGAGACTTCTCAAGCATCCAAGGGGTTAAACGTCTCAAAGAAATCACTGGGCGTTCTGAGACATTTAATTTGTGCCTTTGGTTTGCCCCAGACATTCTCCTCGTCTGTCTTAGTACATCAGCCTCAATGACATGCAAATGGTTCTACAGATCAATACAAATCCCATGTACTCCAATTTCCTATCTTTCTATTGGAATTAAACATTTCTTCTGCAGCTTGTAATCACTGGAGGCCAAGAAGAGAGATAAACAGCTTTCAGTATAATATTGTACAAAAAAGACGGATTTTTATTTCTTGTAATAAGTCGTCATACCTAGAAATATGCACATGTTAGTTGGGATCTTTTTAATCCCTGAACCGTCTGAGTGCTTAGCAATGCGCTGCGTACCCTTCTGGCATTCATGGGGTTAAGGACCAGAGAGGTTAACCCTTTGAGTGCCAGAGGTGTATGCAATGCCTTTCTCCACAATGCATTGCATACCCATCTGGCACTCAAAAGGTTAATACATATATGGAAAAACTTTGAGAGCAGAACAACAGGAGCATATATCTCCCAAGTGTCCCTCTTTGGCCATTTGAAATGTTGGGGGGTGTGGGAGCAGCACACAAACGCCTGACTTCAAAACAAGGGGTGTGGGTTCCTAAATAACAGCAACAAAGTACCTCTTCTGCATCTGTGGACAATGCATCCAGTACTAATTACTGATTAACCCCTTAAGGACCAAAGACATACACGTACGTTATGGGGAGAATGTGCGTAAAGGACTTATGACATACATGTAAGTCCTGGAATTCATGGGTCCCCGCGTGGCTGCACGCCGTTCCGGGGCCTCTGAGTCCAGTAACAAAAAAAAAAAAAAATGCTCCGTGGTCCTTAAATGCCAGCTGCGCGTCTGCTGTGTAAAGGGTTAAAGGGTTCGTAATGTCACCAGATAAAGTAATATTCGATTGTTCAATATAATTTTATTTAATGCACCATACTGTTTTCCATGTCCTTATCATTGTACAGGAGGCAAGTATAGGCAGCTTGATACTTTATTGGCTAACTAAGTATTTGTACAGCTAAAACAGTACCAACTCTAATCTCTTATCGTTGTATTCTCCTTGTAATCTGAGTTGTATGTATGTATGTATGTATATCTTTATTTATATGGCGTCACACAGTGTACGCAGCGCCTTACAATAGACGTAAGTTACATTAAATAAGAGGGAATAAAATAAGTGCCACATTCATAAAAACATTAGGAGACAGGTCCCTGCCCCAAGGAGCTTACAGTCTAAATGGGTAATAGGAAACAGACAACAGGGTAAGAGGGTGTCAAGTGCTGAGGTTTGGCAAAAGGTAGTGCATGGTCCTAGTGCTCCAGAAGATAAGATTTCAGGGTAGACTTAAAGGGATAGTAATGTTTCATAATAAAAGCAGCTCTAATTAATCATCATAGTATTTGGACTTTGGAGAGTGTTATTTCAATTCTGTCAGAGTTGTAGTTCAAGAGTAATACAATGATAAAGTATCCCCCTCCCGCCCCTTTTACTGATGTAACACTGCTCAGCCAGAGCAGAAGGGAGGTGCCCAGGTAGACTGCAGAGAGGGACAATCTTCAATTAAGATAAGGGAAAAACCTGAAAAACTTGTCAAGGGGGGCAGGGCTTTCATTGTTCTCATAGGAAGAAGATTGTCCCCTGCTGTTATCTGTCTGGTCTATGGACTGGATTCCACATCTGAGAAGAGATGGCTTACACTAGGTAAAAGGGGCGGGAGGGGAAACTTTACTTGTGAATATCTCTTAAACCATAAAGGTTTGAGAGATAAGACTTATATCATTCTTCATGTTTTTTTAATGCCTACAAAATAAAATAAAGTTAAAACGAAGTATTACTATCCCTTTAACAGTCCTTTTAATATAGATTCTCCGCAATATGTCCCTGCTTGTTCTATATGCAGACAAAGCAAGCAGGACTTCTCTCTCTGCCTTCCTGGTATAAACATACGTCCCAAGTGTCCCTCTTTAGGAGGGACACTCCCTCTTTTTGACCCAAATCCCCCTGTCCCTCTTTCCCACCCTGATGTCCCTCTTTTTAGGGAATCGGACTTTGTGGTGTATAAATAAGTGTATAATTTAGCTCTACAGCAATAAAACTCATATTACTGTTTGTATAAATGTCAGTATATGTGTTTATAAATGAGTTGGTGTAAATAAAATACTTTGGTCTTGTTATAAACCATTTATTAGGTTACACAAATAGGTGTTGATAGGTCATGAAATAACCTAAAAATTCTTGGTAATGCCCCACCCACCAGCCACGCACCCACCTCTACTACCTGAAACAAAAGTGTCCTTCTTTAGCCATTTGAATGTTGGGAGGTATGTATAAATGATGCCAGTTTAGAGACTAAAGAAGCAATTATCTGGAGCAGAATATATAGTAGGTATCAATGGACTCTCCTATTGTGAATTTGGCCTTTCACCCTTAGATCCTGAGATCTGCATCAAAGCCCGGAGTCTCAAGGTCAAACCCTGACCCTAAGAATACTAATTCCAAATTAAAGGGACAGTAATACTTAAAATGTAAAAAAAAATATGTTGTAGGGTTTATCCTCCTGAGTAAAACAAGAGTACTCCTACTGCTGAAAGGCGTTTCATTCAAAAGTTATTAAAGCTGAAAGTTGAATTTTTTTGGTGGCCTGAAATTGTACAGTGGCGCTGTTGCTACACCATCCTATGGAGATTTATGGTCCCGGGACCAGAGCTGTCCATAGGATTGTGTAGCAACAGCGCCACTGTACAATTTCAGGCCACTGTGATATTGCACCTAAAAAATTCAGCTTTGAAAATTAATAACTTTTCAATGAAACACCTTTCAGCAGGGGGAGTACTCTTGTTTTACTCAGGGGGATAAACCCTACAACATATTTTTTTGTTACATTTTAAGTATTACTATCCCTTTAAAGCAGAATTCAGAGTGGTAAGAACATTTTAACCCAATGAGTGCCAAAAGAGTTGGCAACGCATTGCTCTGCAATATGTTGTCCACTCCTCTGGCATTCAAAGAAGTAAGAATGTGTGAAACCCTTGATGAAATTATGAATGGAGGCCCCCAAATAATGAGAAACATTTAGGATTCTCTTACATTCAGTTGTAGTCATCAATTTTTTCCCTTGTTATCTGGGAAAAGCAGCCATATGTATGTGTTGTGCACATAACCAGCCTCACTCCACCCTGACCATCTGGTCACGTAATTAACCCTTTGAGTAACAGGGGGTGAGCATCACATTGCAAATAAATGCATTGCTTAACCCTATGGAATGCAAAAGGGTTAAACTGGTTTCATTCTTTAAAACTGAGACTGTTGCGAACCTAGCATGAAGTCCCCCCTGAAACAGGACACCCCAAACGAATGACAGACATGGCCATGCATTAAAATGCCCCTGATGTTTGTCATTAGGGTTTTCTTCTCATCATGACGTTAAAGGGGAGTTATTATTAAAGGGATAGTAATGTTTCACAATAAAAGTAGCTCCAATTAATCTTCATAGTATATGGACCATGGAGACTGGTATTTCAATACTGTCAGAGTTGTAGTTCAAGAGTAATTGAATGATAACGTATCCACCTCCCTCCCCTTTTACCTAGTGTAAGCCACCTCCCCTCAGATGTGGAATCTGGTCTCTTGACCAGACAGGTCACAGCAAGGGACAATCTTCTTACTGTGATCATAAGGAAAGCCCTTCCCCCCTTGACAAGTTTTTTAGGTTTTTCCCTTATGCTAATTGAAGATTGTCCCTCTCTGCAGTCTACCTGGGCACTTCCCTTCTGATCTGGCTGAGCAGTGTTACATCAGTAAAAGGGGCAGGAGGGGGATACTTTATCATTGAATTACTCTTGAACTACAACTCTGACAGAATTGAAATAACACTCTCCATGGCCCAAATACTATGAAGATTAATTAGAGCTTCTTTTATTATGAAATATTACTATCCCTTTAACACGGGCACTACCTCTTGAGGGCAATATAAATATTGACAGGTTTTTCCTTACGTTCACTGAAGATTGTCGCTCTCTGTGATCCATCTGGATCCATCCATTAGGTAAAAGGGGTGGGAGGGGGATACTTTATCATTCAATCACTCTTGAACTACAACTCTGACAGTATTGAAATAACGCTCTCCATGCCCCAAATACTATGATGATTAATTGGAGCTACTTTTAATGTGAATCAGTACTATTCCTTTAAGAGCTCTTAGTGTGTCTTTAATATTTTATCATGCAGAGATTATGAGGCAGCTGAATCACAAATATGTGTCCTTCTTGTTCTTGTTCCCATATCACTCATTGACGAAACCTTCTCCACCACCTACCACACCTGCTTCACAGCGCCGGACTCAGCTAGACAGTTGAAAGATTATTTATTTTTCCTGCGGGACAAACCTATTCACTTCCTTCTTTAAAGTGGTGACAGATTAGTACGGCAGTTTTAAACCGCATGATGGATAGATGTTAAAAAAAAAACACCCCTGTGGTTTTTAACCCTTTGAGTGCTAGAGGGGTAGCCAACGCATTGGTAGCATTCAGAGGGTTAAATGAGTCCCCCTGCTGAGGGTATTATAAATAGTATATTCAAGCACAAATCACTGTGGTATTGGTATATTTATGAACCTTGGACAGATTGCCTCCTCATTCCTTCGCAATGCATTGGAGACCTATCTAGCATACAAGGAGTTAACGGATAATTAAAAATGCAAAATGAAATGGAATCTATAAAAGTCAATGAATAATTTATATAACTATAGATGAGAGCCTAATCTGATTTGTCCCGCGAATGCTTTGGAGTAATTAGTGGGAGAATAACATAGTCAACAGACGAAGATACACATTAGCAATTCATATCATAAACCAATGCACCGGATGGTATCTAGTTATATACAAATGTATCAAAACAACTAGCACTAAGATTTAACCCTTTGAGTCCACACAATGTGTCACAATGCTTGGGCCACCCCTCCGTCCCTCAGAGGTTTAAAGAACAGTAATCTTTTTTTTTGTTATTGGAAAAAAACATATACTATTGTAGGGATTTTTCCTGATAAGTTAAATAAATGAGATGCTTCACCACAAAGTTAGGACAGTGCATACTATATTTTTCTAGTGCTCTGTTAGCAATAGTGCTAGCCAGTGGCTTAAAGTGATATTAATACTTCATTTTATCTTTATTTTATTTTGTAGGCATTAAAAAAACATGAAGAATGATATGTCTTATCTCTCAAACCTTTATGGTTTAAGAGATATTCACAAGCAAAGTTTCCCCTCCCGCCCCTTTTACCTAGTGTAAGCCATCTCTTCTCAGATGTGGAATGCAGTCCATAGACCAGACAGATAACAGCAGGGGACAATCTTCTTCCTATGAGAACAATGAAATCCCTGCCCCCCTTGACAAGTTTTTCAGGTTTTTCCTTATCTTAATTGAAGATTGTCCATCTCTGCAGTCTACCTGGGCACCTCCCTTCTGCTCTGGCTGAGCAGTGTTACATCAGTAAAAGGGGCGGGAGGGGGTACTTTATCATTCAATTACTCTTGAACTACAACTCTGACAGAATTGAAATAACACTCTCCAAAGTCCAAATACTATGATGATTAATTAGAGCTGCTTTTATTATGAAAAATTACTATACCTTTAACTATAGGGGTTGCAGGGCCCGTCACTCCAGGGGCCTGGCTGCCCCCTGCGACCCCTCCGCCTGCTGCCCACAATCTCCCTCCAGTGCTCTAGTAATGCAGAGCGCTGATTACATCATCTCCCAGCGCTCTGCATTACAGAAGAGGTCTGTGCGGGAGCTCTGGGGAGGTAGGAGATGGGGGGCATTGTGGAGATTGAGGTACATTATGGTGATTGGGGGCAACACAGAGGGGGCCAATGTGGTCGAGGGGGGCCCAATGTGGTTGGGGGGCCATGGCACTTCTTGCACCAGGACCCGGAGTTACGCCTCTGGTGCTAGCTGGGAGTGAGATGCACTGAAGGTGAGATGAAGGTGAGATAATCTCTCCAGTGTGATATACTCTCTGATCCCTGTGTTATTCTATGGATCCTATGTATTATGATCTATCGACTTACTATTGAAAAGTCATGTTAGTAATAGCACTCATCAAAACGGTTACTTCCAAATGTTGCCTGCATGTTTAGGGCACATTTAAAATGTCACTCTAAACACGTCGCAAGAAAAGTACACTAACCTAAGTACCCCCTCAAACCACCCCCAGCCTAACCTAAGTACCCCCTCAAACCACCCCCAGCCTAACCTAAGTACTTCCTCAAACCACCCCCAGCCTAACCTAAGTAGACCCCTGATCACTCCTGTCAAAATGTCTGCAACGACTTCACCTTCCACCACAGTACACAACTCCTCCCTCCCATTCGCCACGTACAAGACTTCACCTTCCACCAAAGTACAAAACTCCTCCCTCCCATTCTCCACGTACAAGACTTCACCCTCCCCCACAGTACACAACTCCTCCCTCCCATTCTCCATGTACAAGACTTCACCCCCCACCACAGTACACAACTCCTTCCTCCCATTCTCCACGTACAAGACTTCACCCCCCACCACAGTACACAACTCCTCCCACCCATTCGCCACGTACAAGACTTCACCTTTCACCACAGTACACATCTCCTCCCTCCCATTCGCCACGTACAAGACTTCACCCTTCACCACAGTACACATCTCCTCCCTCCCATTCTCCACGTACAAGACTTCACCTTCCACCACAGTACACAACTCCTCCCTCCCATTCACCACTTACAAGACTTCACCTTCCACCACAGTACACATCTCCTCCCTCCCATTCGCCACATACAGGACTTCACGTTTCACCACAGTACATAACTCCTCCCTCCCATTCGCCATGTATAAGACTTCACCTTCCACCACAGTACACAACTCCTCCCTCCCATTCGCCACGTACAGGACTTCACCTTCCACCACAGTACACAACTCCTCCCTCCCATTCGCCACGTACAATACTTCACCCTTCACCACAGTACGCAACTCCTCCCTCCCATTCACCACGTACAAGACTTCACCTTCCACCACAGTACACAACTTCTCCCTCCCATTCGCCACGTACAAGACTTCACCTTCCACCACAGTACACATCTCCTCCCTCCCATTCGCTACGTACAAGACTTCACCTTCCACAATAGTACACAACTCCTCCCTCCCATTCACCATGTATAAGAGTTCACCTTCCACCACAGTACACAACTCCTCCCTCCCATCCACCACATACAGGACTTCACCTTCCACCACCACAGTACACATTTCCTCCCTCCCATTCACCACATACAGGACTTCACCTTCCACCACAGTACACAACTCCTCCCTCCCATTCGCCACGTATAAGAGTTCACCTTCCACCACAGTACACAACTCCTCCCTCCCATCCACCACATACAGGACTTCACCTTCCACCACCACAGTACACATCTCCTCCCTCCCATTCACCACATACAGGACTTCCCCTTCCACCTCAGTACACAACTCCTCCCTCCCATTCGCCACGTATAAGAGTTCACCTTCCACCACAGTACACATCTCCTCCCTCCCATTCGCTACGTACAAGACTTCACCTTCCACCACAGTACACATCTCCTCCCTCCAATTCGCCACGTACAAGACTTCACCTTCCACCACAGTACACAACTCCTCCCTCCCATTCGCCACCTACAGGACTTCACCTTCCACCACAGTACACAACTCCTCCCTCCCATTCGCCACGTATAAGAGTTCACCCTCCACCACAGTACACATCTCCTCCCTCCCATCCACCACGTACAATACTTCACCTTCCACCACCACAGTACACATCTCCTCCCTCCCATTCACCACATACAGGACTTCACCTTCCACCACAGTACACATCTCCTCCCTCCCATTCACCACGTATAAGTCTTCACCTTCCACCACAGTACACAACTCCTCCCTCCCATTCGCTACGTACAAGACTTCACCTTCCACCACAGTACACAACTCCTCCCTCCCATTCGCCGCGTACAAGACTTCACCTTCCACCACAGTACACAACTCCTCCCTCCCATTTGCTACGTACAAGACTTCACCTTCCACCACAGTACACATCTCCTCCCTCCCATCCACCACGTACAAGACTTCACCTTCCACCACCACAGTACACATCTCCTCCCTCCCATTCGCCACATAAAAAGTCTTCACCTTCCACCACAGTACACATCTCCTCCCTCCCATTCACCACATACAGGACTTCACCTTCCACCACAGTACACAACTCCTCCCTCCCATTCGCCACGTACAGGACTTCACCTTCCACCACAGTACACAACTCCTTCCTCCCATTCGCTACGTACAAGACTTCACCTTCCACCACAGTACACAACTCCTCCCTCCCATTCGCTACGTACAAGACTTCACCTTCCACCACAGTACACAACTCCTCCCTCCCATTCGCTACGTACAAGACTTCACCTTCCACCACAGTACACAACTCCTCCCATCCACCACGTACAAGACTTCACCTTCCACCACCACAGTACACATCTCCTCCCTCCCATTCACCACATACAGGACTTCACCTTCCACCACAGTACACAACTCCTCCCTCCCATTCGCCACGTATAAGACTTCACCTTCCACCACAGTACACATCTCCTCCCTCCTATTCGCCACGTACAAGACTTCACCTTCCACCACAGTACACATCTCCTCCCTCCCATTCGCTACGTACAAGACTTCACCTTCCACCATAGTACACAACTCCTCCCTCCCATTCGCCACGTACAGGACTTCACCTTCCACCACAGTACACAACTCCTCCCTCCCATTCGCTACGTACAAGACTTCACCTTCCACCATAGTACACAACTCCTCCCTCCCATTCGCCACGTACAGGACTTCACCTTCCACCACAGTACACAACTCCTCCCTCCCATTCGCCACGTACAGGACTTCACCTTCCACCACAGTACACATCTCCTCCCTCCTATTCGCCACGTACAAGACTTCACCTTCCACCACAGTACACAACTCCTCCCTCCCATTCGCCACATACAGGACTTCACCTTCCACCACAGTACACAACTCCTCCCTCCCATCCACCACGTACAAGACTTCACCTTCCACCACCACAGTACACATCTCCTCCCTCCCATTCGCCACATACAGGACTTCACCTTCCACCACAGTACACAACTCCTCCCTCCCATCCACCACGTACAAGACTTCTCCTTCCACCACAGTACACAACTCCTCCCTCCCATTCGCTACGTACAAGACTTCACCTTCCACCACAGTACACAACTCCTCCCTCCCATTCGCCACGTACAGGACTTCACCTTCCACCACAGTACACAACTCCTCCCTCCCATTCGCCACGTACAAGACTTCACCCCCCACCACAGTACACAACTCCACCCTCTACACACTCCCTCCCATTTGCCACATACAGGAATTCACCCTCCACCATAGTACACACCTCATCTCCACCCTCTACACACTCCCTCCCATTCACCACGTACAGGACTTCACCCTCCACCACACTACATGCCTTGCAGTTCATTGGATTCCTTTATAACAGTCCAACCTTCCAATTTCATCATCCTACAGCTCCCGCAATGTATGAAAACACAAAAACACCTGCTCAGACGTATTGCAACAACAAATGAATGTACACTGAAAAATTCCATCAGAGCGATTCCACAGAGAGTACTTCATTGAGCTGCAAGTCTAATGACCATGGCCATCACCCAGAACCTCCTCCGGAGACCATGTTTCAATTGGCAGCCACTCTGTGTCTGTCCGCTGCAGGACATCTTCAAATCAACATACATTCCTGGCATGTGATGACCATGGTCCTCTTCACACTGGGGAAAACAGGTTGCAACATTCCTCCCTCCCCTACCGTCTTTGTTTTTTTACTTTTCTCTTGCAGATTTATTGTGTGCAGCTCACTTGGGTTATTTATTGTTTTTATTTATCTTTATGAACTAGTTTGTAACTGATATATAGTCAGATATTATCTACTTCACTGTATTTTATGCTTGTTTTTAATAATGTTGTTTAATGTTGTCTTTAAAAACATTTTAATGTCGGTTGATGTTCCTTGCCAGTCGGTAATGTGATCCCTTTACAGTAACTGGGTAGGAAACTGGCACTTGGTTAACCTTGCTGTGGTACAAAATTTACTTGCCGATTTGTGGTGGACTGGTATGGGCGCGTTCCCTCCTGAATCTGTTGCATACAGTTGGCAGCCATGTCTAAGGTGATGTGCTTCCTTCTGACCCCGGTGAGTGGGGCTGGCAGCCACTTACCAAGTGATGCTGGTTACGGTATGTGACGCTGTACGGGTATGGGGCATTGATTGTCCAAAATCTGCGGCCTTCTTACCTCCACTTGTATGTGCTTCCATCTTAGCCACACGCTGGTATCTTGCAGTCCTGTCTTGGCTGACATCTGTTACCATGAGAGTGGGTCACACAGTACACTACAGTGGAGCAATTTTGGGGCTAACCAACTGCATCCTAGGGGTCAAATACAAATTCCCATAGTTTTAGGTGTTTTGTCTTTTTAGCAATGCGTTACAGCACTCTCCTGCATTCAAGGGGTTAGAAATCGATTGGAATTTTATATTTATTGGTTCTCCATGGTGCGGATGGTTTGCTCTAGAACTGCACCACATTTTTAGTACATCAGCTACAGTGAGGTTGATGTACTAAGAAAAAAAGTGGAGCAATTTCAGTGCGTTCGGAATCAATACAAATCCCCCCAATTCCTATTGATTTAAATGGGACTTTTAACCCATAGGATGCCATAGAGGACTTCGGTGCCTTGTTTCACAATGTGTTCAAGACATCTGTAACATGTGATAGGTTAGAAGCCCCATTTAAAGCAAAATACATTTTTATTTTATTCCCTGTGTGTTTCAGTTGGTTCGCTCCTGAATCGCACCTAGGGTTGCCACCTTCTGTTCAAAAAAATACCGGCCAAGGCATTCCCTCCATAGACTTAACATTGGAAAGAAGCCAATTTTTTACCGGCCTGCTGGTAAAATACCGACTGTGTGGCAACCCTAATTGCACCACTTTTTCCCAGTACATCATCCTCAGTGTCTGGTTTTGTAGCCTGCCCTGTACTGAACATGCTCTGCAGGCCATGAGAGTCAGTACCAGGATGATAGGATAAAAGAATCACTCAGATGAGTGGACTGTGGCCTGGTCACATGGGCAGGAATGTGTGTGTGCATACGCAGGGCTGGATTTACATCTCATTTGTCCCTAGACAAGCGCCTAAGGTGTCCTTAGCTCCACCCATGGCCACACCCTTCACATGTCCCCACCCACAGTCTCATCCAATATTCCCTGGCACAAAAATAGCCTTAGCCAATAGCACGCAAGCACAAAAAATGCACTGGAGACCTTTCTAACATTCAGTACAGATGTATAAAGACTGGTGCAGGGAAACTGACATTGTGATGGCCACACCCACAATTCAGAATGTGGGTGTGGTCAGCATGGCTGAAGCACCCCTTAAAGAAGCAGTGAACATTTTTTTATGAAAAAAATATATTTTGTATGATGTTTCATGTTGACTAAAATAAGGGTACTCCCACTGCTGAGAGATGCATATTTCCAGAGTTATTACTGTCTAAACCTGTGTTTTTTACATTAGCAGTGTCCTCTAATGGTCAAATTCTAATTAGTTATCATGTTACACTGAGGAAAGTCAGTGACTTATAGTTCTCCATAGAATGTGATAGAAACTGCTGAGTCACTTCCTGTCAGTTAGAACTATCAGGAAGTAAACGCAGTAAATTCACTTCCTGTCAGAATTATCAGGAAGTAAACACACAGTAAATTCACGTCCTGTCAGTTAGAACTATCAGGAAGTAAACACAGTAAGTTCACTTCCTGATTATTTAAACTGTTATAACATTTGAATAAAACAACTGACAGCGGTGGGAGTGTCCTTGTTTTACTCAGCAGGTAAAACTCTATAACATATAGCATACCTCCCAACATTTCAAATGGCCAAAGAGGGACACTTTTGTTTTAGGTGGTGTTTATGGGGGTGTGGCTGGTGGGCGGGGCATTTCCGAGAATTTTTAGGCTAGTTCATGACCTACCGGCTCCTCTTTGTGTAATTGAATAAATTATTTAGAGCAATACCAAAGTATTTTATTTACACAGATCAATTTATAAACACACATATTAAAGATTAACTACACGTTTACGTGAGTTATATTGTTGTGGCGCATGTAATAAACAGTACTCATTCTGATCTCCTGAAAAGAGGGACAAAAGGGTAGAAAAGAGGGACAGAGGGATTTGGGTCTGAAAGAGGGACTGTCCCTCCTAAAGAGGGACAATTGGGAGGTATGATATAGGTTTTCATAAAAAAAGTTTACTGCTCCTTTATAATCTGGAGCTCTAGGCGGTTGCCTACTCTGCCTAATTGGGAAATCCAGCCCTGTGTATGCGTACGTGATTGTCTATGTGCCTATGCATATGTGTGTGCATGCAGACATCTTAGTAACCATAAGGTTTAAAAATAATTAACAAGAGATATCCACTTTAATCATTCCTGGATGTCATGTACATGGAGGCAGGAATGACGATTTTGGGTAGTTTTTTCAAACGGAAGAAAGCAGAGTTCATGAACCTAACTAACCATTTACAAATCAAAGGGGGTTTGCAACACATTGCAAAGCAATGCACTGCACATCCTTCTGGTCCGTAACAGGTTAAGATTACCATATGCAGTGAGTAGAGTTTGATGTCTTGTGGTCCTGCTAGCCGCTGTCATGTCCACCTACTTGGACATCACGTAATGACTGATTGAAGGCAGAAGGGCAAAATTCATAAGGACCATTGGAATTTTTGGCCATAATAAGTTAAGTAGGGGTATTATTATTAGGTGTTACTTCTCCTTTAAACTCACTGAAATCCACCCATACAATTTCAAAATTTTCTCCAGATTTTCATTACAAGGGACCTTTAAAGGGATAGTATTACTTGAAAATTACTATCCCTCATATTGTAGCCCTTAATAAACTGAGTTAAATGACACCAGCGGCATCTCTCAAACCTTTATGGTTTAAGAGATAGCCGCTTTCAAAGTTTCCTCTCCCCTGCTGTCAGTGTTCTGCTGCCAGCAGGAGAATCCGGTCTCTGAATCAAGAGGAGGCTCTTCAGCAGAGCCGATATCTCGTTATGGAAGGAAAAATGATTAATTGAAACAGTCTTCTATGTGTACTTGGTTACCAAGCACACGTAGAAGACTGTTTCAATTAATCATTTTTCCTTCCATAACGAGATATCGGCTCTGTTTAAGAGCCTCCGCCTGTCCCGGGACCGGATTCCCCTGCTGGCAGCAGAACGCTGACAGCAGGGGAGAGGAAACTTTGAAAGTGGCTATCTCTTAAACCATAAAGGTTTGAGAGATGCTGCTGGTGTCATTTAACTCAGTTTATTAAGGGCTACAGTATAAGGGATAGTAATTTTCAAGTAATACTATCCCTTTAAGGGATAGTAATGTTTCACAAAAACAGCAGCTCCAATTAATCTTCATAGTATTTGGGCCATGGAGAGTGTTATTTCAATACTGTCAGAGTTGTAGTTCAAGAGTAATTAAATGATAAAGTATCCCCCTCCCGCCCCTTTTACATACTGTAAGCCACCTCCCCTTAAATGTGGAATCTGGTCACTTGACCGGACAGAGCACAGTGAGGGACAATCTTCTTACTGTAATCATAAGGGAAAACCCTGCCCCCTTGACAGGTTTTTCCTTATGCTAACTGAAGATTGTCCCTCTCTGCGATCCATCTGGACAGTCTTGCTGCTCTGAGGTGAGCAGTGTTACATTAGGAAAAGGGGCGGGAGGGGGATACTTTATCATTCAATTACTCTTGTACTACAACTCTGACAGTATTGAAATAACACTCTCTATGGCCCAAATATTATGAAGATTAATTAGAGCTGCTTTTATTGTGAAACATTACTATCCCTTTCAGTGCAAAACACAAAATATCTCTCAAATCACAGCAGAAATTCCTGTCAGAAGTAAAATAATGTTTTACACACCCTGTGTTACAGGCCCATACCTCCCAACATTTCAAATGGCCAAAGAGGGACACACTTGTTTTAAGTGGTGTTTATGGGGGTGTGGCTGGTGGGTGGGGCATTACCGAGAATTTTTAGGTTATTTCAAGACCTAGTGACACCTCTTTGTGTAACTGAATAAATTATTTACCGCAAGACTTAAGTATTTTATTTATACAGACTAATTTAGAAACACATATATTGAAGATTAACTACACATTAATATGAGTTTTATTGCTGTGGGCAATGTGATACACGCTACTCATTCTGATCTCCAGAAAAGAGGGACAAAAGGGTAGAAAAGAGGGACAGAGGGATTTGGATCTCAATAAGGGACTGTCCCTCCTAAAGAGGGACAGTTGGGAGGTATGCAGGCCTGATGAAGAGACCTAAGTGGTCTTGAAAGCTCATCTCCAAATCTACTCAGCCAATAAACGTATCACCATTCCTCTAGTTGCCTTCGTCTAAGGAGGAAAATCGGAATTGACACACCTAGTAATTATTAAATAATTATATTGCTACTGTTAATAAAGGTAAACAGTAATGACTACTAAGCACTTATTTCAACATAAAACAAAAACAGTAATTATACATATCATAAATCCTAAACAGAGGTGTGGCAAAAAAGGAGAAGTTTAGCACTTTTGATGCCAAATAAGTTACCTGGGTAGTAAGAGACAAGTGTCATCACAGGAATAGATTTTACACTTCATAAATGGGTGAAATACCCATTTAACACAGTGGCTTTTTAGTGAGGTCTCTTAAAGGGATAGTAATACTTCGTTTTAACTTTATTTTATTTTGTAGGCATTAAAAAAACATGAAGAACTATATAAGTCTTATCTCTCAAACCTTTATGGTTTGAGAGATACTCACAAGCAAAGTTTCCCCTCCCGGCCCTTTTACCTAGTGTAAGTCATCTCTTCTCAGATGTGGAATCCAGTCCATAGACCAGACAGATAACAGCAGGGGACAATCTTCTTCCTATGAGAACAATGAAAGCCCTGCCCCCCCTTCACAAGTTTTTCAGGTTTTTCCCTTATCTTAATTGAAGATTGTCCCTCTCTGCAGTCTACCTGGGCACCTCCCTTCTGCTCTGGCTGAACAGTGTTACATCAGTAAAAGGGGCGGGAGGGGGATACTTTGTCATTGAATTACTCTGGAACTACAACTCTGACAGAATTGAAATAACACTCTCCAAAGTCCAAATACTATGATGATTAATTAGAGCCGCTTTTGTTATGAAACATTACTATGCCTTTAAGCATTGATAAGGAGACGTTTCTAACATGCAAGAGGTTTACTCAAAATTCATTTTATGCAGAGACACTGCTAGGAGGTGCTGTAGATGTTGCTTTATGTAGGAAACTACAGAAGATAATCAGCAAAAATATATTTTGTGGTTTTGTTTGAGCTGTAATCACTTTTGAATGTAAAATCTCAAAGCAGTGACAGTACTCTAGACACAAAATGTAAATGATAATTATTAATTTAAAGGGGAACTACCACCCCGCAAAAACTTCATCCTAATTAAGTCTTCATCTGGCGACTAGCTGCTTAGTAACGCTAGACGCCAGAAATATTACCTGGTTTGAAAGATTTTCTACTTTTGCGGAGGCTGACAAAAGGGACTGACAGCGCAGGCGCACGGACGTCACTATGGCAAGATGTCCGTGCTTCCTGCTACTGTCAGCCTCCGAAAAAATTGAAAATTTTTCAAACCAGGTAATATTTCTGGCGACTAGCGCTACTAAGCAGCTAGTCGCCAGATGAAGACTTAATTAGGATGAAGTTTTTGCGGGGTGGTAGTTCCCCTTTATTATCCCTATTCCGTTCACCCTTTGATTGCAAGAGGGGTATGCAACTTCTAAATTCTCATTTACTTAAATGGGGATTTAATCCCTTGAATGGTAGTGAGATCGCAAACGCATTGTGAAGCAGTCATGGGATTAAAGCACCATTTAAATTAGCAGACGTGGAAAAGGAGTACATATTCCACAACATCTGAAGCGGATGAAGATGGGGATGAAGACAGAAGGACACACTAGTGGATATTGTTGGTGAGCGGACCCGAATGGTCAGTTGATGTGAGAGTCAATTTTACCAAGAAGAAAGACATCTAGTGAGCGCATATCACAAAATGATTTCCTAGTTAGAGAACATGTTGATTGAATGATGTCTCGGCTTGTTATTCCTATAAGCGCACTACAACAAAGGGGGAATCATTTTGTCATACACTCTGTGGTAATATTACCATATTTCTTCCCCCCTCCCAATGTATTATATTGCCGCACAGCGAGCTTTGCCTCCCCACCTTAGTGTGATCCAGTCATTTAAAGGTATAGTATTATTTTGGTTTAAAAATGTCTAATATTGTCGATATGAACAGTGGAAGTAGAATAACCTACCTCCCATCTCTCAAACCTTTATAGTTTAGAGGTCGTAGCATTTAAAGTACCCCCTCCTGCCCCTTTCACAGACGTCAGCGCTCTATGGGACAGAAGCAGATCCTGGTCATTTGACTGGCCTTCGGCTCTACAGCAGAGCTGAGTCCTTAACGTTTTCCTTTAAGCACCAGAAGGGTTCACAACACATTAAGAAACAGTGGCCCATATTTATAAAAGCTGGAGTTATTCTGGAGTAAACCATCTGCACCATAGCTGACAATTAAAATTTTCTGTTAAAGGGATAGCAATGTTTCAAAATAAAAGCAGCTCCAATTAATCTTCATAGTATTTGGACCATGGAGAGTGTTATTTCAGTTCTGTCAGAGTTGTAGTTCAAGAGTAATTGAATGATAAAGTATCCCTCTCCCACCCCTTTTACCTAGTGTAAGCCACCTCCCCACAGATGTGGAATCTGGTCTCTTGACTGGACAGGTCACAGCAAGGGACAATCTTCTTGCTGTGATCATAAAAAAAATAAGAATTTTTAATGTGTTCCCTATGGTGCAATTGGTTGACTACAGAATGATTCCAGTTTGCTTATATAAATATGGACCAATGTGTTATGTGACCCTCCAGTACTTAAAGGGTTAACACACATTTCTTTCCCCTAATTGAATGCACATACACTCCGGGGGGCTTACGCATAATCACTGTCTCAATGACCTCATTCTACAGGTGCCACCCACTAGTTCATATCGTGTTGGCGCCAGTTTTGTTTGTTTAGTGTATTTTTTTCTTGTTTTCTAGTCCTGTATAAATGTTTAACTTTTGTATTATCATTGTTCTCCAGGACATACTATTGTATTGTATAGTGTATATTTTTATTTATATAGCGCCAACCGGTGTACTTGGCACTTTACAGATTACATTTAATACAGCAGGGGTACAATAAGTGCGGTGATTAAGTGCTTATATAGGCAGTCATAAGGGGAACGACAGGTGAGTATACATTAGGATAAGAGGTCCTTGCCCCGTAGAGCTTACAATCTAAGTATAGGAGGGGTGACATACAGATACGAGCTGGTAGAGGAGGAAGTGCAAAATGTATTCTTCTAAAACACTTTCTAAATAAATACATTTTTGGGGGTATACATACCCATACCTCCCAAGTGTCTCTCTTTAGGAGGGACAGTCCCTCTTTTGGACCCAAATCCCCCTGTCCCTCTTTCCCACCCTGATGTCCCTCTTTTTATCAGATCAGATTACATGGTGTGTATATTGCTCTACAGCAATAAAACTCACATTATTGTTTGTTTAAATGTCAGTATATGTGTTTATAAATTAGTCTGTGTAAATAAAATACTTTGGTCTCGTTATGTCATTTATTACGTTACACATGTAGGTGTCAATAGGTCATGAAATAACCTAAAAATTCTCAGTAACGTCCCACCCACCAGCCACGACCCCAGCAACACCCCCTAAAACACAAGTGTCCCTCTTTGGCCATTTGAAATGTTGGGAGGTATGCATACCAGCTCTATGACAGAGAGAAACGTTGAGACCATAAAGAGCACGTTGAAGATTTCTTGTGAGATTCTACAATACAGAATGTCACTCCAGGACCTATATTTAAATAAAATAAATAAATAAATAAATAAAAAGATTACTAAGTCAGGTCATTTTCGTCCTTTACTCAGGCTTTTATCAAGACAACGTCCCCAGACATTACTCAGATTTTCCTCATTTTCAAGTCCAGGCAAGTATTTATAATACAAAGTTACACATTGATGCAATAACAAAAACAAGAAAATACATGCTCATACATGTTTATGTCTAAATCATATTCTCTGAGCTGGATTTAAAACACAGGCATCCCAGGCAAGGCACTCTAGGTGCCAGTGGTGTAACAATAGGGGTCACAGAGGCAGGGCCGGATTTACATCTCGGGAGCCTGTAGGCACAGAAATCTGAAGCGCCCCCCCATTGGCCATCTCCACTGGACACCTCCACAATGCTCCAAATCTCCACATTGCCCCCATCATCTCCATATTGCCCCCATCAGCTCCAACTTGCCCTCACATTGCCCCCATCATCTCCACATTGCCCCCTTCAGCTCCATATTGCCCCCCATTAGCTCCAGATTGCCCTCACATTGCCCCCATCATCTCCACATCAGCTCCAACTTGCCCCCATCAGCTCCAACTTTCCCCCATCAGCTCCACTACCGTTTCCTACCTCCCTGGTGGTCCAGCGGCAGGAGAAGTCTTCTGCACAGACCTGTAGTTGCTGTTGCTCCCACACGGTCTTCTCTTTAGTAATGCAGAGCGCTGGGAGATGATGTCATCTCCCAGCGCTCTGCATTACTAAAGAGTAGATGAGGGAGCTCAACAGCTACATGTCAGGCACAGACCTCACCATGTGGTGGGCGGAGGATTACTTGCAATGACAGGCGCCCCTCTGTGGGGTGCGCCTGTAGGCAGATGCCTACTCTGCCTCATGACAAATCCGGCCCTGCACAGAGGTAGGAGCTGCGATCAGGCCTGTCACTCCAGGGGCCCGGCCACCCCCTGCAACCCCCCCTCCCCGACCACTACCCATTAAAAGCTAAAGTTTGTACCTTCTTCGGCACAGACTTCTAGCAGCTGAGCTCCCTCTGGCACTCTAGTAATGCAGATCGCTGGGAGATGACATCATCTCTGAGCGCTCTGCATTACTGGAGAGAGGACCGCGCTGGAGCTCTGAGTTGCTAATACCTCTACTGCCAGGCCGCTAGACCACCAGGGAGGTAGGAGGTGGACACTGTGGGATATTGGGGGCAATGTGGAGGTAGAGAAAGGACATTGGGGGGCAATGTGGAGAGAGGACATTGGGGCAATGTGGAAATGGAGAAAGGACATTGGGGCAAAGTGGAAATAGAGAAAGGACATTGGGGGCCCCCTTGAGGGTCAATGTGGAAGTGGAGAAAGGATATTGGAGCCCCCCTGGGGGGCAATGTGGAGATGGAGAAAGGACATTGGGGGGCAATGTGGAGAGAGGACATTGGGGGACAATGTGGTCGGAGGGCCCATGGCAATTTTTGCGCCAGGGCCCCGTGGCTTCTAGTTACGCCTCTTCTAGGCGCCATTAGCTCCAGCCATGGCCACACCCCTAATCCTCACATGATCCTGCCCGCAGTCTCATACACTGCTTCCTAGCACAGAAAACACCCTTGTCCTGAAACAAGAAAGGACAAAAAAGCTTTAACCCCCTTGGTTGCTAGAACGATGTTCTGCAGTGCATTGGAGATCTCTCTAACATCCAATGGGGTTACATAAAAGTCTGTAAAGGAGTATAAATTTGCTCAGGGACACTGAGATTGCTCTAGCCACACCCACAATTCAGAATGTGGGTGTGGCCTGCACCGCTGAAGCACCGCCCCCCAAACTTTGGAGCTCTAATCAGTTACCTACTCTGCCTAATGGGAAATCTGTCCCGGCGTACTGTTTATTGGTAAAGGAGGCAAATATAATTTCCTTTGCAATGGTTTTACAAAAACCCCTTGGTTGTCAATGGGTTAACCCTTCGAGTTCCACAGCGGCGAGCAAAGCATTGTGAATCCATGTGTTGCTCATACCTCTGGCACTCAAAGGGTTAAGCTACACCTGTTACTAAAGTGTTTGTTCACTATAAAACCCAAGGCTTGAAAGCAGACACATTTCTGTTTGTGACTGTGTGTTCAGGACAGGCAGTAACAATACAGCGCCATATGAATTACGTAGATGCTCCACATTAGATCACTGAAGGGTCACTGAACTAGAACAGAGGCGGAGGGTAGGAAAAGAACACGTTCCAGGATGCATACTTTCCAACATTTCAAATGGCCAAAGAGGGACACTGTTGTTTTAGGTGGTGTTTCTGGGGGTGTGGCTAGTAGGTGGGGCATTACTGAGAATGTTTAGGTTATTTCATGACCTCTTTGTGTAACTGAATAAATTATTTTGCTCAATACCAAATTATTGTATAAAAACACACACTAGCGTTCAATAGCTTGGGGTCATTTAGAACCGTCCCTTGTTTTCCACAAAAACAGATCAAATCCTATATAATAATTCGCTAAATCGTGTGTAACGACGCAACATGCGCAGTAGACACTGCTGCGCGTGCTGCAGTCATGCGCAGTAGAGACTGCCCGCGCCGCGGCTGATACAGAGCTGGACGCTCAGAAGGAGCGTCCAGCTCTGTATCAGCCGTGGCGCGAGCAGTCTCCACTGCGCGTGATTGCCCAGCGACCGGGTGGCAGTGGCACTGTGGCCCGTGTAACGGGCTGTTCAACTATTAAGTTATAAAATGAATAGGAAATATAGTAAAGACGTTGACAAGGTTAGAAACAATGATTTTTAATTTAAATAATAATTGTGTCTTTCAAGCTTTGCTTTCGTCGAAGAATCCTCCATTTGCAGCAAATATTCCATTAAAAATCAGCCGTTTCCAGCTACAATAGTCATTTACAACATTAACAATGTCTACACTGTGTTTCTGATCCATTTGATGTGATTTTAATGGAGAGAATTTGCTTTTGTTTCAAACACAAGGACATTTCTAAGTGACCCCACACTTTTGAACAGTAGTGTATACTGAAGCATAAAGGGATAGTAACATGGGCGGATTGTCCTATCGGGCGATCAGGCATCCCCCGGTGGGCCGCTAGATCATGGGCCGGTGGGGGCGAGATCAGAGGATCTCACCTCACGGTCCCACAATATTTTGAAAGAGAGGTCTGTGTTGCCACCGGCACAGACACTGTCTGTGACAGCCTTCAATGCCGAACAGGGACCACAAGGGGGCGTTGATAGGGACATCGGTGAAGCTAGTGGGCTGCTTTAACCCTCTGAGTGCCAGAGGGGTACAGAATGCATTGCAAAGCCGTGCATTCCGTACCCCTCTGGCACTCAATGGGTTAGAAAAATGCCCGGGCTGGTATTCCCCTACAATCTACCCCTGGATAGTAATACTTAAAAATGACTATCCCCCATGTTGTAGCTAGTAAAAAACGGATTTAAACGAGACCAGCGGCAGATTCGCTTTCAAAGTTGCCTCTCCCCTGACGTCAGCGTTCTAGCTGACAGCAAGGGAATCTGGTCCCGGGTCTGGCGGAGACTCTGCAGCAGAGCTGAAATCGTGTTAATAAAAAAGAAATCCTTAACTTGAAAAGTCTTCTACATGTACTTGCAAACCAAGCACACGTATTAGACCTTTTTAGTAAAGGATTTCTCTTTTTTATTAACGAGATCTCGGCTCCACTGCAGAGCCACCAGCTGATCCCAGGAGAGGATTGTCCTGCTCTCAGCTAGAACGCTGACGTCAGGGGAAAAGCCAAAAAAGGGGAACTTTGAAAGCAAATATCTCTCAAACCATAAAGGTTTGAGAGATGCCGCTGGTCTCATTTAATTCCACTTTTTTACTGGCTACAACATGGGGGATAGTCATTTTTAAGTATTACTATCCCTTTAAATTAACATTAATGTGAGTTTTATTGCTGTGGACAATGTGATACACTTATATACACACACACCACACAATCTGAAGAGGGACTGTCCCTCCTAAAGAGGGACACTTGGGAGGGATGTACCCACTAATATCTCCTAAAGAGGGACACTTGGGATGTATGGACCCACTAATATTTCCTACAGAGGGACACTGGAAGTATGGACCCCTAATATTTCCTAAAGAGGGACACTTGGGAGGGATGTACCCACTAATATCTCCTAAAAGAGGGACACGTGAGAGGTATGTACCCACTAATATCTCCTAAAGAGGGACACTTGGGAGGTATGTACCCACTAATATCTCCTAAAGAGGGACACTTGGGAGATATGTACGCACTAATATTTCCTACAGAGGGACACTTGGGAGGTATGTACCCACTAATATTTCCTACAGAGGGACACGGGAAGTATGGACCCCTAATATTTCCTAAAGAGGGACACTTGGGAGGTATAAGGATCGCTGGCAAGTAGACCAACAAACAGAAACCTGGGCTGTGATGGAGAATTATAAACAGTGGGGCATATTAACCCCTCTGGTGCTGGGCACATTACATGAGTCAATGAAAAAATGGGGCCATTTCGTACTTTTGGATTAGTCCCCAAAATGGATTTTAAATTAGTGGTGGATATCACTTCAATGGACCCAGACATGGATCTGTGTTGCAGGACTTCAGGACCCAAAACACCAACCAAGGAAGCAGGAGGAGTTTTAGGGTCCTGGAGTCCTACAAAATAGAATTATGTCTACCTCTGTGGGCACAATGTGCATTACTGATTAAAGGGATAGTAATGTTTCACAATAAAAGTAGCTCCAATTAATCTTGATAGTGTTTGGGCCATGGAGAGTGTTATTTCAATTCTGTCAGAGTTGTAGTTCAAGAGTAATTGAATGATAAAGTATCCCCCGCCCGCCCCTTTTACCTAGTGTAACACTACTCACCTCAGAGCAGCAAGACTGTCCGGATAGATCACAGAGAGGGACAATCTTCAGTGAACATAAGGAAAAACCTGTCAAGGGGGGCAGGGTTTTCCTTATGGTCACAGTAAGAAGATTGTCTCTTGCTGTGATCTGTCCGGTCAAGAGACCAGATTCCACATCTGAGGGGAGGTGACTTACACTAGGTAAAAGGGGCAGAAGGGGGATATTTTATCATTCAATTACTCTTGTACTGCAGCTATGACAGTATTGAAATAACACTCCCCATGGGCCAAATACTATGAAGATTAACTGGAGCTGCTTTTTTATGAAACATTACTCTATCCCTTTGAAGATTAAATTTGGGGAATCAATTCACAAAGAAACTGATTCGTAGTGGTCATTGGGGTTTCCTGCTTAGATGAACCCTTTGAATGCCAGATAGGTATCCAACGCATTGCGTTGCAGTGCTTTGTATACCTCTCTGGCACTCAAAGGGTTAAAATTCTGCAACAAAATAACAGAACTCCCCCTTCCTTGTTGCAATTAATGTTCATATCCTCTCTGCCAAAATTTTGAATACATTAACCCTTTGTGTGATAGAGAGGGATGCAAAGCGTTAAAATGCTTTGCGTACCCCTCTGGCAGTCAAATGGTTTATAGTCCATTCCAAATTATACAGGCAGAATAATCAACCCTTTCAATACCAATTTATCCCCCAATGTATTTCTTTGCCAATGCATTGGAGACCTTCCTACCACACAAAGGGTTCATTTTTATATTTCCTATGGAATTATAATTCCTTTCTTGGGCCCTATAACAACTTTAACACCCTAATCTGTTGGGACCTTCTTACCAAGCCTTTGGATCCCAAAGCCAAGCTCTGCTATGGGGATAATCTATGGATGCTACCTTGATCGAGGGGAAAGACTCCTACCACTAGCTGTTCCTAGGTCGTCTTGACTAGGGGGTGCTCTCATGGAGATGTTTTTTTAGTGTGTGGATTCAAGAACAACTTGGACACATAGAATTTTTATTAAAGACAACGAACGTCACCTAATAATTACCTCCAACTTACCTTATTATGGCCAGAAAATCCAAATGGTCCCTTGTCGGTGGCACAGTCAATTCTATTTTCCACAGTAACCACCCCCTCTTAACTTACCATCCCACTGACCACTCTGAGACTCTAGAATGTTTCACAATAAAAGCAGCTCCAATTAATATACATAGTATTTGTGCCATGGAGAGTGTTATATCAATACTGTCAGAGTTGTAGTTCAAGAGTAATTGAATGATAAAATATCCTCTTTACTCCCTTTTTACTGATGTAACACTGCTCACCTCAGAGCAGCAAGATGGTGTCCAGATGGATCGCTGAGAGGGACAATCTTCAATTAGCATAACTGAAAAACCTGTCAAGGGGGGCAGGGTTTTCCTTTTGCTCACAATTAGATTGTCCCTTGGTGTGATCTGTCCGGTCAGGAGAGCAGATTCCACATCTGAGGGGAGGCGGCTTACACTACTTAAAAGGGGCGGGAGGGGGATACTTTATCATTCAATTACTCTTGAACTACAACTCTGACAGTATTGAAATAAAACTCTCCATGGCACAAATAATATGAAGATTGATTGGGGCTGCTGTTTTTGTGAAACATTATATCCCTTTAATTAAACAAACCCAACACATTTTCAACTAACAGGGATTACTTGATGAGGGCCATGCCACCATCCAACCCTAACCTATGAATGTGGCAAGTAGTAGCCCAACATCCGTACCCCATGACTTGTAAGACCATGTCCATGAGTCAAGATCCTGAACCAGAGTTCTGATGACCACACTTCAAGCAGCAAGCACCCCACCATGTGTGACACAATCACCATAGGGCAAAAAAACCCACAGGCACAGCCTGTCCTCCCCTCCTTCCCCGCTGCCTGGCCCACCATATAGCTAAGCCAGCACCAGGCCCCCACTGTCCATACCAGCCTGCCCAGACCCCAATAGAGGACGAGTGTGAAGCACTCCCACTCTCGTTCCTCACTTCCAAAATGCCTGCAAGGAACACACAATCACCCACAGACATCATTTCTGGATGGGATGCCCATTCCCCTAACGTAACCTCACTACCCTCCCCACTATCTTCCGAGCCCCATCAAGCCCTCTCCCCCTGAGTGACTCCAGTCAATGAATTTACTCTTTTGTCTTTGTTCAAGAGATAACATCTGCAATCAGTCTGGATGTTCTGTCCACGGAGGAAGACATGATGTTTGTTTTCTGGACCAAATGACCTCAAACTCTGCTCATTGCACATGGTAGTCTTAAAGTGATAATAATGTTTCACAAAAACAGCAGCTCCAATTAATCTCCATAATATTTGAGCCATAGAGAGTGTTATTTCATTACTGTGAGTGTTCTAGTTCAAGAGTAATTTAATGATAAAGTTCCCCTCCCGCCCCTTTTACCTAGTGTAACACTGCTCACCTCAGATGTGGAATCTGGTCTCTTGACTAGACAGGTCGCAGCAAGGGACAATATTCTTACTGTGAGAACAATGAAAACCCTGCCCCCCTTGACAGGTTTTTCAGGTTTTCCCTTATGATCACTGAAGATTGTGCCTCTCTGTGATCCATCCGGACAGTCTTGCTGCTCTGAGGTGAGCAGTGTTACATCAGTAAATGGGGCGGGAGGGGGATACTTTATCATTCCATTACTCTTGAACTACAACTCTGACAGTATTGAAATAACACTCTCCATGGCCCAAATACTATGAAGATTAATTGGAGCTGCTTTTATTATGAAACTTTACTATCCCTTTAACCCTATACAGACTGGAGCGGGAATTGAACACATTGCTTACTCCTCTTTTGCTTGAAGGGTTAAGTAGCCTCACATAGTCAGCCCTATTCAGTATGAAAAATCTACCAATAACTGTCATGTCTGATTCCACAAACCTGACATCCATGAGTGATGGAAGATGTCATCTATTGAATAAAAGCACAAGGGCACAAATCACAGGGGGACATTAGGATTTTCTGGCTATGATACTGTTAGAGGGGGATTGTAATTAGTAGGTGTTAGTACTCCTTTATTCCTTTTAGTGCCAAGGACCGAATTACAACACAATGCGCTGCACACCTCTCTGGCACACAATGGGTTAACAACAGTAACGACAGAGCATTCAGGGTCATTCCATCCTTCCATTATCCTTAAATGTATAGGAGTCTCCCTCCCTGGGTGGGCCGTATGTTCAAAAGAAAAGTGGAGGAATTCTGGGGCAAACCATTTGCACTATAGGGGGGAAAGGAGAACTAAAACCTCTCATTGATTTAAATAGGGATTTTACCCCCTTGAATGCTAGAGAGGAGACTTAAATTCCCTATTTAAACCAATGGGAAGTTTTGGCATTTTTAGTTTTCCCCTATAGTGCAAATGGTTTGCCCCAGAATTCCTCCACTTTTCTTTTGAATGTACGGCCCCTGTGGAGAATGCTAATCTCGGTTTAGGGCAGTGATTCTCAATTATTTTTTTCTCTCAAGGCACCCCTGACCTACAGTCTGGAGTTTTCAGGGCACCCCTAGCATTTCATAGGTAATTTTTCAAGGGCTTAAAGGGATAATAATGTTTCACAATAAAAGCAGCTCCAATTAATCCTCATAGTATTTGGGCCATGGAGAGTGTTATTTCAATACTGTCAGAGTTGTAGTTCAAGAGTAATTGAATGATAAAGTATCCCCCTCCTGCACCTTTTACTGATGTAACACTGCTCACCTCAGAGCAGCAAGACTGTCCGGATGGATCACAGAGAGGGACAATCTTCAGTGATCATAAGGAAAAACCTGAAAACATGTCAGGGGGGCAGGTATTTCCTTATGATCACAGTAAGAAGATTGTCCCTTGCTGTGATCTGTCCGGTCAAGAGACCAGATTCCACATCTGAGGGGAGGTGGCTTACACTAGGTAAAAGGGGCTGGAGTGGGATACTTTATCATTCAATTACTCTTGAACTACAACTCTGACAGGATTGATATAACACTCTTCATGGCCCAAATACTATGATGATTAATCTGAGCTGCTTTTTTTTGTGAAACATTAGTATCACTTTAAGGGCTCATTAATGCTTGTTCAAGTCTATAGTGTAACAGGCAGATATTTCTCGAAAGCAGAGACTCAATAAGCATAAGAAAATCAGACCAGTACAGGCCAGTGAACCAAGCTCAGTCCCTGCAGATTCGCTAGATGTGTATAGACTATTAATTAATGCACAATGACTCCCATATGGAACAATTAGTCTTTCCATTAGAAATGCATAAATAATTTTGTTATACAAACAAGAGGCAGTGCTAGTATTATTGTATATGCTTTGCCACTCTCTCAGCCAGAACGCGGGCACAGGGCTTGTTAATGCGGCCATTAGCAACTCCGAATGATGAACGTAGATAGGAAAAGGTGAGATTGTTCTACACTGAAATGACCCCCAGATCGCTATTGCTTTAAAGGGATAGTATTGCTTGAAAATAATTTTATTCTGTATTGTAGCCCTTAAAAAAACATTTAAAATGATATAAGTCTTATCTCCCAAACCTTTATGGTTTGAGAGATATTAGCAAGTAAAGTTAATAATAATAAAAGTAAAGTTCCCTTTTCCTGGCTGTTTTAGCAAAGTCTGCCATCTAGTGGACAGATTTGGAATCCGGTCCACTGGTCAGCCGGCAGCTCTTTAGCAGTGCTGAGATCACGATCTTTAAAAAGAACTACTTCAATGGAACTGTCTACAAAATGTCCCTGGCTTGCAAGCATACTTTGTAGACCATTCAAATGAAGAAATTCTTTTTAAAGATGGTGATCTCTGCACTGCTGATGAGCCGTGGCCGGTCTGCGGACCGGATTCTAAATCTGAAGGCTTGAGCAGTGACGTCACTCCAGGGGAAACTTTACTTGCTAATATCTCCCAAACGTATATAATTTTTGATGGTTTTTTTAAGGGCTACAATATAGAATAAAATTATTTTCAAGCAATACTATCCCTTTAAAGTAGCAGAACCTCCTGGGATAACAATGAAATTACAGTAGCATGTAGTAGCATACTCTGGATTTCCACAGAAAACTTTCCAAAAATTAAAATAAGCATTTGAAAATATCTAGAATTTGTTTTGTTTTATTCTGAATACAAAGTCCTTGAGCACAGATCAAGAGTGGGCAACCTGCAGTGTCCCGGACAGTTGATAGACTACAATTCCCATTATCCTCTGAAGGCCAAAAGTAGTCTGAGAATGACGGATGTTGTTGACCAACAACAACTGCACAACAGTACCAACCATTTTGTATTATTCAGGTGCTAAAGCTGTATCTGATGGGGCTAGAATGTCAAGGTAGGGCGAACATGTGTCCCGGATTGTGCAGGACAGTCCAGGAGAGTAAATGTGTGTCCTTTGTCTAGGGCATCCTCCTTCTGGGACAATACAAAGTCCCTCAATGAAGACTCCAGAGCACACTAGACACACACTAGAAGGTGAACTGCCTATTGTTTACTGCCAAACAGTGAGTCCTTTTCCGGGCTACAAGAAAATGGCTTCCAGACAGAGCTCTAAACACTAGAGACAGACATGAGCAGGGCCGGATTTATAATTAGGCAGAGTAGGCATCTGCCTACAGGCGCACCCCACAGAGGGGCGCCTGTCATTGGGATCATGTTGTGTTTTTTTTGTTTTTTTTTGTTTTGTTTTGTTTTTAATACCCCTCCCCCGCCATCCGGCACCACAACATGGTGAAGACAGGTCTGTGCTTTCTTCGTCACAGGCCTGTAGCTGCTGAGCTCCCTCATTGGCTCTTTAGTAATACAGAGTGCTGGGAGATGACATAATCTCCCAGTGCCCTGCATTACTGAAGATTAGACCGCACGGGATTACAGGTTTGTGCAAAAGGAGGAGGTACATACCTCTCCTGCCGCTGGACCACCAGGGATGAGGTAGGAAACAGACACTGGGGGGGCAATGTGCAATATAGAGCTGATGGTGGGCAAGTTGGAGCTGATGTGGGCAATATGGAGCTGATGGGGGGGCAATGTGAGGGCAATATGGTATATGGAGATGATGGGGCAATGTGAGGGCAATACGGAGCTGATGGGGGCAATGTGAGGGCAATATGGAGTTGATGGGGGCAATGTGGAGATGATGGAGGCAATATGGAGCTGATGGGGGGCAATGTGAGTGCAATATGGTATATGGAGATGATGGAGGCAATGTGGAGATGATGGGGGGCAATGTGGGGATTAGGAGCATTGTAGAGGTGTCCAGTGGAGATGGCCAATGGGGGGGAGGCGCTTCAAATTTCTGTTCTTACAGGCTCCTGAGATGTAAATCCAGCCCTGAACCTGAGCCTTTATCATAACATCAAACGAGCTGCAGTGCAATTTTGTTGCAGTGTAATGCTAACCTAAGGCTTTGGATGTGATGTACATTTTCTTGTAGCCCACAACAGGCATCACTTTCTGTGACAGCAGTCAATGGGCAGTTTTCCCTCTAGTGTGGTTTGCCAGAGAAAGAGTGGTTTGCGCCCCAATGTCCAGTGATGTATAGTCACCCATCCCACATAGCTGCAGTAGAGCTGAGGACAAGTCCTCTACTGCTCTCATCTCCACAGTGCCCCTGAATGGCAGGATGGAAATGTGGTCACCGTATGTCCAGGGGGGTATCCGGATACTGGAAACCTCCTCTCAGTTTGGCCTTGGCATGTTTAGGGGAGAATATAAATCTGAATTGTGTTTTTTTTCTTGCCCTGATAGCACGTATTAGCGTAAAAATATAAAAAGCAAAAAAATGTTTAGCAAACTTATTGTGTTTCTATGGCAATAGGCAGAGTTGTCCCTCTCAATTTCTTTTATTCTGGTGAGACAGCTCAGTTGGTTAATGCATCTATAGAATCTGCTTAAGCCTTTGAGTGCCAGAAGGGTACACAACGTGTATCCCTCTGGAACTCAAAGGGTTGAATCTCAGGGTCACAGGTCTAATCCTGGCAAGGTCAGCTCAGCCTTTAACCCTTCTGAACTAGATAAAATGAGTACCCAGGGCATACTTGAAGAGAAAACGTCAATGTACCTTTGCTACTGAAATAACTCTCATATCAAGCTCTTCCTGCAGTAGGTTGAATTATGATTATAAGTGACTATAAATTCCCAGGATGGTAACGCAGTGTACAGGGAGGGGAAGCATGTCATGTGGACGGTTGATTCAGACAGGAAGTGTGTGTGTGTTAGGAGGAGTATAAAAAAAGCGCTTAGAAAGAGGTTGGTAACAGGAAGTGGACTGCTGTTTGGGGGAAGAGAGGACAAGGAGAAGCATCCCTCCCTCCCTATTATGGTGTGGCTGTTTTTGGTGGTGTGTCATGGCGGGGTGGATAGTCCTTGCATGGTTTTCAGAGATCAATAATTGATGTGGTAAAGTTAGGAAATTTTATCCTCGGGCAGAAACCCTTTGGGAGTTTGCCCCACACTTAGGTTGTGGGAGGTGACATTACCCATTGACGCTAAAGTGGATGGCCAACGGGGTAATTCATTGGGAGTCAGTTGTAAAGCTGAAGAATTGTGGAGTCAGTTGTAAGTGCTGAAGATTGGTGGAGTCAGTTGTAAGTGCTAAAGAATGGTGGAGTCAGCAGTAAGTGCTGAAGAGTGGTGGAGTCAGCTGTAAGTGCTGACGAAGGTTGGGGTCAACTGTAGTGCTGAAGAATGTGGGAATTTTAGCATAAGACCGTACAATTTGACCATGCTTGGTTTCAAGGAAGGCCAATTGACAAGGACTGTCAGTTAACTATTGATTAATGATTACTTATTGCGGTTGAATAAGAACAAAAATAATAATAATGTGATTGGAAGTAGTTAAATAAAGCTATGGTATGTTATCCCCAATAAAGATGTGTCTGTGCTTATCTGATGGATCACACCTTCTCCTTATGACATGAGTGGTTTCAAGGAAGAAAGTGGCAGATGGAAGGGGAAACCAGCTGAATTGATAGGTTCTGGAGAAATTCAGATAATGGTGAAAATATTAAAATCTAACTGCACATTTTTTAAGGTTTGTGAAGCCACTTAGGAGTGTCAGGGATATGCTCTTCAATTGAATATTTATCAACTAAAAAATTTGTTGGTTTTTTTTTTTGTTTCTTTTTTTTAGGAGATTCTGCCTCTTTAACCCCTTAAGGACAACAGGTGTATGCAACACATTTCAAAGCACAACTCTCTGGCCCTCTAGGGAATAAGGCCACATGAAACTAGTGCATGAGTGGGCAACCTATAGCTCTCCAGCTGTAGTCGGACTACAGCTCCCTTCACACTCAGCGGATGGTAGTTGTAGTCCAACAATAACTGGCTCCCGAACACCCCTATTGTAATGAGTCATGACTGACTACAGAAAAAGACAAGGTTCACAGAGAAGATATTAGCATTGAGGTTTTTTCATAAGACTTGGCTGTTGGAACTTGCGATTTTACCACGTGATGCAGCCAAACACAGCTTGCTGCAACTTCCTGGTGTCCACGCGCTGAACACAGAGATGATCTGTTAGACCACCTATGGACAATGCTGCCGATTGCTCGCAAGGGTAATGTGAATATTGCAAGTGCGCACCACAACATCCAACGAATGGCCAACCCTCATGGGCATCAATGAATGTGGTATGGCTGACATCTAAAGATGCTGTTCAAGAATCGGAGGGAGATCAGCCCAAAGTGTCACCTGTTTTCTACACTTATAAGGTCACATAGTAAAGAATTATCTGCAGCTTACTGAGTACTGGTCCATCCTTATGTCACATCTCCTCTACACAATCCCTGATGTCCCCACATGTAAGTACGCTGGTGATTTGAACAGTGCTGCATTACTGGACAGTTTATTTCCATTTAGATAAAATAAAAGAATGTCAGACGTCAGATGTGTACAATATGTTGTCTGTCTGGCTGTCTCCTGTTGAGGGAGGGTGAAATCAGTGGTTTGCTGGATGAAATACGAAATTCTTTCGTCATTGCTGATAATTGATTCTAAGAAATATTTTATTTTCATTCACCTTAATTAAAGCCTTCACTGCCAAATGGGTCAGCAATAAATTAACCCTTTGGCGACAAGAGAGCTGAGCCTCCTCTAGCCTAATTGCTATCTGCAGTGCATTTAATAATAGGAATAAAAATGGTGGCATTCATTCATGTTTTCCATACAAGCTGTGGAGGGGCAGGGGGTTTCACACCTCGGGATCTGGCATTAGCTTTCTATGGGGGAGACAGGGTGGCTGTAGTGGGTAGTGTTACTGATTGGTAGATCGAGGGTTAAGCACAAGGATACAATTATCCAGCCACACAAAAATATACTACATTGCATTTATTAGAAGTGTCATAGCACACAAGCATAGGACAACGCCTACAGGGAAATAAACAGGGTAAAATATAAAACCCACTCACTCTTATTATCCTCTTCTTGGATAATAGCAAAGTTGTACAGATTGTCAGGGGTTCCACTTAATACTCACGCTTCATCTTAGGTTTGCTGTGGAGGTTGGACAAGGTCCTGATAGAGGCAGAAGTGGGACGCACACAGCCCACTGCACATTCACCAGGTGCTGGCTTGCATAAAGCTTCTTTGTACCTTGCAGTCCTGCAGATGGTTTGGAGAAGGTGTCCCAAGAGGTCATCTAGATCATCTACAGTCATATTCCTTTGGGTTGTAGCCCCCTGAGTATGACTTAACAGCCCCAAACCTTGTCAGGAGAAAATCAGGACACTTTTCGTGGCTGCCACAGCTTGGCTTATGGCACGGAACTGGAGGGACCCGGCCACTTCAGTGTCCACTCATTCTAACTCTTCCATTGAGGGCACACACCGGTCCCAGCTTTCCCCTTACTGTCTTAGCAAGCACATGGTCAAGACAGACTGGCCCCAGGCCTCTCTCCATTCTAGAGAGGCCCTGCCTCTTCTTCTACATCTTCATCTCACTTCTCCCTTTCTCTTTTAGATTTTTCTAACTTTTCCACCTCCCTTCAGGATCTGATGCCACAGCTACCATTTACAATATATATTTTGCACAACCTGCTCTATGGGGGGGGTGCCACACATTCAACTCACACAGGCTTGTTTTCTATCCTCCCCTGTATCTACCCAGGTGTTAAATCCCTTTCCTCAAGTAGTAGACCCCTTCAGAATCTCATGCCACAGTTTCCATTTACAATATATATATTTTGCACAACTTGCTCTATGGGTGCGGGGGGGGGGGCACACATTCAACTCACACAGGGTTTTTTTTCTGTCCTCCCCTGTAGCTACCCAGTAGTGCTATCCACAGGGGGATATTTGACAACTCTGAATCTATTGTGTTTGCTAGACTCCATGGCAGCATCACTCTATAATTCAAACATACATATTAACCCCTTCAGTGCTGATAAAAAGGCCAGCACTCTTCATTTATAAGCTCTCTGATATCACAAGTGTAGCCAGGGGTGTACATAGAAATTTTTCAAGGTGGGGCAAAGCCATATCGTCATATGTCACTAAGGGGTTAAGTACCCCATAGTTATCACTTACGTTGATGAGATCCACAACACCCTGGGCCTGCTGCACATTGTGTCAAAAAATAAATAAACATTATAAAAAATAAATAAATAAAATGCTGTTGCCACCTACAAAGTAAAAAAACCCTTAATCCTGCTCAGGCAGTTGCCCCAGCTAGAATGAGGATCGAGGAAAAACTGAACAGGGATTGGCTGTCGTGTGGGTATCTCTGTTCAAATTAAATCCCACACCCCCATTCACGGGGATTGTGCGGTTATGGATACATGTCACATCACCCCTCCGACTAGCCACTCATTGCTAGCTTTAGGGGAGGCATTATGCGTATCCATATCCCCCCCAACAAGATTCTGATTGGCTAGGAGGTGAAGTTACTGCAGGGCACGTTCCATGCCCTGTGTAATCCACAGTTTCTGCCAGTGAGCTCATGGGAACTAATTTGTACAGGAATGGCAATATTAAAGTGATAGTAATGTTTCCTAATACAAGCAGTTCTAATTAATCTTCATAGTATTTGGGCCGTAGAGATTATTATTCCAATACTGTCAAGTTCAAGAGTAATTGAATGATAAATTATCCCCCTTTTACTCAGAGCAGCAAGAATATCCGGATGGATCGCAGAGAGGGACAATCTTCAGTGAGCATTAGGAAAAACCTGAAAAAAACATCAAGGGGGGCAGGGTTTTCCTTATGTTCACAGTAAGAAGATTGTCCCTTGCTGTGAGCTGTCCGGTCAAGAGACCGGATTCCACATCTGAGGGGAGGAGGCTTACACTAGGTAAAAGGGGCGGGAGGGGGATACTTTATCATTCCATTACTCATGAACTACAACTCTGACAGTATTGATATAACACTTTCCATGGCCCAAATATTTTGACGATTAATCGGAGCTGCTGTTTTTGTGAAACATTACTATCACCTTGAAGCCAATCCCTGTTCAATTTTTTTCTCATTCTGAATAAGGAAAAGGCCAGAGCAGAATTGGGGTGGCAGCAGGAATGGTGACGGCAGAGTTTAGGGAGGTTAATGTTTCTTTGTTTTTTACACAACATGCTGGATGCCAAGGGCATAAAGCACACCTCTGGTCCTCAGACATCCAGGTAAGTGCAATACGTGTTATGGATGGTGTAAGCTTGTGAATGACCAAATGAACTAATGGATTTGAGCAACAGCACTGAATGTGGTATTCGTGTTTCTGGAATTGTGTTTGATTAAATCTGAACGTCATGAAGCACACAATTCTAGTTAAATCTTGTTTCATTCCAAAAGTAAAGCACATATCTAGTTTGCAGGTATAATTATATATCTGTATAATTATATATCTGTCATATTAAGTGATTTCTATGAGTTTAATTGGAAATGTCCTGCTGAACTTCATGGTATTAAAGGGATAGTAATGTTTCATAATAAAAGCAGCTCTAATTAATCATCATAGTATTTGGACTTTGGAGAGTGTTATTTCAATTCTGTCAGAGTTGTAGTTCAAGAGTAATTCAATGACAAAGTATCCCCCTCCCGCCCCTTTTACTGATGTAACACTGCTCAGCCAGATCAGAAGGGAGGTGCCCAGGTAGACTGCAGAGAGGGACAATCTTCAATTAAGATAAGGGAAAAACCTGAAAAACTTGTCAAGGGGGGCAGGCTTTCATTGTTCTCATAGGAAGAAGATTGTCCCTTCTGTTATCTGTCTGGTCTATGGACTGGATTCCACATCTGAGAAGAGATGGCTTACACTAGGTAAAAGGGGAGGGAGGGGGAAACTTTATCATTCAATTACTCTTGAGCTACAACACTGACAGTATGTTAACCGCTTCACGTCCGATGACGTACCAGGTCCGTCACGCTGGTCCGGCACTTAAGGACCAGTGACGGTCCTGGTACGTCATGGAGTTCATGGCTCCAGGCGCGGCTGCACGCCGCTCCAGAAGCTCTGAACCGGAAGCAATAATAAAAAAAAGCCCCGTGGTCACCAAGTGCCGGCTGAGCGTGCGCGCGCCGGTCATTAAGGGGTTTATGACACTCTCCATGGCCCAAATACTATGAAGATTAATTGGAGCTACTTTTATTATGAAATATATATATATATATTAAGTTTATTTCTTAAAATGTCAGTACAATTGACACAAAAACAAGAATTCTAACAACCTACAATATCAACGCATTTCACAGCTTTAAGCTGTTTTTTCGAGATCTGTAGGCATTACTAAGATGTTCATTTAATAAAGGGTGCATGTTTTGGCACCTTCTCTGCCAGGAAAACATCATTTGATTTTGAAGAGAATACGTGATTGACATAAAAACATCAAGCATGTATTGTTATTTAGCCAACATCACACTACATCCCAGATGGATTTGAAGATTGACGTTTTATTGCGTTTCCCAGCCTTAATTATTCCCCTCCTGTTAATTAGTTAGTTCCACTGTTTGATCATAAAGCTCTTCCTTTGGAAATTCGGTCCCATATGGGTATGAAATCATTCAGAGGACCTAAGGCAGCTTGTTAATGAGAGATGCTTAGTGAAGGATGCACGTTTAGAGCCCCGGCATTCAGCAATAATCTGTGCATTAGTCTATCTGTGTTATTACCCACAAATTGAACTGTTACAGTGTTTTAGTCACTTATGATTAAAAATTATGTTCCACTCAGTCTGTGCAAACAAAAAAAAAACAAAAAAAAAAGCAATTTAAATGATTTTTTCATTACGGAACTGTCTGATATAACATATGCAGATGTTAGTAAGTGAGACAAAGGAGAGAATGCTCAGAGGTAGGTACTTGGCCTTAACAGTTTGTGAGGCTGCAAATAAAATCGGAGTAGGGCCTGGTATATTAAAGGGATAGTAATACTTCGTTTTTTCTTTATTTTATTTTGTAGGCATTGAAAAAACAAGAAGAATGATATAAGTCTTATCTCTCAAACTTTTATGGTTTGAGAGATATTCACAAGCAAAGTTTCCCCTCCCGCCCCTTTTATCTAGTGTAAGCCATCTCTTCTCAGATGTGGAATGCAGTCCATAGACCAGACAGATAACAGCAGGGGACAATCTTCTTCCTATGAGAACAATGAAAGCCCTGCCCCCCTTGACAAGTTTTTCAGGTTTTTCCCTTATCTTAATTGAAGATTGTCCCTCTCTGCAGTCTACCTGGGCACCTCCCTTCTGCTCTGGCTGAACAGTGTTACATCAGTAAAAGGGGTGGGAGGGGGATACTTTGTCATTGAATTACTCTTGAACTACAACGCTGACAGAACTGAAATAACACTCTCCAAAGTCCAAACACTATGATGATTAATTAGAGCTGCTTTTATTAGGAAACATTACTACCCCTTTAACAGTCTGTGAGACTGGAAATAAAATCAGAGTAGGGCCTGGTATATTAAAAGGGGAACTTTCATATTAGATATAATGGAGGTTATATAGACTCTGAATTAATAATTAAAACAGTAGCATAGCTGATGAGGCTGAAAAAAGACATGTCCTATCCATATATTATCTTTGTTGATGTAGAGAAGGCCAAAAAATGAATACTGAAGCCATTTCCAGTTGAAGCCATGAATCAAGTGGGTAGAAAAATTCCTTCCTGACTCCTGTCGGGATCAACATCCTATCTACTTTGAATTAATTGCCATCATTTTATAAATCAGTTGCAACAATATCTGCAAGCACAACATCCCGAGGCAAAGAATTCCACAACTTTACTTCCCTTACTGTAAAAAAAATCTATCTCTGTTTTAGTGTCTTTTCTCTAATTTAAAGGATAAACCCTTATGTTTTGCTCAGCATTTTATTAAATAGTTCTTCAGATAACTCTTTGTATTAACATTGAATATATTTGTAAATAGTGATTATATCCCTTCTTAAAAATCTCTTCTTTAATATAAATAATCCCAGTTTTTCTAAACTCTCTTTATAACTAAAATCTTCCGATCCCCTTTTCATTTTTGTTGCACGTCTAGTCAAGTACAAGTAATGTATTTTAAGAACATGTGTCCACTGTACTCCATATTCTAGACGAGGCCTTACCAAGCATTTATATAGAGGTAGAATTATATTCCCATCCTGTGCATGTATACCCCTTTTTATACAGGATAATGCCCTACTGGCTCTTGCACAGGCTGATTGACACTGCACATTGTTGTGAAGTCTAATGTCTATCAATACTCCTAATTGTTTATCTAATAAGGATTCCCCATGTAGTTTCCCATTTAGTGTATATGTAGCATGTTTGTTTCTACAGTCCAAAGGTATAATGTTATATTTATGTATAGTAAACTTAATTTACCACTTCTCTGCACATTCCCTCAGTTTATTCATATCTTTCTACAGAGAAATAGCATCTTGCTTGGTATGTATTTCCTTACACAGTTTAAAGGGATAGTAATACTTCGTTTTATCTTTATTTTATTTTGTAGGCATTAAAAAAAACATGAAGAACGATATAAGTCTTATCTCTCAAACCTTTATGGTTTGAGAGATATTCACAAGCAAAGTTTCCCCTCCTGCCCCTTTTACCTAGTGTAAGCAATCTCTTCTCAGATGTGGAATCCAGTCCATAGACCAGACAGATAACAGCAGGGGACAATCTTCTTCCTATGAGAACAATGAAAGCCCTGCCCCCCTTGACAAGTTTTTCCCTTATCTTAATTGAAGATTGTCCCTCTCTGCAGTCTACCTGGGCACCTCCCTTCTGCTCTGGCTGAACAGTGTTACATCAGTAAAAGGGGCGGGAGGGGGATACTTTGTCATTGAATTACTCTTGAACTACAACTCTGACAGAACTGAAATAACACTCTCCAAAGTCCAAACACTATGATGATTAATTAGAGCTGCTTTTATTATGAAACATTACTATCCCTTTAATGCCATCAGTAAAGATTGGAACACTACTTTAAATGCCCAAGCCAAGATTATTAATTAACAAATGAATAAGTGTTGGGTCCAGGATAGAACCCTGTGGCTCCAATTATAACTTTAAACCATCTTTAAAAGGTTCCAGTTACAACAACTCTCTGCCATCTATCATTGAAACAGTTTTCTATCCATGTACAGATATCACCTCTCAAACTGATGACTGTTTATGCAGTAACCTATTTTGATGCATTGTATAAAAGGCTTTTGCAAAATTCAAGTATACTGCATTGACAGCAATGCCCTTGTCCAAAAATCTGTAGCTCAAATTATTAATGTGTTAACAAGTAAAATATGTAAACTATGACAAAAGCTCCATGCCAAGATAAATACTGAACTCCATCTTACCAGATAATATTTACATTGGTCCAATGCGAACACAAGCCCACTTAGGGCACAATGTTCAAAAACTTGTCTTAATGAAAAATATCTCGGATCATCACTTGTTGGTAAAAAGAAGGCAGTAGATGTAAATCTGTCACTTTTGAGAATGTGTCATAGACAGCTAAAAACATTGGTATGACTAAGTTGATTCCCTAAGATTCTGATGTTAAAAATGTATTTTATTTGTCTTTGAAACAGCGCATTTTCAGGAAAAGTAAAGACAGTTTTATTACCAGTTAACATCATAATACTGCTTCCCACTCCTATCTGTTAATAGTGCATTAAACTGTGTCTTCTCTTAAAACATTTTTATTTTGTCTGAGAAAAATGACAGAAATAAGAAAAAAAATTATATCTACAAGAAGGTTACAAAAAAATACTGCACAATATGAAGACAGATTGGTTCACTATGAAAATGTAGGTTACTATCGGGCGACAAAGAAAACGGTGCATTAAACATGTTGCCGCAATGAAAAAGGTAATATCAGAATCTCGTCTGCATCAAAAGCGCAAGATTCTAATATTGCAGGCTTAAATCTTGACACATTCTAATAGTTAACATTTCAAATTATAACGTACAGCGTGTAGGTTATAATTTGAAACGTTGACTATTACAATGTGCAACGCTTTTAGCCCGCAATATTAAAATCTCGCCCTTTTGATGTGGGCTAGATTCTGATATTGCCCTTTTCATTGCAGAAAAATGTTTAATGCTCAATTTTCTTTGTTGCCCAATAGTGGCCGATGTTTCAGAAGGATACCATGTAGATTAAACCAAGCCCAACTTTCACCCTTTGAGTGCTAGAGGGATATCCAACCCAAAAAAGGGTTTTTTCCTCTTTAACAGAGACAGCGGAATTGAATGCAAATGTTGACAGTAATAAGTCTGAGAACTGACAGACCATGGTGTAAAGACTTTTTCAGCCTAATTGCAGACAATTTCTGTTACAACGATTTATTGAGTATCGGGTCCATTGGAAGGGACCATCGGTAAGTTTACATTTCCGTGGAGCTTTTGGGATAGTCTATATACAGTATTTGACTTGTTCTCATTTGAATTGTTTGAACTACATATTCTATTATAATTATCTATTAATAATCTATATCAGTGATTCTCAACCAGGGTGCCGTGGCACTTTGGTGTGCCACGGACATCAACTTAGGGTGCCCCATGTTTTCTATGAAGACTAGCAAAAATGGATTTTTAAATAAAGATTTATAGTAATTATAATGCACAATATGTTTAGCTTTGTTATTATGATTAAAATACCTAATAATAAAAGTATATTTATGTATTGTACCCCTCTTATGCCCTTAATAAAGTACATTAAATATGTCAGGGGTGCCCCAAATCTTCTAGATTATTTGTTAGGGGTGCCATGAACAAAAAAAGATTGAGAACCACTGATCTATATAAATAAATAGTATATAAGAGTATAGTTCCCTTTTATGTAGCATGCAGCCTCTACTTGTCCCCAGGAATCCTGATGTTGGACACCCACAGCCATAGACTACCTGTGCCAAGGTACACGAAGACCCTTACCCAAAAAAAGTAAAGGGTTTCAGTTCTGGAGCAAACTAACTGCACTTCAGGGGTATCCTTTTAAAAGGTTGCACGCATAAGAGTGTGTGACCAAATGAGCTAGTCGCTAATGTCGCCTGGATAAAAATGTCGACATGAGAATCTCGCACTGCATGACTGCAAGATATTCTTATGTCGAGTAATGAAATTTCGCACATCCCATCATGTCATCTGCGGTGCCTTTCAGAGAGCCTATGATGCCCTGGCTTTATAGCTATTCGTGACTTGCCTGTCAGCTGTGGTGCCTTTCCCTGCAAACACTGGAGCCAGCCTTTCAGGGAGCCCATGCTGCCCTGGCTCTGTCGCTATCTGCGACTTGCCTGTCAGCTGCTGTGCCTTTCCCTACATCGAGCTGAGAGCCAAAGGACTAGGAGTGATCTACGATACGTTCTGTGTTTTGGTGGGCATCAGAGAGAGTGATAAATGAAAGCAAGGTGATAGGAAAGCTGTCTACCAACAGTGTTTTGAAGCTGCCTCAGAGCTGCATTAATTTTAATAGCGCTGCGTCTCTGGCTCCGGGGGTAGCAGATACTTAAAGAAAGCAAGCACCAGTGTGAGCCAGAGACGCAGTGCTATTAACATTATTACAGCTCCAGGTCAGCAGGAGACATTTCATTACACAACATGAGAATCTCGCTCTGTCATGCAGTGCGAGATTCTCATGTCGACATTTTTATCCAGGCGACATGGTAACTAGCTCATTTGGTCGCATGCTCTTATGCGTGCAACCTTTTAAAAGAAAACCCACCTCAGGGGTAAAATGAAAATTCCTAATGATTTAAAGGGATAGTAATGTTTCATAATAAAAGCAGCTCTAATTAATCATCATAGTATTTGGACTTTGGAGAGTGTTATTTCAATTCTGTCAGAGTTGTAGTTCCAGAGTAATTCAATGACAAAGTATCCCCCTCCCGTCCCTTTTACTGATGTAACACTGCTCAGCCAGATCAGAAGGGAGGTGCCCAGGTAGATTGCAGAGAGGGACAATCTTCAATTAAGATAAGGGAAAAACCTGAAAAACTTGTCAAGGAGGGCAGGGCTTTCATTGTTCTCATAGGAAGAAGATTGTCCCCTGCTGTTATCTGTCTGGTCTATGGACTGGATTCCACATCTGAGAAGAGATGGCTTACACTAGGTAAAAGGGGCGGGAGGGGAAACTTTGCTTGTGAATATCTCTCAAACCATAAAGCTTTGAGAGATAAGATTAATATCGTTCCTCATGTTTTTTAATGCCTACAAAATATAAATAAAACAAAGTATTACTATCCCTTTAAATTGGAGACCTCTTTAACCCTTTGCATGCCAGAGGGGTTCGCAAAGCATTGCTCTGGCACACAAAGGGTTTACATTCAAGAAGTTAATGCGATGGGAATTTGTGGACTAATTTTATATCTGTGGTGCAATTGGTATGCTCCATTGTTTTAATTAATTGCACCTAAAATGTATAAAGCATTTAGAGCCAATGTTCCCTCTGTACCAGGGTGGGAAACCTTAGACTCCCCAGATATTGAGGACCACAATTCCCAACATCCCCAGCTGGTCAACAGCTAGCTGAGAATTATGGGAATTGTAGTCCAAAAGCCATTGGAAGACTGTCTATCTCTGCTCTAAAGTATATGTTTAGGGCTGTCTTTAACCCTTTGAGTGCCAGAGGGGTACGGGTGTCCGTGGGGGGGGGCAAGAGAAGGCACTGGTCCACCCACCCAGAGCCAGATTAAGATAGTTGCTGGGTGGGCTGGCCCGGGAGGGCATATTTTGACTTCACCCCCACCCCAAGGAAAAATCTCTGCGGATGCCCATGCAGACAGATATTTAACCCTTTAAGGCCTGGGAAAATCTGAGGTGGGTTGCACTTAAAGACCGGAGCAATTCTGACCTTTTTGACTATGTCTTTGTTCAACAGTGTTTTCCCTCTAAGGCTTTTATTCCACTCCCGTAAATTATATACCATTTATTCACACACAATTAGGGCTTCCTTTTGATACCACATTTATATGGATAACCCACCATTTATGTTATTAAAATTAAAGAAAACTGTGAAAAAAATGTAAAGAAAACACCATTTTTATTTTTTCTCTTGGGATCATTTGGGCGCAATGGGTTACATTTTTATGAAGACTGTATGAAAGGGGTGACCGGTCAGTCCTACCTACAAAACGGGCAATTTTAAGTGGGCACTGTCCCTCTGGGACGAAAATCCCCATGTCCCTCTTCCCCCCCCTAGTTTCCACTTTTTTCTTTTTGATAAGTTTGTATCTTGTGTATAAGTTTATCACTATTCTCCACCACAGTAAAAATGCCATTTATATTTGTTTGAACTTCAACATTTATTTTTAGAAATAAGTGCATTTAAATAAAATAAATTGCTCTTGTTTAGACTTCATTAAAAACAAAAAAAGTTGCTGTGGGCATAAATGAACATGCATTAATTTCACCAACGGATCCAGCACTAAAGGGGTTAATACCCCCAACTTTGGCCTCTATCTTCTATTTTGTCTGTTCTCTGCTTCTTTCTCCCTTACTTTCACAGTACAGAAGAGAGAGCAGATAGAGAGAAGGACTGAAACAGAGCCCGCCTGTCATGGAGCGCTCAGTTTCAGCCTGTTCAATATGATAGCAGGATGCGAAGAGGCGCACTGGTATCATTTAACCCATGACATGCCAGGACCGTCATGGGTCCTTATGGGAAGTTTATCCATGACGGTCCTGGCACGTCCTGGGTTGTTAAGGGATTAATCTTTTGCAAAGCGATTTGTTGGATATCCCTCTGGCACTCAAGGGGTAAGTAAACTAAGGGGAAGGAATTCTGGAGCAGATCAATATCTGTACAGGGGAAGAAATGGAATTCCCAGTAATGCAAAAGGGGCTTTTTTAACCCCTTGAATGCTAGAGAGGTCTCCAAAGCATTGCTTTGCATTCAATGGGTTAAAAGCCACATTTAAATCATTGTTTATCCCTCCCCAAGTGGGGCAATTGATTTGCTCTAGAATTGCACATCATTAGCTTAATGAATTGCAAAAAAAAAATCCTTGGTCTCTGCACATTTGTTCCAATGCATGAAACAATGTACCAAATATTCCACTTTAAATAAAACACAGCATGGAAACATCATTGTGGCTGTTACCGTTGTGTAGCACAGACTAAAAAAGTGTAATAAGAAAAAGGATTACTCTGAGCAAAGAGCTCTTGGAAAAATTACTGAAACTGTAATTAAAAGAATATCATAAATACGGTAAATAAGAAATTAATACTGGACAAAAATAAAACTCAAGGCTAAAATGCTAATAATAATTAATCCCAAAGATGAATCAAAACAGAAACAAATGTCCAGTAGCCAATATCACAAAATATAAATTGTCCCAGATTAGTCCAATATTAAATGGTTCCAGTAGTATCCTATATAATAATTTGCTAGAATATTTGTCAGAAGCCATCATGAAGCCACGGAATGCTGGGAGTTCTGTGCTGGGAGAACGGAATGCAGGGAGCATGGAATGCTGGGAGGTGTAGGAATGCTGGGAGCACAGAATGCTGGGAGGTGTAGGAATGCTGGGAGTTCTGTGCTGGGAGCATTCTGTGCTTTTAGGCAGTCTCTACAATGCATGATTGCATCTGCGGCAGGACGCAGAGCAGGACCAGCCTTTTAACCCTTTGAGTGCCAGAGGGATATGCAACTCATTGCAAAGCAATGCGTTGCATACCCCTCTGGCATTCAAAGGGTTAACATCACCCGGACCTTGGCCCGTGTACATGGGCTTTTACACTAGTTAATTAATAAATTGTAAATATGGCACCTTATCCTGAAAATAACCCTAGAGATGAACAGACGCAAAATGAAGATAATGAAAAGAATCAGTGATAAAGGAAAATGATCCAATGTGAAATGCAAAAAGGAAAGGATGGAGATATTGTCCCTCTAATGCAGCTCAGTCAAGTGACCTCTTCACTCAGGTATCAATTATGGATGGGATATATCAGCACAACACAGCATTGCAGCACACCATCTAAGTGTATATATATTCATGCAAAAGAAAGACAAAAGAAACTCAATAATATATGTGCACGTTTTAGGCCTAATGCACCAGCGATACTGCGCCCGCCAAAATAGTCCTGGACTGCTTGTCCCAGTTATAATAGCTTAATCAGTTGTGTGTGAGTACTAGGTTGGTCCACAGATCCTATATAATAATTAGCTAAAACATGTGTAACGACGCAGTCATGCTCAGTGGAGACTGCCCGTGCCGCGGTTGATACAGAGCTGGAAGCTCCGAAGGAGCGTCCTGCTCTGTATCAGCCGCTACGCGGGCAGTCTCTACTGTGCATGACTGCCCCGCGACTGGCTGGCATTGTATCAGCCGCGGTGCGGGAAGTCTCTATTGCTCATGACTGCCCCGCGACCGGCTAGCAGTGGCACTGTGGCCCGTGTAACGGGTTCTTTAACTAGTAGTATATAATGAACTGTAAGTAAATCCTCGGCCTAACCCTTTGAGGGCCAGAGGGGTATGCAACGCATTGCAATGCATTGCATACCCCTCTGGCACTCAAAGGGTTAAACTTTAATGCTTCCAAGAACATAGATTCTGGGCCCAGATGTGCCCCAATCAGGGCACAAGGAACATGGAACATGCAGCACGTTACAGATTAGACATGAGCATTCATTTCAGTGTGAATGCAAAATTGAAAGAAAATTGCATGTTTTGTGATATTCTGATTTAAATAAGAAATTAATGGCATGAAACACGCAATTCCAGAAACACAAACGACACACTCAACGCATTCATACACATTTGTTCATTCATTAATTCATTCACATGCATACTCGCACGTTACACACATTCACAACAAGTATAATACTTACCTTGATGTCAGAGGTCCAGTGGTGTCTTCACCCCCATGGTCCTCCAGTATATTGTTTGTAAAAAAACATTACGATTATTTAAAAAAAAAACTAATACCCCACCACTACTGTCGCATCTGCCGCATTCGCATGCTGTTGCCCATGCCAAAATGAGGGATAAATAAACAGGGATTGGCTTTTAGATGGTCATCCCTGTTAAACATATTTCCCATGCCCCCATTGGCTGTGACTGTGGAGTTACACAGGGCACATAACTTACCTTGCAGTAACTTCACCTTCCAGTCAATCGGCATCTAGCTGGAGGGGTCATGGATAACGTAACGTCACCTCTCCAGCTGGTCAATGACTGGCTAGCTGGAGGGGTGACATTACATGTATCTGTGACCCCTCCAGCTAGATGCTGATTGGCTGCAAGATGATGTTACTGCAGCGCATGCCCCACGCCCTGTGTGACCCAACAGTCCCAACCACTCAGAGCATGGGTGATAATCTGAACAGGGATGGCCATATAAAAGCCCATGCTTGCTAATTTTTCCCTCATTCCGGCTCAGGCAATGGCCCTAGCAGGATTGGGGAGGGGAGGGGTATTTTTTGTAGATTTGGCAGAGGCGACTATGGTGGTGCTACATACAAGATGCTGGAGGAACAGGATATCACTGCTCAAACATACATTAAACAAGCAAGACTTCTACTTCTGTTTTTCTGGTAGAAATGGGCCCAATCTCGAGTGTAAAGAAGCAGTCAACTGGTGCACATCAGATAGCAGGTAGCACGGAACTCTCTCACCCTGAGAATTTGGCCCTTCACCCCAAGACCTTAGATTTGGATCAAAAGCCTGAGCCTCAGGGTCAAACCCTGAACGTTCCCGGGTATGTGTAGACCAGCAACAGTTTGAAATGCAAGTAGGTGGCCCCTGTCCAGGAGGCAGACTCTGTATAAAGTCTTCTGTTCACTGTCTTACTCTGCACATACACCAGGTTGTAATGAGTGACAGCAACTCAGATTAACTTTTTGTACTCATTTAGGCCTCAATTTAAATGTCCCCACTAAAATAGCCAGTAGGCCAAAATTGGATAACGGCCTGTTCTGTTAGTAAAAAGTGCTGGACTAGCCCTACCAGCTGAAACCACAACGGACGTTGGGCCACAGAAAAGAACTTGTGGCCAAACGTCCATTTTCTGTGTTAAATTCCCAAAATGCCGCTAAATAGCGTGAATAATGGGAAAATCAAAAGAAAAAAGCTAACGATCGGTGCCTGATGCACTCTCAAGCACCGATCGTTAGCTCAAGTACAGAGTCACCCTCCCAAAAGCTAACCCTATACTACCCCTAAACTGCAAAAATACTACTCCCAATACTATCCTAACACCCACACCTGTAACACTTACCTGTCATCCACTGTCCGTCTTCTTCTTCTCTCTTCTTTCTCTCATCTTCTTTCTTCTTCTGTTCCTTCTCACATTCACAGTCCTGTAAAAAAAGACTGACAGTAGCTGGCCAGGGTGCTGAAGACCCCACTGGACTTCAGGATTACTGGTAAGTGTTTATTTTCAGGGACTATTGTTTTGTAACTTAGTCGGATTAAACCTGTGAGTGCCAGTGGGGTAAGAATGCCCCACTGACACTCATAGGGTAAATTCTACTAACATTAGACACATTTTGGGTGCACTTCGGATGTATTGATATGGACCTTAGGGCCCTGCATCAATACATCCACTGCACATTCAATTGATGCTTCGGCTGTTTAAAGATGCATTAAGGGACACAAAAAAAACTGGATGCAGATTTTCCCATGTTAAAGTGGGTCCCATAGCACATCTTACCAATAATGCATTGCATTGAATGGCAAATTCCCCTGTTTGTAGTATGTTTCTATGGGGTCAAATGGCCTATAAATTAGCTTTTTTTTTCTGCCAGCATTTCTTCATAGAACAGGTAATTGCATTGCTCACTGTGCTTTTTTTGGCGTCTGGGACATTTAAATCATGACCTTAGTCTTTTGATTTTTTTTCTGCAGACTGTTAGAAATCAACTTATGTCTTGTTTACTCTAGAAATAGTGATGATAGAAGGTATGTCCAAGAGAAAACATTACAGCCGAGGCGAAACGTGTCAGCACTAGGTCACATGGTCTCCATCCAAACGCCTTTCAGTTCCTGGTGCCTCCAACAATAGGAAACGTGAAACCTTTTGAAGGAATAGCAAACTATTATTATGTTAGTAATATATTTGAATTGATTGTACCTATTCTTTCTTCTCTCTTTAAAAGGGAAGTATTCCTTGACGTAAAAGATCCTTAATTAAAAAAAAAAAACAGAATCTACCTAAGAGCCAAGCATTATGATTACAAACTTCTAAATAAGGGATTAAAGATTAGATTAACCCTTCAATGCTAAAGAGGTTGCAATGCTTTGGAGACCTGTCTAGCACTGAAGTGGTTAAGGTGGAGTAGGGTAAGTGTAACTGGCTGTTATAGAGCGGGGATCTCCAAATTCAGACTGGAGTCACACAGAGAGGACTCCGATCTGAATTCGGAGCACTTTGCTCCATATCACCCGCTGAGCTGCCACTCTCTACTGCTCATGCCTACAGAGGTGGAACTGTGGCCCATGTAAATGGGCCTTTCAACTTGTCAACTAATAATTAATGCATCCTTCTGACATAAGAATTTCTGATCACGTGGATTACAGCTGACGAAAAATCTGTAACCCCCTGTGATAGATGAACATATATGTAGCATGAAGGGAAAACAGGTGTCATTAACTGTTAGATGCCAGTGAGGTCTCTAACACATTTCAAATCAACCAAAGAGTTAAGTGGCCTTCTACTTTATGTTTTTTCCATGGCCCAGTGGTGGCTTAAAGTGGAACTTTCACCTATATTCAAGTTTGCATATATGACTACTGCATTAAAAACTGCCTATTTGTCATGTTAACCAAAAGATCAGCAGATGTACAGTTTAGGAGATATTCATAATTGTTACCATACATACCATACAGCCTAACTCTTTCACACGCACTTGGTCTATTCCCTTCATCAATTCCATGAATTCTCATCTTGCTCCAATAAAGTTGGTACCTTGAAGGCATTGGTACTAAGATCACCTGGTACCTCAAGGTGGACAGCTCTCAAACACATGCAGGTAAACAAGAGTCCATATCTCTTCTGCTCTTTCCTTCCATTTTTAACACAAAATGGTCCGAAACAATCCATACCACTGTAGGTAAATGGAGGGGTTGTTTCCATCCTTTCTGGTGGTAGGTCAGCCATTTTCTGTTCCTGGTTGCATTTTCTTAACTCCCTCCACTTAATGCGTTTGTAAATAAGAGATGATACTTCACCACTACATCCCAGGATCTAAATGGCATTGGAGCGGATTTCATTGATGGTCATGCGACAACCTTGATGATGTATCCTTTCGTGGAAGTGCTTTATGAGTAGACTAGACACATGATGCACCTTTGGAAGGATGACTGGGTGTTTCAGATGGGTATGGAGAGCCGCCTTTGTCAATCTTCCTCCCACCCTTAGGATATCATGGTCATCAACAAACGGACTTAGCTTACACAACTTGTCGACTGATTTGAATTAACTTCTTTTCCTTGTTTTAGGGACTTGATTTTATCATTAAACACTCCTTCTTGGACTATATGAATTATGAATTGTTCAGCATCCGTCCTTTCTTCAAGCATTGTTGATTCATTGGATCTTTCTTTCAGACCTTTCACACACTTTGCACAATGTTTGAGACTAGCTATGGCTCTCACTACCCTCTTCCAATCTGAAAACCTTTGTAGGCGATCTGACAGAGACCTCTCCTCCTTTGCCTTGGTCATATGTACCTGTGCCCTTTTGAGCTCTGGGTCTCCATCATCAGTCTCTCCCACCTTAATGTCTTCTTCTTTACAGAGTTCTCTTTGCCATAGAAAAATTGGTCCAATGAACCAATTAGACAAATTCCCTTGTGGTGAGTCCACAAGAGGCATGGTCAGCTGGTAGTTATTGTATCCGATGATGCTCCAACCCAACACAGATCTCTGTGCAAATGGCTGGTCTTCGTTACCTCTAAGAACATCTCTGGGCAATAAGGCTTGAGTACAGTTATAGCCTATTAATAAACCTACTTCACAGTCAAGTTTAGGAGACATTTCATCTGCCAGATGTTCTAGATGGGGCCAGTTCTTTGCGGTGTCACGTGTGGGTATATTGAACTATTGGTAGGTAGGAAGTCCCTGGTATAGGTTGTTGAGAGTTTGATTTTTATTTCAGACTTGATGCCTCTTACTTGTAGTCCATTAAATTTGTGACTGGACACAACCTTTGCTTTAGAAGTTATTGTAGAAATCTTGTGTT